>CM074973.1:10943328-10961765 GCA_037577455.1 Pangasius macronema | reverse complement strand
GAACACCTTTGGGATGAACTGGAACACCGACTGCACCCCAGACCTCCTCACCAACATCAGCGCCTGATCTCACTAATCCTCCTGTAGCTGAATGAACACAAATTCCCACAGCCACGCTCCAACATCTAGTGGAAAGCTTCCCAGAAGACTGGAGCTTATTATAACAGCAAAGGGGCATAGATCTATAATGGGATGTTCAACAATCACATATGAATGTAATGGTCAGGTGTCTATAAACTTTTGGCCATACAATGTACATATAACTACATGGTTATTTTGTTTTTGTAAGACTCTGACAAGTACTGTAGCATATATAATTGTATAATTTCGTCTTCCTGATATTGAAGGACTTAACAACAATTGTTTTTTTTAAAATAAAACACAGCAAAAGAATTGCTCTTCATAGCACAGTAAGAAATCATATACAATATATAGATCCAAAGTAGTCCGCACATAATCCTAACGTCATTAGATTAGATTCCTTATTCATGTTTAGTCATGTAATTTGATCAGTATTGGAGAACACTTAGTAATCTACCCAACATTGCCTGTAAGATGCGTGGTAAAACATAACGGATAAACCAGAAGTATATCAAAGTTAAAGACTGGTCTCCATTACTTGACAACTGAACGTACGAAGTTATTGTCTTGTAAGTCATAACACTAATCCTAATACCAGTAAAATGACCCCATTTCTGCCATACAAGGAGATCTACAGCTGGAGGATGGCTCAGAATAATTCCAGTCGGATGTCTGACTGATCATATTTAATGTATACAAAATGCAATATGACATTAAAGGATGTTATATTACGGATTTGGGCAGAAAAACAATATTTCTTTTCAGCTGTGTCCCTGATTAGGATCAACAAACAATATATTGTGCAACCATTATCTGGAAAAGCTGTGAGTGATCAGCATGCTCAAAGCATACAGTACGTGAATGGAGGACTGAAACAATAAGCTATATTTTGCAGCCATATTTCAACATGCTTTGCTCAGAGCATTTCAGACCATGGTTCATGGAGAGATGATAGCGCAGGAATGCTGACCTTTGCTTGTATTCATCCCTTTCCAGCTTCACTTTGGCCAGTACGTTATTAAGGGCCCGGATTTCCGGTGTGATGGTGTCGATTTGAACCCCGACCCCATCCTGGTATGGCCATGACACTCTGGGACCTGAAACCCTCATCTCCCAGCTATTGTTGAACCTCCCAGCAGGGTTGTGAAACCAAATCGAGGTGGGTGGAACCTGAGGTGTGGAGTTGGTAAACCTTTCTGTCCCACTGCCATCATAGCTCTGTCTGATACTGGAGATGGACTTAGGATCAACTGGAGATACCGGGTTAAGGGGGAAAGGTGGGGAAAGATTGGAATTTGAGTCCATCACATTTACTGAGTCCAAATTTCCAACCAGTATCTTGTTTCTGGGCATGAGTCCAGTGCCATTAAGTGTTGGTCCTAATAAAGTTCTGGTCAAATATGCAGAATCATTTGCATTTGAACTTGCGATAAAGTCTGGTCCTGAGTGGACAGTGGCATTTCTTTTACCTTGTCCACATCCTCTGTCATTATTATTAGCCTCAAGAGCCTGCTGAAGTTCAATTTCCAGCGCTTTGTTTCGGCGCTCTAGCTCATGCACTTTGGCCAAGAAGCAGCGGAATCGCAGGTTCAGAGTCTTTAGGACGCTGATGTTGGAGCCTAGATCGTTGCGCAGAGCCGCCGCACCAGGAGGAGCTGCAGGAGGAAGAAGAGGAAGAGGAGGAAGAGGAGGAAGAAGGGATGCGCGGGGCAGAGAGCCGCTCGGATGTAAATACTGAAAGCTGTTGGACAGAGAGCCCGAATCCAGACTATCTTGTCCAGTATCTCCCAAGCAGAAACCCGGATCGGGTGATGCGTACCCGGGCTCCGGGTCTGAGAAACGCGTCCCGGGATTCTGCGGCTGCTGGACCGCGTACGCGCGCGCGCTCGCGCCTAAACTGGGATTCATTCTAGAGGTCCTTTTAGCCTTCACGAGCTTTAGACCGTACTTGAGGCAAAAGTGGAAGTGTCGATTAAGGAATTACATATCAAATGCACACACACGCACACACACACACACACACACACACACAAAACAAACCTGACTGTGTGGTTTATTAAGATGCTAAGCTGCTGTACCCGAGCAAAGGCAGAGGTGCTGCTCTGTTGGACAGGAGAAGTCTAATGAAGTCACACACGTTCGAGAGATATTATTTGTGCTCGACGTTGACGCCGAGTCTCCAATGGCCACAATGTGATCATATGGAACCTCACAAAATTACTGCGCACCAGGCGTTCAAGCAATACCGAGTGTTTAACTTATAATGAGGTGTTTAAGCGTTTAACAGTGTAAGTACTTTATAGTGTAGAATATTATAAGCGCGCTTCCCACCTTTTCGCGTGCGCAATATGCTCCGAGTTTTACGGTACCAATAATACTGACGTCGGTGAGCACCAAAAAGGACTGCGTAGCTCAACTTTATCAGCTGATTGAAAGCCGACTCTGCTCTGGAGAAAAAAATAAACAGACTACCTCACTACTACATAGAAGTTATACAATATGGCCAAAAGTATGTGCACCCATGACCATCACACTCATGTGTGCTTGCTGAACATCCCATTCCAGATTTATTTCCCTTTCCTGTTATAATAAGCTCCACTCTTCTGGGAAGCTTTCCACTAGATGCTGGAGTGTGGCTTTGGGGATAAGCGCATTAGTGAGACCAGGCGCTGATGTTGGTGAGGAGGTCTGGGGTGCAGTCGATGTTCCAGTTCATCCCAAAGGTGTTCAGTGGGGTTGAGGTCAGGGCTCTGTGCAGGACACTCGAGTTCTTCCACTCCAACCTTCACACACCATGTCTTCATGGAGCTCGCTTTGTGCACAGGGACATCGTCATGCTGGAACAGGTTTGAGCCTCTTAGCTTCAGTGAAGGGAAACTGTAACGCTACAGCACACAGAGACGCTCTGTACAATTGTGTGCTTCTAACTTTGTGGTACCTCTTTGGGGAAAAAAGACATATGGGTGTGATGGTCAGGTGTCCACATACTTTTGGTCATACAGTGTATAGCTTTACTTGGATAAATACTATGACTCCAAAAGGTAAATATCATTAATATATGTTTTGTCAAACACCGACTGGAAAACGTCATGGCTACTTCCATAACCAAGTATTCCAAGTATTTTGTCCCTAACAAAGCCAAGGAAATACATTGGAAAATACTTCATAATATTTACATAATATAATACTATATAAGATAATATTATTGTATTATATAATATTACATTTATTATAATATCCCTGTTGATTTAAACTCTCTAAATATAAAGATATAAATATTTCATGTGTTTTCTGTCACACCAACAGTGAAATGTCATTCGCCTATTTTTGGAGTGTGAAGCTGTAAACAAATTCTGTTAGGACTCGCATACTTCTGTATATGAAAAAAGCAAAACTGAAATTAGAGTGGTCTTTTTTTCCCGCCCTGAAAAATGTCATCTGTTATTCTATTATAAAAGAAAATGTATCATTTACATATGATATAAACTATTTCAACATTTTGGGAAAATTTCACATTCATAAACAAAATGAATATAAAGCTGATTTGCTTATCTGCTCTTTGTGAATGGTGTAATAATAATAATGTTCCTTCATTATTACAAGTAACAGAAATGATCAAATAATCCATATTAAGACATTCATATTGATATTATGTACAAACCTCTCATCTTGTTCTTATTTCCCTACTACCATTACTGTGTTTATTTGGGGTAGTTGTCTTGTTTAAGCATCATTCTGTCCAAACCTTGACCTTCTGCGTGAGGCAACCAGGGTTTGAGCTAAAATATTAGGGTACTTTACAGAATTTGTGAAACCATCAGTCCTCACAAGAGCCTTTCCACCAGGCTCAACAAAGCCCCGGAGGATTAATGATCCACCGCCTTGCCTTTCAGTGGATATCATGAGTGCTTCCTTGAAGTGTGCCAAGCATGTTGATGGTGTGCATGGCCAAAGTTTCGTTTTGTAACCATCTTACCAAACTACGATTCCGATTATGGGTCCAATGATGTTGAAAGACAATACCATAGCTCCATAGTCAGCTCCAGAATTACTGGCACCATTGGTAAAGGTGTGTAGAAAAAAAAGCCTTTGTGGTTAATTAGCTTATTCTCACACTGAAAAACACAGCAGTATCATTTTATATACATACATACATACACATTATATATATATGTATATAAATGTACACACATGTACATTCCCCTCTGAAACCATTGGAACATGTCCATTTTTTTTTTTCTATACACAGCAGTCATTTGGGTCTGAGATCAAAAGATGAACGTCTCGATAGATCACAATTTCAGCTTTCATTTCCTGATATTTTTCATCTAGATGTATTACACGACTTAGACCATCATCACTTAGCACATTGATGTGAAAAAGTGTGTGCACGGTGCCCTCAGATGGACCGGTAGCCTATCCAGGGTGTATTTCTGCCTCACACCCTGTGGTCCGGGGACAGGCTCTGGATCCACGATGACCCTGACCAGGACAAAGCTGTTACTGAAAGTGAGTGAGTGAGTGAGTGGTACAGATACAAATCATTCTGTGTGGATTGAATTGTATTTGTAAAACCCATTTCCATATTCCTGGAACTCTTATTTTGTATGTATTTTTATTTTTACACATTGCTACAGGTACTTTGCATTCATACGTGTCATGTATTGTGAGCAATTGTGGCTGTATGTACAGTTCCAAAGCTTTGTCTGTTTTTGTATTTTACTGTGCATTTATTCATGGAACTTGCTCTATTTGGATCTCTATGTGTATTCATGCATTTTACATTCGTAATGAATCGAGGTTCCTCTGCTTTACTCTGTGTGACAGGGTGAACGGGATGGAGAGGCACCGAGTAGAGCTTCTCTGACCTGTGAAGTCAGCTGAGGTGGTTCAGGCACCATAAAAGTATACCCCCTGGTATACGCTATAGCAGAACCCCAAGAACTGCTGGAGAGATTGTATCCCCCAGTTGACTTGGGAATATCTAGGGAATATCCCCCAAGAGGATCTGGAATGTATGACTGCCATAAGAAGTCTGGACTGAACTTCTGTTGCCACCGTGACTCCACGGTAAGGAGCAAGTAGAACTCTAAGCCAAGGTTTTTGACAGGGATGTCTCCACTAGGATTAGAAGTCTAATGCTTTTTGTTACTAAATTGTATGCCTCAAATATCGCTAATAAAGAGGAAGGGCAACATTGGAAAAAAACCTCAGACATTTGACCTCACCGTGACCCTGTTTGGATCATTTAATCAGTTCATCAACTGGTTCCGATGATAATTCCACATTCAGCCACTTGTTCTTGCTAATGAGAATCTCGGACAGACATACGCACCGATGAAAAGACACATGGACAACCTGAATATATATATATCTATATATATGCTCCATTCTACTTACCTCAGAAGTGGAAACTTGAAACTTAGAATTGCTGTCATTTCTGACCTTTGAGCATTCAAGCTACAAAGTGTGGAAAAAACAAGCACACCTCAATGTTCGTCTTCTGTCAGCAATAAGCCGGCTAACTGTGATGAGTGATGTATACAGTGAACTGTACAGTCAGTGTTAAAGATTCGACAATGTGAACATGTCTGTATGTGGCCTGCTCTGAAGCAAATACTTACAACACAGTAAAAGTAAGTGCTACTTAGTTTACTGCTGATGCTGTGAGCAGCCATGTTGATCTGACGTCACGTCACATGCTGAACTCAGAGAAACTCCGGGTTGCAGAGATCATGGCAAGTTCCTGAGTAGGAAGGAGTTGAGGGGGCGTTTTATTTTTTTATTTTTTTCCCCTGGAAAGAGGTTGGGAATTACGAGTTACAACCTCTAATCGAATGCAGCGTTAATGCCTCCACCACCTAGTGGTAGAGCTGTAAAAAAAAAAAAATAAAAAACTAAAACAAATGAATGAATTCTATTAGCTGCTGCTGGAATAAGTGTTTAGGGAAATAAAGAAAACATGATGTTTCCAAGCAATTATTTAACTGCAATATTCTCAGAAAAGATTACAATAAAGACCACACACACACAAATCCATTCCAGACATCAGGCATTGTTCAATCAACATGGAAGACACTAAACAGAGTATCTGACATTAGTATAAACTTCTGTAACAATCAAATTACAATCAAAGTACCTTCACTAACACGTCATGCAAATTCCACCTTAAGGCTGATATCATGTTCTAATAACACACACACACACACACACACAATGCTTCGTGATCGTAAATCAGCCTAAATAAGCACACTTAATTAAAGATATACTACAAACTATGGGTAACACTTCATTTTCGAATGGGATAAATCTTTTACAAAGCAACACTAGAGGATTCAAGTCAAAACCTGTAAGAGAAACGGCTTTGGGGAAATATATTGCTTTGTCTTTACATGGAAGAGAAAAGAGGCCTCAGTTATCATTACGGGTTGACTGTGGAAATCTTAGCTTGGAAATTATTCCGTTGTCTTATTTAGTGTCCACGTTTCATCTGTCCTCTTGTTAGCAGTATGTACTGTATCTGCTTCCTGCAGGAGCATGGGATCGAACTGCGCAGCATTTCATTTGTTTTTCAAGTTGCTTTGAACACTCCGATTAAAGAATCATTCCAATACAACTTTACATATTCATGACAACCTTGTCAACAAAGGAATGTTTTGAATGCCCTAAAACTAAAGTGGTACTCAGCTTTGTATGTATAACACTGCTCTGTAGAACATCTACACCTTTTCCAATGTTCTGTTAGCAAAAACAAATGATAATCTGCAATATATTAGGAGAAAAGAAATATCGCAGCGACACGTGTCGCGTCTACACTTTAGAATCACAGCTGAGGAAATAACTCGTCTCTCTTCTCTCTCGCGTATAAAGACAGAGTCACACAAAACCTCTGTAAGCTGACGGGTTTTGACGTGAGCCTTTCCGTAAGCTCTCCATCCAGCACTGCTTTCTAAAATATTTATGCATAGCTTATGGATGTGTGAAAGACCCTATGTAGGTACCCTTCAAATAAAGGTGTTAGCAACACATGTATTAAATATTGAAGCCAAGTTTTAAACAGACGTTGTGATCTATGGACAACAGCACCTTAACCTCTGGAGAGATTAACATGAGTGTAATCATTACTTTCATGCCCTTTAAACAATCGCCTATCATTTAATATCCGCAAGAGCACCAAATAATCCAGTCAAACAGAATATAAAAGTCGATATTAGAGGTCAAATACAACCGTTTTTGTTCGCAGCTTGTGTTGTAATACAGCGGGATTAATACACAAAGGAACTTATAAGCATTGTTACACGAAGGCAACATCACAATGTAAAACCACTCGAATCCAGCACTTCATCACTTCATCACCGTTTCGTGTTAATGCTAATGCTAATCCATTCGATTCTGGAAAGTTCAGTTCATTGAAGAGTGAACCATTACGAGCACCAGAGGAAATTTCTGTCACAGCAGCCAGTTGTGGAAAAACCTGAAATGTGGGTTAGCAACCTACAAGTGAAAGTCACTGGTTTATGTGCATCGTGCGCAAGTGTTATATAAACTCGCCGTGAAGCTCAGCGTATCCCCAAATACTTTTTCCAAAAGGTACCCATGTGGGGAAAGGTAGCTAAAGTGGACGCACATATCATCCAGTGCTGAGAAAACGATTTCCCAAAGGAATGAAAAATGAAATGAAGAATGTCAGAGTTTTTAAAAACAGTCTCTAAGAAGAACTAGGTTTGTATAGGATCACTTTGTGCCAGTGTTTGACTCGAAAACCGTTTGGTAAAGAACAGCAAGTAAGGACGCCTACTAGATACCATACTTAAGCACTGAGTGTCATGCTCCCTGATTTATCTACTGCTCTGTTTGTGTAACTATACAAAGAAAAGAATATTTAAAAAAAAAAGCAACCAAACAATACAACAACCATTCAAAACCAAAAGTAAACACGTATATAAAAAGCAAAGTAACAAAAATACAAGTAACGGTCATTACTGGAACCATAAATTAAGCTACAGTCATAACTACAGCTCCTTCGTCCATCCGTCATCCCTACTTTCTGTTGTACAGAGAGAAGAAAGTGAGGACAGAAGGGAGGAGGACAAGCACCAGATTAAGCAGAGCATGAATCTATATTAGTGTCTATAAGAGAGTTTGGGGGGGAAGCGCTTTGCACCTCTTTTCCTTTTCTTTCTACCTCATTCTCTGCCATATTCCATCTCTCTCTCTCTCTCTCTCTTTTTTTTTTCCTTCAAAGAATGTTCACTTTTTCTTACGCTCCTGTGAACATCTTGGGCAGTACCTATAAGGGTAAGAAAAACAGATTTAAGTTGTTGTTTTTTTTAAAAAAAAACAAACAAACAAACAAACAGTTCAACCTTCTCCTACTATAAATGTTCAGAGGTACAGTTTCAAGTCACATGACCACTCACCATTTTCCCCTGGGCTTGGTGGTCAGGCCCACACAGGCAAAGTGAAACCACTCAATGGAGCACTGTAGAGACAAAAATACACACACACACACACACACACACACACACACACACAAACAAATCATATCCATGTGCAATGTATCAAGGGCTTGGAAGGGGAGGCTAAATTTAAAAAAAATGCAAATAAATAATTAAAATAAACAAACTGACAAATCCTTCTACTTATAGTACTTCCATCTTACAGTTTGAAGAATAAACAGATCCTCCACAGAATGAACAAAATAAGGGAAAAACTATTTTACTGCAAAAATGTAAAGATACGAGTAGATTGTCATGATGTCGCCCTTTCCGGATGCGCATGTTCTTATATCCTACATGTGCTTTCGTTTATATTTTGTCAGGTCTAATCCTGTCCTGTGATTGATTTGCTGCTCTACGGTGTTCACCTGTTCTGTGTTTACTCCTTGATTTAAAAAGTATCTTTGCAAAAACTTATGTATTTATGGTCTCATTTTCTAAGTTACACCCAAGTATGGTACGTCATTTTAATACATTTTGCCCCCCACTCCCCTGTTTTCCCCATCTTATGATTACAGATTAAACTCGTTCAATGCTGTCTGCCAATATACTGCACAATATGGTTCATGTCATGGACAAATTCACAGACCTTTACATTGCTATTACATTTGTAAAGGAAGAAATAACAAAGAAATAAGAAAGAATTCCGGCATCTAATGATTAACAGGAGTTATTAACTCATGGGAGCAAAACATAGATAAAATTATCATACGCAAAACAATGAGTCATCTAATGTGTGCTTGCAGCAGACACTGACAGCCGTAAGAGTTGTTTTTAATCTAAGACCAATGCAAGACTACTTTAAGAGTCCGACTGATCGATCGAACTGGAAATCGAGGTTCATTTAACTCACATCAGTGTTGTCACAGCCAATCATCTCTCCATAGGAGACCTGGTGGCACAGACAGTACGTCGGCTCATTGGGGTCCACTGGCATGTCCAGCACATCTGAGGGGTGAACATTGCCGAAATTCACAGCCGGAGAAGAGAACTCGGTTCTGCATTAGAAAAAATTTTAAAAAATTATTCCTAGTATACAAATGCAACAGAAAACAAGCGATACGAGGTTAGAAACAAAGGCTCATCATCTTGTGTTGTCATCGTACGTTTGCATGAGCTTGACTTTCTTCTGGCTGCTCTTAGGACTGCAGTCATCATCCGAGTTCTTGACCTTTGACCTGGTGCGAGACACCTTTTTCTCCTTAGGCCCCCGAAGGTCACCTTCAAACGAGCAAGTATTGTAGTAATAATTATAATCATAATAAACAAATAAACACAAATCATTCCAATGCATTAACTAGTAAATCCGAACAGGCTGATTAGCGATTAGCGCTTACTCTTGTTTCCCTTACTGGAGGTAGAATCATAGTCTGTGCTTTCTATCTGCTTTTCTTTGAGGTCCGCCTCAAAACGGGCCAAGTCTGTATCCAGCCTCCGGATGTGTTTATCCACCTTAAGGGAAAACAAAAAAAAAACAAGCAGAATTACTCAGACCTACAACGCAGTAAGGCAACAAAACACCTTTAATTATTAAACATTAAGCCTTTAAATGTGTAACAGCTCTACAGGGGAATGAAGTATACGGGTGGCAAAGTTAAAACGCATTTACTTTTTTTTAATTAACTTAGAAAAAGATTCACAATCAATAGTTTTCCAAAACTACCATCACTCCTTAAACATGCCTGCATGGTTGTAATGTGCAGGTTATAATGTGTGTAATGAATGTTATGATGTCACGCTACACTAGAGCTCACAGTGCAACCTGACGATGAACGAACACCGAAACTTCTGCAACACCTGTAGGATAAACGGTTACAGTGTCCCTGATTTATCAACCATATTATACCCATGTTATACATTTATGTTATACATAATTCGATATTTGAGCATTCTTAGTACAATTTTGCACATCCTGTAAGGCACTTTGATACTTGTTACAGGTGCAGGCGCACACACACAGGCACACACACAGACACACACACAGGCGCACACACAGGCACGCACACACAGGCGCGCACACACAGGCGCGCACACACAGGCGCGCACACACAGGCACGCACACAGGCACGCACACAGGCACGCACACAGGCACGCACAGGTGCACACAGGTGTACAATTTTAAAGATGAAGTATTTTCTTTCGTTTACATCGGCTGCTTCTATTCAATTCCATTTAGTTGGTAACAAATGGCAGCATTAATAAAACAAAAGTTATAAATATCAGAATATTGATCGTTATCTCAGAAAAGAGTCCTGTGACATAACCACCCAGCCCTAGAATCCACGTTTATAAATGAGATTTTATGCTACTGTGTGATTATTAACGAAGTCTCATGAACTCAAACAGACCATCTCGTACGTCTGCATGGCCAGCTGGACCTTGTCGTCTCCAAACTCTTTGCACTTCCCATAGGACTGCTGGATCTGCCTCAGGAGAGACAGTTTCTGCTCTGAGGACAGGGTCCGGGCATTTGCTGTGTAGTCACGAGCTAGGGAATCAATCTGTCCCTTCAGATCTAAAACAAAGCAACAACAACAACAACAAAAAACATACGATTATTCCGTAACTAAAAATAACCATTGTGTTTAATAAAGACGGTTTCATTCTCAGTAACAGTTACTGCCACGCTTTACCCTCGGTCCGCTGGTCCAAGTCTCGCATGAGCTGAAAATTCCTCTGAAGCTCAAAGGGAAGGTTCTCTATACCTAAAGATAAAAAAAAAAAAAAGAGAGTCAAAAGACAAAATCAAGCTTGCTTATGAGAGCGTAAAAGCACAGCATTCTGCGTATTTGACCTTTTTTACTGCAAGTAAAATGATTTACTGTAAAAGCTTGAAAATAGACAGGTGCAGACTCCATACATGAGATTAGACTTGTGGGAAGCGTTAGCTGAGCGGGGAAAACAGTCTGCTATCACTGATCGACCATTCGTGTTAGAAAAGTTCACTCCTGCCACAACTACAAATATAGGGAACCATGTTCACATGGATAACAACGGAGTATTATTATATTAGTGTGGTGCCGGGGGCGGGGGCATGGTCGAGCGTCAGCTGTGGACGAAGAGGACGGGGGCCGAACCGACAGGTAACGCGTGATGATTCTCACCTGTGTATTACCACCAGTCTACTTATTGGTGTCTGTCTGTGTTTTCAGTGAGTCCCATAACCAGTGCGAGTGAGAGTGAGAGAGAGAGAGAGAGAGAGAGAGAGAGAGAGAGAGAGAGATAGCTGGCAGAAATTGCGAGTCTCACATAACACACACGCAGCATGAACTTGAACTTGGCGGGGTGAAAGCTGCGAGTCCGGGACAGACCAATTTCTGTCGAGTGTCGTGATTTTGTTGAGTTTTTTGAAAGCGTGCTGAAAAGCACGGGCTGAATAAACGCTCTGTTAAAATTCCGCCTGTTTCCCCGAGTCTTCCTCTACACCTGGGCTCTACAATTAGGTACCAAAGCAAGATTTTACACGGCCCAAATATTCATTAAAGCTACGAAAGCCAGGTATTTCTGTAACAATCATTGAAAGGGCAAGAAAGCTGAAGCAGTGAACAGAAAAGCCTTGACCTTGTTATCGCAAGGCGAGGCTGAAGTTGGCGTCTTATTCACATCATCTCATTCAAATTCACTGCTCTGCCTGAAAGGTGCATTCAGTAAGATTAGTCTTTTTTTCCCCCCGATATTAGGTGATTAGTTGGGTTCAACATTTGATTACTGCCCATGTTCACAAAGCTCCGCCTTCCAGGATCTACGGTGGACCCTAGAGCACAATGTCTATGAAATGACTGACAAGAGGAGCATCCAAACACACACAAGCTTCCGGACCGGATGTCTGTTTTCCAAACGGTTTTCTCAGTGACACATACTTTTTTACTAAACCCATGACTTAATCCATTGTTTTTATTTATTTATTTTTTTAATCATGTTCTACATTTCTTCCAGGTTATTTCTACAAGAACATAATTAAAAAAAATACTACTGCAACTTTAAATGATTGCAGATATGATACGGTGTCTGTAGAATGCACTTTTAAAAATCCGCGTTGTGTCGTAAAAGCCTTTTTGATTACTTTAAATTGCTTTTTGTTTTAGGGCAAATTGGGAAAATGGGAAAACTATTTTCACCCATAAAAGGATCATAATGTTTTGCATAAAATGTATAATGATGTTATATGAACCAATGTTCAGACCACTGTTTACCATGCTAAAACATTTTGGACTTCTTCACCTTCAAAAGTATATACTGTACAGGCTAAACCACCTAATTTTCATGTCTGGGTCAATATTCAGACCACTGTTTAAAGAGTTAAAACATCTTGGGCCACTAGAATTTCACCACAGTCTGGGGAAGGGGGGACGGGACACTCTTGTCCACTGGCCTAGTCTTCGTAGTTTACACTATCTTCTGAAGTACTTTACTGATCCTTGGGATTTTTTTCACAGTAGCAAATAAGAGTTACAAATGAAAAGTATTTTGAAAAGTAAATTTATGGTGGATATTAAAAAAAAACTGGTCCATAATAACATGACATGCCATTAATAAAAAAAAATGTCACTGAATTTTTTGCTGTATGTTTCACAAAGCCAGAATGTTAAGTTATTGAACAAAACCTTTTTTGTGTCATATCTGTGATTCATTTGTTTGCTATAAAGTAAAAAGACTGGGTGAACTTCCTCTAAGTGTGGTGATTCCATAATTTTTGCCAGGGGTTGTATATTGTCCTAAAAGTCTAGATGACACACAGGAGCAGGTATGAAGGACTGAACTATTGTGCTGTCTGGCATTTGACTAGATACGCGTGGAGGAAGTGGGAGACATTGTCCATGATGAGCAACAGCTTAGCCGGGTTTAGCTCCCTCTCCTTGACAGGATTATGGTTGTTTCCACTAGCAATCTCCTTACCTTCTCAACAAGTACTGACGGCTGTATGGTGTTAAATACAACCTGGGAAGTCAAAGAACATGACACTCACAGTGTTGCCCATGCTGTCCAAATGAGGTGGGATAAAACCAACCACTCCAGAGTGAAGGTCACTGGTCTGTAGTCAATGAGAGTCAATGAGAGCTATAAACAATGTCTTCCCAAAGTGTGGGTACCTCACCTTTCCCGAGGTGGTAATGTAAGCTTAGTCTTTTAAACAAGCACCTAAAGAAAAACAATAATAGCCGATGTCTTGCTGCAGTTCATACATGTTTCAGCACCATCACCCTGGATAGCACCCTCCCAGCTCAAACAAACAATGAATAAGTACATAGTTAAGTAACAATGGACCTGATTGATTAATCATTTAATGAAGTTGTCTGTAAATGTTTGAAAAACATTTTCGCCAGTTTTGCAAAAGTTTCTTTGCATTCGTGTGCATGTGTTTATAAACGCCAATCACCTGTAAAGGACCAGGTGCCCACATGACACATCTGATATGCATTTGGTGACGCCCACAAAACTCCATAAAAGGCAAAGATGACGGAACTGAAATGAAGAGTAAATGTAATCTCAGAGGTAGATGTGAAAGTTATTTTGACTCACATCTACGCCAACAAAAATATAGATTGTTTAACAGAGTAGCAGCAAAATCTGGAGCAAAATGAAAGAAAAGGTGAATCAGATGAGAATTGAGGGAGGTGAGAAGAAAAAGGTTTGACGTGAAACTGGAGGGAAAAGAAATGACTGTACCCAAGTGATTGTGGACACCAAACACATAACACATGGAAACTGCTATTTTTATTCAAAGCAAAGTGTTTCGGCGGCTCTCGAACCAGAACGTGCCAATGCAACCTCCTCAATAGTGTGTTGGAAAAGCAGGAAGCGTCAGAGAAAGCTAGATGACAGCACACTAAAGAACAGGCTATACGGCAGATTGTAGCTTGAGACATACCAGATCGGCCACTTATCAGTCACTTGGTGCTGACTCTAATAAAGGGTTGAGCAGCATCAAAAGATGTCATGGAAAAATCGAGGTTACATTAGTCACATCTTATGTGTAAATGTAAATACATTCAGGAGCAAGAGTAGGATATGAATGTTTTTTTTTTTCCTGAATTTACAGGATTTTCATGAATACCAAATTTCTTCTTTAAATGCTTGGACGAACAATTTGCGAACAAATCCATTCATATCCAACTTGATAAATGAGGCCTATTATTTGCACCAGTACATCAACATAAAGTCTAATAAAGCAGAGCTGGTGGATAACACAGTGGCAGATTCGTGCTGCAAGTAAATTTCTGAGATCTTCTTACAACTTCCGTGAAGTCACGTAGGAAAGAAGCATCAACTCAGTCACTGAATCAATTTCAAATCTTCAACCTCTTCACTTAAAAACTTAACTCTCCTTTCCTCATCCTTTCGACAGTCGTTTCTTCCACAGTTTAGAGTTTAATCTTCCTTTGGACCAGTCAAAAACCAGGCCCAAAGTGCTTTGTTTTGAACTTCATTCATTCAGGACTCCATCTTATTATTCCCCAAGCTTGTTATTCACTAAAGCCTCCTCAGCAGATATATGAAAATCTAACAGAGAAGAAAAGCAGTTCTTTCTGACTAGGGTGAGTTGTTGGCCCAAGATCTCTTAATTCCTTAAATGGTGGTCTGTACATTGAGTCAGATAATAAAATTGGGTATTTTATACATCATGGCACTTTTAAGAGGGAAGGTGGCTTTGGAGACAAATGTAGGGAGGGATATACTCTGTGGTGAGATTTTAGTGGTCTGAGATGTTTTAGCTGCTTAAGGAAGTAATGCTGGTGTTGCTCAAATATTAGCTGGCTAGCTCAAGTGACAAACAGGGCTAAATATAAAATCACTCCCTGTTCCCTAGTGAGGGAAACTACACAGGGTATAAATATTGCTTTTCCTAGCTCATGTAGTGATTATATGTTCAACAGGAGAAGCCATTTCGCTTCGTTCTTTTAGTAAGTTACATTTAAGCACTTTAACGACTTAACCATTCAGGCAGTTACCACATTTTAAGCAGCTCGAGGACGTAATTAAGCTCTTAGCGTACAAGCTACATGAAATATTTTAAATTAACAACAAAAAGCACAGAGAATCCTCTAGCAAGCAATACTGTCTAGCTTGCTCGCTAACACTGAATAGCGTTACCTCTCAGGCAAGCTAACACAGTCTCATGATCTGGAAAGGTGAAGAAGGCTGTTTATTGTGATCTTATAATTCAATAATACCGTATTGTGTGAAGTGTATTAATTTTTATTATTCGCTTTAAAACACTCTGCATGCAAATCAAGACAATAGGCTTACTGTCCAGATAGTGCTCCAGATACATTCCAGCCGCCATCTTGGAAAACACAAACAAAAGTTGTTCGTGCTTCGTTTGTCGTTTAATAAATCCGAAATAAAAACGACGTATGCCAGATTTACTAATCGTGATAATTCCAGACGAGTTAAGGGTTCTTCAAAGGCACGTGAAATAAACTTGATTAGTTTAGCCGGATTGAGTTGTTAGAGATAACTGCGCGCTTCCGTATGGCCTGGAAAGGGCAGATACATCGATAATCGAAACAATGATCAGAGAATCAACGATTGGCTAATGCAAATATTACGGATTCCCGGAGAGGCCATAAAGGGTATCTGTTTTTTCTTTCTTCTTGCGCTCAACGATAAGAGTCATCTTGATGAGTCAAGATATAACTGAATAAAAACATTGATTAAAAAAAAGACAATGCTTTTAATTCCTAATGCATCAAATAGTCAATAAATGCATAAATACATTTATATTACTACTCTATTTATAATTTACTCTTGCCTTTTATTTTCATCTTTTCCAACTTCTGTTTTTATCAACCCCAGCACATGTTCACTCATGTATCTGCAAGTAAAATAGGAAATACACTATATGGCCAAAAATATGTGGACATCTGACCATCACACCCACATGTGGGTCTTCACCAAATTGTTGCCATAATGTTGGATGTATACAATTGTCTAGAATGACTTTGTATGCTGTAGAATTAAGATTTTCCTAGACTGGAACTAAGAGGCACAAACCTGTTCCAGCATGACAATGTCCCTGTGCACAAAGTGAGCTCCATGAAGACATGGTGTGTTAAGGTTGGAATGGAAGAACTCGACCTTTGGAATGAACTGGAACGGTGACTGCATGCCTGAACTTCTCACCCGACATCACTAGTGCTCTTGTGGGTGACTAAACACAAATCCTTACAGTCACACTCCAAAATCAAGTGGAAAGCCTTCCCAGAAGAATGGAGGCTGTTATTAGCTGCAAAAGGAGGACCAAGTCCATATTAATGCCCATGGTTTTGGAGGAGATGTTCAACAAGCAAATGTGGGGGGAATGGTCACATGTCCACATACTTTTGGCCATATAGTGTATTTCCTATTTTACTTGCACAATATTTCCTAGGCTGTGGTCCATTCTGAACTGTTCATGACCAGAGCATGTGAACGAAGTGGAACCGTCATACAAGTTTAGGAAATAACATTTACAGTATACCGTTTTATATTGTGGAATGTGTGATTGGTCTTTCCCCCCACACACCCCTACAACCCACACATATACATACTGAGAACACCGGTCTAAACAGAATACCTTTTCCTATTGTTCCACAGACTCACTCTCAGGAACCTAAATAAAATATAACATGACTGCACACAGCACTAGAACCCAACAAAGTGGCACGTACCTTGCAATACGCTAGGATTTATAAACAAGTATTTGCAGGAAAAGCCAAAGAAAACGCCCCCTCAAGTTGAAATTGCTGTCCGTCAACAGGGGGAAGTCCTCTGGTCTATCGGTTCCTTCCCCGTTTACGGTCTGATGTCAACATGGCTGCACACAGCACCAGAACCCAACAAAGTGGCACTTACCTTGCAATACGCTAGGCTTTATAAACAAGTATTTGCTTTAAATCAGTCAAAATATAGACATATTTGCTCGCTAAATCTGAAACTTTGACTGTACAGTCGGCTGTTTGGGGAAAATATACACCACTCATCACAGATAGCAGGCTAGCTTGTCGCTAACAAAAGACGAACATGGAGGCACCCGTTTTTTACATTTTCTCACGGCTTCATGGGTCGAACGAGCCCAGGGGTAAAACGATGCCATTCCAACCTGCAAAATGCCTCTTATAGGGCAAGTGGAAAGCAGAACCACCTCTCAGAAGCAGGCAGAGAAGCCCACGGCGCAGTGTTCTGAACGCATGTGCAAACAAGTCATTTGCAAGCAGTGGATTCCTTCCTGTTCTGTTCTGTTCTGTTGTTCCATTGCCTTTCATTGCAGTGCTTGAAAATCCAGGTTAAAGGTAGTGCGTTGGCCGGGAATCGAACCCGGGTCAACTGCTTGGAAGGCAGCTATGCTCACCACTATACCACCAACGCCCTGCAGGGGACGCGCGCTCTGGTGGATGAATGTTCAAACATGTCTCTAGCTATTCTCCCCGACCACAGGCACCAGCAAACTGGCAGGCTTGTTGGGGTTTTTGTAGTGTCGTCACGTTTGCCTCACAGGCGAAAGTACCCTCGTTCTAGACCAGGCGGAAACAAGATTTGCTTTTTGAGATTTGCAGCGAATGAGTGTCCAGGTCTCTACAGCAGCCGTGCCTTTGGGAACAACCCCAAACTGAGCGGCCGGAGAGGTCGTGCACGGTTCCTGTAGTGTAGTGGTTATCACGTTCGCCTAACACGCGAAAGGTCCCTGGTTCGAAACCAGGCAGGAACACTGTGCCCCTTTTGAGGCTTCGCTTTTACGCGTGTCCACTTGTCATCTCTGTAGGATCAGGTCCTCTAGGAACAGCCAGAACGCGACTGGAACAGTTTCTTCTGCGGAGTAGTAGCCGCCATGTTCGCCGACGTGCCAAAAAGGTCATCGGGCCTAGACCGAATGTGGAA
>CM074973.1:10920129-10943228 GCA_037577455.1 Pangasius macronema | reverse complement strand
AAAACGATGCCATTCCAACCTGCAAAATGCCTCTTATAGGGCAAGTGGAAAGCAGAACCACCTCTCAGAAGCAGGCACAATCTGTTGAATGCATGTCATTTGCACATAGCAGATTCCTTCCTGTTCTGTTGTTCCATTGCCTTTCATTGCAGTGCTTGAACATCCAGATTAAAGGCAGTGTGTTGGCTGTGAATCGAATCCTGGTCAACTGTTTGGAAGGCAGCTATGCTCACCACTATACCACCAACACCCTGCAAGGTGTGCCCGCTCTGGTGAATGAATGTTCAAACATGTCTCTAGCTATTCTCCCGACCACAGGCACCAGCAAACTGGCAGGCTTGTTGGGGTTTTTGTACAAGATTTGTTGTTTGAGATTTGCAACTTGTAATGCCCCACCTCCAACCAGGAAACGCACTTATCTTGCAATGTGGTAGGCTGTATAAACAAGTATTTATTATTATTTATACAGGAATGTTTCTATGCCTGTATGCTTATAAACATCATATTCACAATCTGGCTGCAACCCAAATATAGACTGGATTGCCGGATAACTGCAAGTAATTAATACCATGCAAAAATATTGAATGTGTTGATGTATTTGCTAGCTTGATGATTCATTCTTTCATATAAGAAATGTTCTAAAGAGGTATTGGAGTGTCTATTGTGCTAGGTCACCCATATGATTTGTGCTTTTTTCTAAACTAGGCTTCATTATTTTGGAGTGATGGGCTAAATCTGAACTCAGCTTCCCTGAGGTTTTGTTGGGATGTCATACATTTATACATTTTATTTGAAACGTTTTCTGCATCTTCATGTCATGCATAACTACATTAGCAGTTATTTTCAGTTACACTCACCGATAAATTTCACAGACTACATAACTGTTGTGATTCTTAATTCTGTCTTTTAAGGTTAAGCAGCCTTTTGAGGCTATCATTATAAGAGTGTATTGTCCTGAGTCTATCATCATCATCATCATCATCATCATCATCATCATCACAGTGTGTTGTCCTATTCTGAGACTTTTATAACTCAACGTCCTGAGTTTCAAATCAAACTTGAGATCCTATCAAATAACACTACCAAAAAGTTTGGAAACCAATCTTTTAATGTGTATACTATAGTTTAATTCAGTTCAATTTTATTTGTATAGTGCTTTTAACAGTGGATATTGTCACAAAGCAGCTTTAGAGAAATAAATTCATTCAAATTAAATAAAATCAGAATAAATTGTAAATATGTGAATTTATCCCTAATGAGCAAGCCAGAGGCGATGGTGGTGAGGAAAAACTCCCTGAGATGATATGAGAAAGAAACCTTGAGAGGAACAAGACTCAACAGGGAACCCATCCTCATCTGGGTGATAAAAGATACTGCAATTATAAATAAATAATTTTTGTAACTGTGTACCACATGGACAACAGTGCAATTGTGCAACCAGTGAATTCATTACAGTTATAACATGAAGTCTGGTTTGTTGAACCTATCCACTGTCCATTGTTGGAGACCTGAGTGTAAAACTACTCGCGTCAACCGCAGTCCCAAGCCAACACAGTACATCACATATGAGATCCCCAAGCTATCTCCACAGCCCCCAAGCGGCACCATCCCCAGCAATCCCATTGATCTTCAACCATCTTTAGTCTTTTTTTTTTTTTTAAATATTTGCATATACTATGTGCTTGGGACTGTGGTTAGGGTTACAGAAACCAATTGACATACAGCTTCCAAACATATTAGTCTATCAAATATCAATGCTGATATGTTTGTAAGCCAATTTTTTTTTTGCGTAGACTACTTTAATGATTTTTAGTGATATTTGCATGCATTACACATTTAGGCATAGGGGCTGGGGCTAGGGTTAGGATTCCATAAACCAGAGCATTTACAGCTTCAAAATTTAACTTTCTCTCAGACATCAGTGCCAGTAGGTTTGGAAGCCAGTCCTTTTTTATGTAGAGAACTGTAATGATTTGAAACAAGATTTGCATGTATTACACCAATACACTCAGGGGCTGGGGTGTGGTTAGGGTTATGGAAATAAGAGAATGTACAGATTACAAACTCAGCATTCTAGCATACATTAAATGCCAATATCTTTGTAAGCCAATCTTTTCTTTCTGTAGACTACTTTAATCATTTTACAAATATTTGAAAACCTATTAGCTTGGGGACTACGGTTAGGGTCACGGAAGAACATGTAACAGCTTCCAAATTGAAGATTCTATCAGACATCAAGGCTAGTAGGTTTGGAAGCCCTTCTTATTAGACATATTGCATCCAAATTTCATCTGCTGTGATGTAGTTCTTGCTTTTGAATCGATTGCATGGAGTTTCTTGCTTGTGTCAATGTTTAAACTACACAATGTTTTCCCCTTTTTTGGTCAATAATTTTGCTAAATGGTTTTTCTATTTTTGTATTTTTCACATTACCCTTTTGCCCCTTTTCATCTTCTCAAAGAACATTTTTGATTTTTTGTCTAAAGAGAGCAAGCATAGGCCATCTATGTCGAATCTGCCTATAATCATCTCAATAAAGCTTTGACTGAGGTTCACGGTGTTGAGTGTAGGATGTTTAGTCATTCTTTTTTTCGTTGTTAATAGTAGCATTATTTGTTATAAGAGTATTAGTTAGCGCTCTGCTGGAGAAACATTAAGGATTAGAGGTGCCCATCCAAATGCTAGATAAAGTTAGTGAGAGTGAGAGCAGCATAGTTAATGTAGGGGAAAATATGGATGCCTTAGGTAGAGTTAGCAATCTCCCAACTCTGGCATTAGAGCCCTCGCAGTGGGTTGAATGGGTGACAATTTGGTGGCATAATCACAAAACGAAAGCTAACACTAAGGCTTGCCCACGGAAGTACCACTCCTCCCTGCTTCACATGTATAACAGGTTTGCTGTCTTTATTGAAGCACCTGCTGAGAAGCCTGAAAGAGATCTGGTTATAGGAGACTCTAACTTAAGTCACATGAAATTAGCTAGGCCTTTAGGGGCACTAGCACTAGTTAGGTGTATACTGGGAGCCAGGGCACCAGACATAGCAGGTAATCTTAGGGTCTTGGGCAAACATAGGCTTTCAAAGATTTTCATAGGTTTTCACATAGTAGCTAATGATACATGCCTTTGTCAGTCAGATGTTACTAAGAGTAACATTGCAGAGGTGTGCAAATTAGCAAAAGCGATGTCCGATACAGTAATATGCTCTGGCCCCTTCCAAATGCAGTGTAGTTTACAGCATGTTATGATCCCTGAACTGCTGGATGTCCAGGTGGGGCTCCAAAAAACAATCTGGGCTTTACTGATAATTGGAGTAGTTTTGAGGGCAAAGCTGACCTGTTTGGGTGAGACGGTATCCATCCCACTCGGGAAGGTGGTGCTCTCATATTTTGCAGCATAGCTCATGGTCTCAGAACAGGGTTAGTTAATCTGTGACAATCCAGATCCAAGGCCAGGGAGCAGACAAACAGGCTAAAGTGCTTTGAGTCATCACTCTGGTTCCACCATATAGAGACTGTTTGCTCCCTGAGCTAAACAAAAATATAGAAATACTCAGAAAGTTTGTTTTAGTAACCTACTTAACAAAAAATTAGATCATACTGACTGCACAGCCAACACCTTTGATCTGAAGCTAGAACTTTCTCACATCTCACATCTAAAGTGCTTATTGTTAATGAAACTTTTATTGATCAGCAGTTTAATGTACTGTGTTTAACAGGAATATGGATTAAGCCAAATGAATATGTAGCATTAAATGAAGCTACTCTTCCTGGATACAGTTATATACATCACCCTTGTCTAACTGGCAGAGGTGGTGTTGCAGTTATATATAGTTATATATATAGTTATAATGATAATCTACGTGTCACACAAAAACCTGGACATGAATTCAATGCAGTTGAAGTTCTTTATACTAACATAACATATGAAGCCACAAAAATAAGTCTACCCAGTTGTTTCCACTAATTATTATTTACAGAGCACCAGGGCCATATTCTGAATTTATTTGTGAATTTGTGGATTTCATCTCAAACTTCTTTGTTTCTGTAGACAAAGCAGTACTTGTTGGAGACTTTAATATTCATTTTGATAAACTTCATGATCCACTGAGAATAGTGTTTGTTTTCATTCTAGATTCAATAGGGGTTAATCAGAACATAATAAGACCCACTCATAACAGTGGACACATTAATCTTGATTTAATACTAACACTCAGATTAAATATAGAAAATACAGTCACAAATACAGTCTCATTTAAAATGTGTCTTAGTCATTATATATGCATTTAGCCATGTGAATCAACATCCAACTCCATAGAATTTGAACAGGTGACTGAATACTTAGAGTCAATGTTTCTTCACACTCTAGATAAAGTAGTTCCACTTAAAAGAAAAACAATTACGGAGAAAAAACGAGCACCCTGGTACAACAATCACATGTGCACCTTAAAACAGACCACTCGAAAATTAGAATGCATAAGCCAATATCAAACCTCAATTTTATCTAGTTGTACCATGGTGCTTTTACCTAGAAGGTTTTAGCACAGCAGTTATACTCATGCTTGATTAGGAATAACATTCATCAGGATTTAGGCCTCATCACAGTACTGAGTCAGCGTTGGTTAAAGTGGAAAATGACCTACGACTGGCCTCCGATCAGGGTTGTGTCTCCTTGCTTGCTCATAACATTCTTCTAGATAGACTAGAAAAGGTTGCTGGAGTTAAGGAACCAGCCCTCTCCTGGCTCTTATTTAGCTGATTGTTAAATAGATGTAGATGTAGATGTAAATGGTGACTTCTCTATGCATACTAAAGTAATGTTTGGTGTTCCACAATGCTCTGTTCTAGGCCCACCGCTATTTTCTCTATATATGCTACCTCTGGGTAAAGTAAACATGGTATTAGCTTCTACTGTTGTGCTGATGACACGGTTATATGGTTCAGCAAAACCAGATGAGAGACACCAGCTTAATAAAATTGAGGAATGTGTAAAGGCACTGGATGCTGAGTATCGTCATCCCACTTAATTCAGACCAGGCAGAAGCAATTCTACTAGGACCACAGGCAGCTAGAAGCAAGCTCTCTGATTATATAATAATGCTTGATGGCCTTTCAGTTGCATCTTGTGCAGCAGTAAAAGACCATTGTGTGATTATTGACTCCATTCTGTCATGTAGATAATATTACTAATAGCCATTTTCATCTCAGAAATATTGCTAAGATAAGAAATATGTCACTACATAATGCAGAGAAACTAGTTCAAGTTTTCATTACCTCTAGGTTGGATTGTTGTAATGCCTTGCTGACTGGATGCAGAGTCATTACTAGAATCAGAAGATGATCTTATACACTCTGCATTGGCTCCCAGTAAAATTCTGCATTGATTATAACATACTACTGTTGACTTATTAAGCATTGAATGGTATCATGCCACAGTACCTGAGCAGGAGAACTGCAACAATTGCAACAGTTTCATTCAACAATATGTGTCACAAAATTTGTAAGTTGGTAGTTAGCATGTTCTTAAATACTCTTACTAAGATAACAATTCTGGCATTCTGAAAGTGGAAAGAAGTACAATATGCAGTCCAACAAATCTCTCTCGCTAAAATACAGGCAGTGATGAGAGCAGAATCTGTTGTGAGTGGATAACAGAAACAGGAGGGCACATCAGGCATTATTATTATTATTATTATTATTATTATTATTATTATTATTATTATTATTATTATATAATCCAGATCATGCTCCATGGTATGTAATGACCTTATTACTTCTGTGTGTTCTGGGTTTGTTTTAGATAAAAATTTCTAGAGGCAGGCCTAGCACAAGACATGACAGCACTAAGGGAGGAGTGTGGGAAGTTCAATAACCTCTCTGGACCAATGAAAAGGACTTCAGTTTTGTCTGTGTTCAATTGTAAAAAGTTGTGGTACATCTAATTCTTAACATCAGTCAAACAGTCCTCCAATATGGACAACTTATGCCGCTCGTTTTTTTTTTTTTTTTTACTGACAGATAAAGATGAGTGTCATCAGCAAAAAGTGGAAACAGATGTGTCATGGATTATATTACCATGTGGTAGCATATACGAAATAAACAACACAGGCCTGTGGATAGAACCCTGGGGAATTCCACAAGATGACACTGAGAATGAGAAGCCACTGATCAATACCCTAAACGATCTATTGGACAGGTATGATGAAAACCAGTCGAAAGCAGATCTGGAAATTCCAATCCATTGAGTGAGCCTTTTATTTAAAATTCCATGATCAGTTGTATCAAATGCCACTATGAGCTCTAAATATATAGTGTTTATACAGTATATAGCATATAGCAAATATATACTAATAGGAACTGAATTGTAGTCTTCTAACACCTTGCCATTAATTTTTGTCCCCTGGGGTATTGGTCAATATCTTGAAGGCCATTTGTGCTATCTTGCTATTTTCTGAGAGGACATCTGGACATCTTGGCTTTTCATAGCAATATCTTATCTGTTGTAGTGAAACCATAGCAGCCACTTTCTCAGGATATTAAATGGCTGCAATTACAAGTGGCAAGTTTTATGTAACAAAGAATAGTAACAATTAGCATAGGTCTTTAAAATAAGAATTTAAACATTTTGTTTTCAGAGGAAGGCAGTTTTATCCTACTGAATACTGTGTTTTGTTTTGTTTTTTAAATAAGAGCAAAAGCTGAAGCACAAGTTAGGCAAATTTGCACCATCATATTTATCTAACAGAGACATTAAAGCATTTTTTTCTAACTGTACTAAACAAACCAGTTACACCACATTAAAATGTAAATTTAGCGATTTTTTTCTATCATATTAACAGCACTTTCTCTAAATTTTGGTTAGATTCAAATTGATATTATTAATACATGATTGCTGTAAAATGCAGCAAAAGTATTTATTTTAAGACTTTTAAAAGAAACTTCAAGTAGTCTGATCTGCAAACAAGTAGCTAATGTTATCTAATTAGGCTTTATTAGCCACAATATCACTATCTAGCATGTAAAATCCACAAATGGTTGCATGACTGGCATTATTAGGCAAAGCAGAACATATTGGTTGTGAACCAATGAATNATTGACTCTTGAAACCTCACTATAAAAAATGAAGCTGTTTCGTAAGTCTTGTCATGTCGCCTATACCTATCTATCTAGCAGGTATACCTTAATGTAAACTGAAAATAGTAACCAACACGGACAATCAGTAACGAGTTAGCTTGCTTTGACAGAAGGTAGGCCTAAACGTCATTATCAGCCCAAGAGCTGGGAGTGAATTTAAAGGAACAGGACAGACAGAAAGAAAGTGTCACAAAGCTACGTGTCAGAAAGGTGCAATCACAATATTTCAGTATTAAGATATTGATCTTGCACTAAAGAAATGCAAGGATTTGGTTTACTATTGTAGCTACAGTGGATATAAATAGTCTACATGGAACACCGTGAAGGCCGTCATCAATAAGTGGAGAAAAAAGTAGCACCAGTGACGTTCATCCAAGCTGGATGAAAGGACAACAAAAAAACTATCAGGGAGGCTGCCAAGAGACCTACAGCAACATTAAAAGCGCTGCAAGAATATTTGGCAACTACTGGACACTACCTGCTTGTGACAGCAATCTCTTTTTTTTTCTTCTCATGTATTGGCTATGGGTTATGGGCAAATGGAAGCCCTTTCGCATAAAAAACAAACAAACCCAAAACATCCAAGCCTGCCTAAATAACCCAAAACCATGTGGCAAAATGTGTTATGGTCTGATGATACCAAGTGAGAACTTTTTGGGCATAATTCTAAAAGACATCTTTAGCACAAAAACTAGACAGCTTATGACCCAAAGAACATCATACCCACAGTGAAGCATGGTGGTGGCAGCATCAGCATCATGTAATGGGGCTGCTTCTCTTCAGCTGGGATTGGGGCTGTAGGCAATATAGAGGGAACCAGCTACAAATACCAATCTATTTTGGCGCAAAACCTGTAGGTTTCTGTTAGACAGCTGAAGACAATGACACAAATCACAAATACCAGTTAACGAAGGAATGGCTTCAGAAGAAGAAGATCTTGGAATGGCCCAGTCAGAGCCCAGATCGAAATCCTATCGAAAAACCTGTGGGATGACTGGAAGAGGGCTGTGCATAAGAGACCCCCTCACAATTTGACAGAGCTGGAGCATTTTTGCAAGGAAGAGTGGAAAGAAATTGCCAAATCAAGATGTGCTAAATTACTACACACTTACCCAAAAAGACTGAGTGATTAATTACAAGCAAAAGGTAAACATTTCTATGTATATGTTTTTCACTTGATCATTTTGTTGCTATTTTACAATAAGGTGGAAAAAGATCTGATATGTTTTATCTTGGCTTCATTTCTTTACATCAGAAAAACTTGCAATTTTAACGGGGGTTAGAATTTTTATATCCACTGTACATGAATGTGGGTCATTTAGAAAATCTGCCCACGCAAATGCAAATACAAAATATAAACAGAGCAAAAATGTAACTTTCAGTATACAAAATTACACAAAATACGCAATATATACATAAATATGGGTGGGTAGTGTGCACACTAAGTGTGCGACGTGGAAGGCAGTTTGCGAAAAGATGGCTGTGCACAATATGGTGTCACTGACTGTTTAAGAGCTCCGGTAGCACCTGCTGGATGGAAGCAGCTGAAAGAGCAGTAAAGTGGAGACAGTCAACCCTGTGGTACATCTGGTGCAGAGGTCACACTCCAGGTTCAGCCAGAGTGAAATGACAGGAAGAGTCATACAATAACAAAAAAGAAGTATTTAAAATGGATTCTCTCTAAATTAAAAAATTGCTCAGACGTGATAATTTCATATTGCCTATAGGAATTTTACAATTCCACATTTCTAAGCCCACAAATTACACAGAGGTGAAATAGTTGTCCAATAAGATGGAGAGAGTCAGCCTATTGACAGCACTACTTCTGATGTAGAAGTGCCACTTCAATGTCTATTCTGTGTAAATTCTAGAGACGGTGATCTGTGAAAATCCCAGGCGATCAGCTCTTTCTGACAGGGTCTGGCTCCAACAACCATGCCCTGTTCAAAAGTCACTTGGATCAATTTTTTGTCCCCTATTCTGATGTTTGATATTAATATTAACTGAAGCTCTTGACCTGTGCCTACATGTTTTTATGCACTGAGTTCCTGCCTAATGATAGAGTGATTAGATATCTGCATAAATGAGCAGAGTTCCTCTCCCCCACCCCATGCACTATTTTATATCCACCCAAGTCAAGTCAAGTGGCTGTTTTGTCATTTCAGCCATATACCGCTAGTACAGTACATAGCGAAACGAAACAACGTTCCTCCAGGACCATGATGCTACATAAACCAACACAGACCTACAAGAGGCTACACATTTCTACATAAAGTGCACATGCAGACATGTATAACTACCAAATAACTACCAAAACAGCACAATATGCACAGTAAGAGACAGTGCAGCGCCGACCAGTTCTCAGTTCTAGCATGCAAGTGTCAGATATAACAGGTAGTGCAAAAGAATAACAATATAATAAAATGCTGTGAATGTAAACATAACAACTATGACATAGTAGTCGGCTTATACCATATATGGACATAGCAGTTATTGGTGTAGCAGCCAGGTAGAGAGTATAGTAATGACAAGTATTATATACAATATTTTTACAAATACAGTAGCAGCAAAAAATGCAGGTAGTAAATACAGAAATGTGCAAAAATTGCAAACGGTGTGTGTGTGTGCGTGTGTGTGTGTGTTGTCAGTCCAGTCTCTGAGTATTGAGGAGTCTGATGGCTTGTTGGAAGAAACTGTTGCACAGTCTGGCCGTAAGCCCAGTCTTGCCAGAAGGCAGGAAGGTGAAGAGTTTGTGTGTGGGGTCATCCACAACACTGGTGGCTTTTTGTGGATGCAGCATGTGGTGTAAATGTCTTTGATGGAGGGACAAGAGACAGCGAAAGAAATGGTGCAATTTCCAAACCAGGCAGTTATGCAGCTGCTCAGGATGCGCTAGATAGTCCCTCTGTAGAATATGGCGAAGATGGGGGGTGGGAGATGGGCTTTCTTCAGCCTTTGCAGAAAGTGGAGATGCTGCTGGGCTTTCTTGATTATGGAGCTGGTGTTGAGGGACCAGTGAGGTTCTCCGCCAGGTGAACACCACGGAATTTTGTACATTTGGAGCCATCGATATTCAGCATAGAGTGGTCACTCTGAAGTCAACAACCATCTGTTTAGATTTGTCCACGTTCAGAGACAGGTTGTTGGCTCTGCACCAGTCTGTTAGCCCCTGCACCTCCTCTCTGTATGCTGACTCGTCGTTCTTGCTGATGAGACCCACCACAGTCGTGTCATCTGCGAACTTGATGATGTGATTCGAGCTGTGCATTGCTACATTCGTGAGTCAGCAGAGTGAACAGCAGTGCACTGAGCACACAGCCCTGTGGGACCCCAGTGCTCATTGTGGTGGTGTTGGAGATGCTGTTCCTGATCCTGACTGACTGAGGTCTCCCAGTTAGGAAGTCCAGGATCTGGTTGAAGAGGGAGGTGTTCAGGCCCAGCAGGTTCAGTAGGTTTTCTTCCCATTTTCTGTACAGCCTACAACACATCTTTGGACTGGGGAGGAAACCAGAGTACCCAGAGGAAACCCCCAAAGCATGGAGAGGCAAACGTGTTAACCACTAAGCCACCATACCTGCTTAATTTAATTTAATTTAATTTAATTTTATTTTATTTTGTACCAAAGGTAGTTTAAAATTACTTACACTTCATTATGTTACTGTCTTTCTTGTAAACCTGCTATTTTTTTAAAGGACTATAGGAAGTTACAGTTACAGTTATGATTATAATTATTTGATTATAAACACACACATAAGTGTACAATAAAAAAATTAATTCCCACTATTTAAAATATATTAGAATAATGACCATCATTAGAATCAGAAGTCAAAAGCTATAGCCTACCAAAAGAAGACTGGTTGATCATTTCTTTTGAGCAGCTTCATGCCATTAGAGTAAAGAATTTCTCCTATTCAGTGGTGAGACACTTTAAGAGCAATAGACATAACATTAATGACATCTATGTCTGCATTGCTAATTGCTGCTATGGGAGCAACGAAGCAAAGAAACTTAAAGAAAAAGAGATCATCTATACTCTTGGTACTTTATAATCCCATGGAATGAATGTCTTGTCTCACCACTTATCTCAGAAGCACTTTCCTTACACAGCTGATGATACACAGTGGCCTTGTGTCCCAAATGTCCCATTTCTTTGGAAACTTGGTGTACTACATCGAAAATTTACTACAGATGAAAAAAACAGAACAGCTTCATTGCACCTTGGCATAGATTCTATAGTCTCTGGAGCTGTATTGGAGAGATGAAACAGCATTCTTTCAAGATATATTCCCTCAGTTGGTGTTTGGAAATTGGTGGTGGAAAGCAATATCCAGTATTTCAGTCCAAAATCTACCACAGATGTTAAAAAAGGGGTTGAGATCTGGTGACTTCCAAAGCCATACCATGTAATGCACATCATTTTCAAAGACCTCTTGTGGCATGAGGATGGGGCGCTGTCATCAGGTAGACCAGTACTATCAGGATAAAAACGTTTCATTAAGGTCTGTATTCAGAGTCGGCAACTTAAGTACAATCATTACATCAGTATTTATGATTGGAAAGTTACAAACGCAGCCTCTTGCCTTTAAGCCTTCTACAAAATTACGGATAGAAAATGTGGACTGAAGAAGGAAGCGTTTTTTTTTTTTCTTCAATGTTAAATTTAGTATGATGCAATATTCAAAGCAAGAGATCATTTTAAAAATGATAAACTTAAGAAAGGACTAAAACAATGATGAAGATGAGAAGATGACAGCCATTAAAATAAACATCTAGTATATTGACAATATATTCCTGCATAAATAGTGGTATTCTTCACATTAATCACTGCAAATTTGGTTTAATTTAATAGGTTTAACATCCTTCCACCTTTCACTCATTATAGCTTATATAATAGACCTTGATCCAGCACACCCTAGTATTTTGCTTTTTTTTTTTTTTTAATATTGTGATGGTTAAAAATGTAGCCATGAAATCTTGAAACAAAATACCCAGATTTCTTCTGGTGTCCTCCATAAAAATACTATTAATTAATATTGTCATATCATGTATTTTATATTGTCCTCAAATGGCTTTCTATATTTTTGAGTGTATTTACAATGCCCAAAACATCCATCCATCCATCTTCCATACTGCTTATCCTACACAGGGTCATGGGGATGACCTATGAGCCTATCCCAGGGAACTCGACGGGGGACACCTTGAACGGGGTGCCAATTCATCACAGGGCACAATCACGCACACACTCTGGACAATTTGGAAATGGCAATCTGCCTACAACACATGTCTTTGGACTGGGGGAGGAAACTGGATTACCCGGAGGAAACCCCCGAAGCACAGGGAGAACATAAAACTCCACACACACAGGACAGAGGCGGGATTTGAACCCCCAACTCCAGAGGTGCGAGGTTAACCACTAATATGAATTACGATAAATTATGATATAACCTTGTATGGATTTGGAGTCCCCTTCACTCTAAGGGGAAAGTTGGACCCAAGCCATTCCAGCAAAATGCTCTCCACAGCATAACAGAGCCACCAGATCCCCTCACTGTAGGAGTCAAATATTCAGGCTTGTACTGTTCTCCTGGTGTACACCACACATGCACAACCCTGCTTGTCAAAAATATAGTGAACAATGACTCATCTGAATATTTTATTTTTTCGATACTTCTGTTGACTAGTGCCTCTGGTTTTTGCAGCACTGAACTCTAATGTGCATTAGTCGTTACACTGATGTTGTTATGCACCACATCCCTATTCTACGAATCCTCTCTGTGTAACTATTCTTACTGACACCCTGATCACGGTTTGCACTGACATTCCACTCACTTTAAAGTTTTTCCTTACATATCTCTTCACAGTTACTGAATGCCTGCTATTGACTACAATTTCCGACCACAGATGTGTACACAGATGTGTATATGACATTGTAGTCAATGTTCCTTCGGAAAGAAAAGCCAGTTTAGTAGCGATTGATTTGTGTCCCAGTAATGAACCCTTTTTCAAAAGTCACTTAGACCTTCTCCTCTTGTCGTCTCGATCCAAGCTAGAGATCAACTAAAGTTTGCTCAGTATTTTTATACATGCGACAGAGCATGGTAGGATGTTAAATGCTTAATTGTGTCACATTGCAGTTCGTTGCAGTTCACCTAGCTGGAAGCATCTGAACTCATGGTGTTTTTCCTTTAATTTGTCACTCATCTGAGTAAATAAATAATGTGCAAAAGTCTGAGGTAATAGATGTACATGTAAATAGATTCTGTAGAGCAATGATGCTTTCAAAAAAAAATGAAAATAAAAGTTTAAACATAAATTATATCAGTATGTAGTGTTGCCACTGTTGGCCTTGCAACAGTTGTTTTACACTGTCATAAACACATTATATAAATAAGCAAAAATATGTAATTTGGGAACCATTATTCAATGAAGTTCTTTCCTAATAGTGTTAATATAGATGTAAAAATTATACCATAGTAGAAAAGAATGTGTTTTACTCTTATTCTTAATTCTCTTTTTCTCCCCTTCCTCTCTTTCCTTCTCTCTCCTTCATCCATAATATTAGCATTTTAGTCCCTGCCCTGACCTCTGTTTTCTTCAAAGCAATAAAACAGTGTAGGCACACAGTGAAGTAGTCAGATCTGTATGCTGTGTGCACATGACTAGGTGCGTTCAAGGTTACAGAGCCCACCCCTACTGTGTGAGAAAATAACACAGAAAGAGTGACAGTTGTTGTCCATAGTCTGCAGAATGTGATGGTGCAAAATAAAAATGGAAAGGGGGAGAAGCAAAATGGATGGGTGTAGACAATTATGTACTGCATTGTCAGAAAGAAATTGTCTGCATTGTCAACCAAATTCCCTTACACCATGACCGCGAATACCCTTTGCTCAGTCCACAGAGTCTAAATGGTTCAACGGCACATAAAATAACCAAGCCTTAAATATGTTGGTTTATATATATATATATATATATATATATATATATATATATATATATATATATATATTTTAAATTATCTACTAAATGTGATTTTAAGTGCAAAAGCTGATTTTAAGTGCAGCTTTACAGTATAAGACAGTAAAGATAGTGGTAATATGTACTAGGTGGAAATAATCAATTATACCAAAAATAGAATCTTATTAAATTATATAGCAGCAAAAATGTACTTTACTGGTTTATTGGCTCAAACCTGACAGCATACCACTGAACATGTGTGCAATAAGTGTGTGTGTGAGAGGGGGAAGGAGGGAGTGAGGCAGGGTGGGCGTGCTGGGAGGGAGGAGACATGGATGACGAGGAGCGCGAGAGAGGCACACACTCGCACGCAGCCTTGCAGAGAGTGAGAGAGATAGAGAGAGAGAGATAGAGGGACACCGAGAAGAGGACAACAGAGACACCAGGAGAAGAAAGAGAGCGATGTCTGCTGAAAAGGCACCTCTTTCTCAGTCACTTGCCGGCCCTCACTAAGACACCATGGGCTGTATTGGCTCCCGCACTATCAGTAAGATCCTCTGCTGTTTTCATTACATTTTTATTGGGTTTGAAAAGGGACTGGGGTGGTGGAGTGGACGATGCTAACACACACACACACACCCCCGACCAGGGAAAGTGTGAGTGTTTCTATGGAAACCCTCTGGTTAAAGGCTGTTTGTCTTCGAGGATAGACTGTGATTTCTAATGGTCCTGAAGGGATGCCAGGAAAAAGCACATGAACTGAAAGGTGGTGGAGGCAGCATTCAGATGAGGGGTTAACCGCCACACATGAATCAGGGACGGGGGTGGGCTGGTGTTATAGAGACAGTGATGGAAGCAAGAAGGAAGACAGGAGAATAGATGAAAGATCCTTATAATCCTTATGGGGTATTGTGGTGTGGAAGATAAGGGTAAATGGCAATGAAAGATAAGGATGAATAAAAAGGAGTGAGAGAAGACATGAAAGGGATGGCAAGTGGTAGAGTAGAGGGAACAAACATGCATGTGTGAGTTTGAAGGCTCACCGAAGGCTCACCAAATGTCACCAAGTTTATTTAGAGATCTGCATTATGTGCAGTTGAGTTTGTGTGTGTGTGTGTGTGTGTGTGTGTGTGTGTGTGTGTGTGTGTGTGTGCGTGTGCGTGTGTGTGTACATGCCATTTAGCCTGCATTTTATCTAATAGCACTTGCAATGAGTAGGGCTAATTTGAGGACAGGATTTAATGGCAGTTCTCAGCATAAATCATTACTGTATAGTGCGGCTCATTCTTTAGGCACATTCACAGCTGCCATTCAAAGAGTCGAACCTATTACATCAAACCTGGGCCACTGCCTGAGCCGGAATGAAACAATTGGCGCCATATTTGACCTTTGATTGTCATTGAGTCAGCGTTAAAGGGGGGCTTGGAGACAAAGTGCTGTTTTTGTCTCAGAAAATAGGGGCCAGTATACTTGACACCCTACAGCCAAGAAGTAGCAAAGTAGAGCAGAAAATTGGACTGATTCATCTATTGTCCCTTTCAGCCAAAGTACATCAGTTTTTGGCTTTTTTTTTTTTGCCCCTTATAGAAAGGCATTATGAATGAACTGCTTAGTTGCTGCTGTGTGAAGGTGTAGTTGCCCACTCAGCTCTAGACTTCAGTAAATGGGTTTACTGTTTGCAAGGAGAAGCATGGCTCTCATATTTAGCATGATGAGCTATAATTAGTATCTGGTTTATAGTGAGAGAAGGAGAAGAGAGGAGGTTTGATACGTAGAATATGGGTCAAGTGCTTATCATACAATAGTCCACTGTCTGATCTGTTGCAAGAAATCAGCTCCTCCAAATATACGCATTAGACTGCAATTGCCGTAGGGACGGTATTATAATCAAATCTACAAATCTATGTTGCTAGCATTTTGCTATAGCTGTTCATAATTCCTGTTGCAAAGTAATGGCTTTTAGAGTTACCAGATAATTAGAAATCTGTCACATATTAACCTCAGCATAGTCATAATGCTTCAGTCTTTGATCCTACAGACATAGTACTTGGAATGACTTTGTTAAATAAATATGTATGCAATACGATATACTGTAACACAGCTTAAAGGGGCACTTTGACTGAATAGAACTGAAATTGACCTTTTGGCATTTTGGCATATAGCACCTGTAGATCACTGATGCCTGAATTTAAGGTAGGTGGATTGGCAACTCTAAATTGCCCCTACGTGTGAATATGTGTGTGCATGGTGCTCTGCAATGGACTGGAGGATGAAGTGGTTACTGAAGATGAATGAACAGTTTAGTGTTCTTCTGCTTATAATTTAGCTTGACGATTCAGCTTGGCTATGTTGCAGTATATCTGTTAAAATTAGAAACTAAGAATATTGAAAGAGAGAAGCCTTTCTTGAGAGCATCTCACAAAATCCTGTGCCTGTATCTGGTGCCATGTGCTGTGGTCAGATGAGACCAAAATTAAAGGGAAGGGAAGTCCACATGCACAAACCTAAACCTAAAAAACCTAAGAGCTTAAAAGGTTCTGTATGGAGGAGTGCACCAAGATCCCTCTACAAGTATCTCCAAACTTACAGAAAGAGACTCAGTGCTATTATTCTCTCCAGGACAGACTTCAATATTAATTGTAAGGATGCTGATTTTGTATAACCAATGCACTACTTAAAAACTTTTTGTGCTAAAAAATAGTTTAAATAACCACCACCACAATGGATTTGAAAAGAAGCAATCAAGATGTGACTGAAGTGTAGACTTTCATCTTTAATTCAAGGGGCTTAACAAAAAATAGTAAATTAACTGTTTTGGAATTATAGCCATTTTTTACAGTGTCCTTCCATTTTCACAGGCTCAAAGGTATTTGGACAAACTAACAATCATAAAGATTAGGATTATTTTTAATACGTGGATGTAAATCATTTGCAGTAAATGACTGCCTGAAGTATAGAACCCATGGACATCACCAAATACTGAGTTTCCTCCCTGGAGATGCTTTGCCAGTCCTTTACTGCAGCCGCCTTCAGTTGCTCCTAGTTTGTGAGTCTTTCTGCATTCAGTCTTGTCTTCAGTAAGTGAAAAGCAGCTCAATTGGGTGGAGGTCAGGTGACTGAGTCGGCCATTGAAGAATATTCCATTTCTTTGCCAGAAGAAGCTTTTGGGTTGCTTTCATGGCATGTTTAGGGTCGTTATCCACCTGCACTGTGAAGCGGCGTCCTATCGGTTTTGCAGCATTTGACTGAATCTGAGCAGAAAGTATAGCGCTATACACATCAGAATTCATCCTTCTGTCAGCAGTCACACCATCAGTAAACACCAGTGAGCCCATTCCACTGGCAGCCATACATGCCCATGCCATAGCACTGTCTCCACATGTCTGACAGATGATGTGGTATACTTTGGATCATGAGCCCTTCCTTTCCTTCCTCATACTCTTCTCTTCACATCATTCTGGTACAAGTTAATCTTGTTTTTATCTGTCCAAAGAATGTTGTTCCAGAACTGGACAGGATTTTTTTAGATGTTTTCTAGCAAAGTCTAAGGTAAAACCTTGAGGTAAAACCTCTGTATTTACATTCATGAAGGCTTCTCTTGATTGTAGACTTTGACAATGAAATGCCTACCTCCTTGAGAGTGTTTTTGACTTGGCTAGATATTGTGTAGGGGTTTTTCTTCATCAAGGAAAGAATTCTGCGTTCATCCACTTTAGTTGTCTTCCATGGTCTTCTAGGCCATTTGGTGTTCTTGAGCTCACCAGTGCTTTCTTTCTTTTTAAGAATGTATGTAAAAATGACTGTAATTCCTAAAGGATTAATGCAATATGTTTGTTAAACCCCTTGAATTAAAGCTGAAAGTCTACACTTCAATCCCGTCTTGATTGCTCCATTTCAAATCTACTGTGGTGATGTACAGAGGCAAAATTGTGTCACTGTCCAAATACTTATGGACGTGAATGTATACTTTCATTTTAAGTGATTTTCAAGAATAATAATTCTGGAGAATTAATTCAATTTCTTTTTTTGCTATACACATGTTCAAGAACACGTACAAACATGTTCTTACCTCCAACATTAAAATCTCAAGTGTGTAAATGGAGTTTTGTTTACCATGATCCAGTCTACACTGTGACTGACATGATTTAAAGTAACTGCTCAATACTATGATTTATAACCATGATTCTGTAGTGTGCATGATCCAGCATGAAGAGAGATAGGACAGTTCGGAGAGAGGGAAAGAGAGAGAGATTAACAGACAGAGTAAAGGAGACTGCAATGAATGAGTCAGAGGAGAGGAAGGTGGGAGGGAAGGACTGAGCAGTGTGGAAGAGGAAGGCGGAATATAGGATTAAACCAGTATAAATTAGAAAAGAAAAATGTACAAGAGAGGAGATTAAAAAGTCTTGCTTCAAATACTGAAAATGCTTTGAATACTGAAATATAATGTAATTTTCTTTCTTACAAATTACTTTGGTTTCTGTCCAATTTCATAGTTTACCATGTAAATTGTTGTGTAGCAATTTCTGTATTGTTTGTCTGTCTGATTTTTATAAACAAACTATTCCTATTTGTGGATTTGCCTTGCATGTGCATTTGCCTATTGGAGTATGTTTGCTTCTGTTTTACAATGATGTGCGTAGAAATTAGCAAAACATATGCACATGGAGACAAACAGTCCTGACTTTGCCTTACAACTTCAGTTAGGCAGAAGTACAGGACTTGAGATGATCAGTGTCAGAGCAAGGAAAACTTCTCGAGGCTCATGTTCATACCATGCTACTACAGCACATCTCGTCTGCCATTGAGGAGCTTGCCCAAGCTTTCCATGCCACCACACTTCAACTCAATCCCACACATAACCCCTTTCCCCAGAAGCTATCCTCTTTAAAACCCTGCATTGTCCTATGATGTATGGTGTATGATGGATCTCCTGGAGACTATAAGAGCTTTTTCATGCAGTAGGGAGTTATGTTTGCTCACCCACCATTTATGCCCAAGGTGAAAACAATATATTGTTTCTGGAAAATCACTGTAAAATCTCTTACCGGGGTCATGGCTACTTTTAATGAACAAGAGTTCTACCCACAGTTTGATTACATTTTTGTGAGGTTTTCAACCACCCTGTCTCAAGGCAGGAGAGTTGTTTATGCTTCAGCAGAGAAAGGGCCTAGATTATGTCCTCACCTTCTGCACCTTAAACTCTCAATGCTCACTGACAGCCTTCTTTGTGTTCCTCTTCCCCAGTCCAATGACATAGTTCCTTTCTGTTTTCATGTTTAGTGCCAGAGGATTAAGCAAACGAAATTTGGGAGAGAACAAATAATTGGTGAAGCGGAGCAATCACAGAGTCAATGAGAAACTTTGCCTTTACGTTGGTGAGAGAAGAAACTTTTGTTCATTCATTAATCTTTAGTGTCCATGTTATCCTAGACAGGGTCGTAGTATGTCTGAAGCATATCTTGGGCAGACATAGACCTGGGGCACCAATCCATCGCAAGGCACTATGCACGCACATTAACACTCATTCAGACTTATGGCCAATTCACATAACAGCATGTTTTTGAGAGGTGGAAGGAAACTGGAGAACCCAGAGGAAACCCACGTGGATAAAGGGGAGAGCATATGAAACTCAGTATCCCCAGTTCAAGATTGAACCAGGAATCCAGGTGCTGCAGGGTGGCAATGCTATTTTCTGTGCTGCCATCCACTTTTCTGCAGATTGTAAGTCAATACAACATTAAAACCCCGCAGTTGAGCATTTCCACTACCCCTCTGAAAGAAAATGGAAAATGTCCAGTCCCTATGCCTTTCACCTGAAGCTCAAAACCTGCCACTTGTGGTCAATCTGTGATCAATCAACTACACCTCCTGTTGGTGCCCTGTGTTTCCCAGTTTGCCTGCTAAGATTCTGAATGGCAACCCCTTAAGAATTGGCTGCATTAGCAGGTACACTACACACTGGACATGAATATAGGCATACTCAGATCATATAGGTGCACTCCATCATTGCCTTAATGGTCAAGGTTCCCCTGATCATACTGGTTTAGAGCTACGCTGGCTAGCACAACAAAACTCTGTATTCTTCTGGAGAAGCCGAGATTTGACTTTCTAGAACCTGTGCTGCCTTCCTCATGTCCCTGCCCATGAAGAGAGCATCAATAATTAAGTCCAGGGGCCAGTTGCACCAGCTGAATATAAAGTTGTAACTCTGGGTGTAAAATCGGTTCTTAACCATACATACATTGAGAATAGTTAGTTAAAAATTAGAATGGTGCAGAATTTTTGACTGCATCACAGACACTTAAGGTACATCATCACTAGTAGTCCTTAAGATGATCAAAGATCAAATTTTGTTGCCCAGAGAGACATATTTCCATCACCAGCCAATCATAAACACAATCCCAGATAAACAGGAAACACCCATGACTGCGATATCTTGAGAGACCATCCAATTTTTCAGGGCAATATATTTATTTTAGGTTAGGTATAATTTAACCCTAATTAAATTAAAGTAAATTGTACAGTACAGTAAAGTGCTGACTCATTTTAACTATTGCTTGTGTTTGTGTTTTATACTGGTATGCACATTTTGTTCTGCTAGTTAACCTGTAATGAACCATAGAAACTAACAAATAACTAATGCCTGCAGAAGTAATACACATTTGAATATGCTGAACAACAATGTATTACATTTATGGTAAATGTTAAAACAAATTTTGTGCTGTATAATGCGTTGCCAATATCTCAATTTAATTATATTTCACTGCCCAGGAAAGAGCTTGCTACACTTGCTGATTTATTTGTAGTCTTATAATCCTTCCTGTTTGTGTTCTATTACAGAGTCTGTAATTGTGCAAGGTAATCATAGACCACAACTATTCACATGGAGAAATCCTCTTAACAAAATACAAAGAAAACAGATTGTATTTAGGTGTAAATGCTCATTTTACTCTTAAGAACAGAATCATTAATTTGTTTTAGTTATGGCAAAAATTGTGCCTAACACGGGTTAGGTGTAAGTTTTATGTTGTAACTTAAGACTAAGACATCTTAAGACTAATATGGAAACGTGAACATAGTGGCCATATAGTATATTCAGACTAGGCTATAGGCTAAAATGGGTGGTTTGAAAGAAAAGGTGTCATGTTGCCAAAGTTGTTTAACACCTCTAGGTGTAAATATCAGGAAATGAAAGCTGAAAGTCTAATCTAATATCTCATATTCATCTCAAATGTCTTCAGTGTGTAGCAAAAACTGGAGAGAATTGGTCTTTTTTCCAATACTTTCGGAAGGGACTCTATATGACATTCTTTTCTATTCCACGTCAGATGCAGAGCATGCCAGATAAATGCTCAAATGTCTACCTCACATTAACCTCTTTGTCAAACCTGAGAAATGTGAGACCATGCTATCCATCTTGGGCTACATCCTGAGTGTATAGGTGTTAAAAATGGATGAGGAAAGGAGATAACAGAAACCACAATCAAAGCACTTCAGGACTATTTTTACTGGTGCTTCATTCAGAACTAGCTGCACCACTCACGTCCTACTGTTTACTGTTACTATTACCAGTGCTCTCATTCATCCCACATTACCAAACATAGTAGAGTTGGACATCTCTGATGTAGCATGCCCCCTCAATAGATGATAGCAAAAGGCTTCACTGATGGTCTAAGCAGTGATTGTCAACCCAAACCAACATAATAGTTGGAAGTTAAACAATATACACACAACAAATTTACATTGGTAAATACAGTATGTGGTGTGTATATTTTTATCCAAAAAAAAATTACATTGGTAAATGTATATACTTTCACATTTCATACATGAAAAACCTCAGAAACCTCCTGTGGAAGCTAATACAAACATAAACCTTCCTAATATTAGAAAAGGATACACCAAATTAAAAGAAAGTGCCAAAAAACTTGGTATAGACTTCTTTTCAGAACTGTACTAGCATAGAGTAGATCAAAAACCCTACGATGAAAATAAATTTATTTGGTTTAACAATAAATGTAGGCCAATTTGCACCAGATGTGTTTTGTGAAGCATCACATATAGTATTACATCGCAATCCCCTCATTCAGATCCATTTTAACAAGCATTTTAATTCACACTGCTGCATAAAATTAAAGACGCAATCCAACACACAATCTATTAGGTCTTTAATAGACTTTGGTAGCCTTTCACTCCTTTCTCTTGTAGCAAGCCATCCCCCTTGTGCCTTCCTGAGTCTTTGGCTAAGGAGGAATATATCTAAAGTGCACTGTCCCCTGGTTACATCTGCCTGTCCACATCACCCATAGCTACAGGCTTCTTCTTTGTTGAGAAGAAAGGATGTAGCCTGCAGCGCCGCATTCACTACCGAGGTCTAAATATGGTTATGGTTATGGCTCTTAAGGCCAGTTTACATGAGATGTGTTGTGGGAAGCATCACATGAAGCATCATGTAACCTCATTCAGCTCCATTTTAACAAGAATTTAAATTCAAATTTAAGCGTGTGTGCCATGCTGCTCTTGTCTGATGCTTTGTGTATATAATTTTTTTTCACTTTTATGTGTAAGTGAATTGTGAATTCAGTAGACACTCAGTTTATGCTGTGCACTTTATTTAAAATCATAATTTAAAAGCACAGGACTACATAAAGCATGTTTCTTTTGGGTATTTTGTGCCAATTTGTATAGAAATAAGCTAGAGCTCTGTACGGCTATTGGAGCAAAATTAAAGACCAGTGCCCCTCCTGTTTGTATCTGTATTTGTATCTGTTTAGGACACATCGTCTATTCATTCAAAAGAATGTATTTGTGTTCAGTTTCATCTCTGTTGTATATGAATATCGATAAAATTCATGACAGTAAATGTCTGCTTGTTTGTTGACTGCTATAAGTTAACAATACATGATTCAGCTTTGTAATAATAACCCTTAATACCTCATATATGGAGGTAATAAATGAGGAGATGAAGCTAGTGGGTGCAAGTGTTGAGGATGCAGAAGATAGGGATAGGTGGA
>CM074973.1:10902384-10914896 GCA_037577455.1 Pangasius macronema | reverse complement strand
TCATGGAGCTCGCTTTGTGCACAGGGGCGTCGTCATGCTGGAACAGGTTTGGGCCTCTTAGCTCCAGTGAAGGGAAATTGTAATATTCCAGCATAGAAAGACGCTCTGTACAATTGTGTGCTTCCAGCTTTGTGGCAACAGTTTGGGGAAAAACCACATACGGGTGTAATGGTCAGGTGTCCACATACTTTTGGCCATAGTGTGTATCTTACACCATTTAAACTACTGGATGTAGGGTAGAAACCTTTTCTTTGCTCTCTCATGACAAAATCAGAAAAGCATTCACCCAACTGTCAACAAGTCATGAGTTCAAATCACAGCCATGGTCAGGAGTCCAAGAGAGTAAAACAGGCCCTGATTCCTGAGTATGAGGGGTGAACAGTGTAAAAAATAAATAAATAAATAAAATTCATTTCCTCTGTGATTCCATGTCACGTACACTGCTTGAAAAACATCTTGTGAAAAAAACAAGTGGAGATAAACACCCCTGCATTTAACAGAGTTCAAAACTAGATGGCAGCACAGGCAGTGAATTGTTTATTAATGGTATCTTTTCACAAATATCAGGAAATACGGACAGTCCATGATGATGGATAATGTCAATGATGGCACTTGGAGAGAAACCCATTGTTCAGAGTGATACCAATTTACAGTTAGACCAGCCAAGAGCCAGGTTGTAGAAGTATGGGAAATGTATTAAGTGCACACAGAAGGTGAAATAAACAAGAGACAGTGAAATGCAGTAATGGTCTGATCATCAATGGTTTCTATGTCTCTGGAGTATGTTTGGTATCTGGTCTGATTTGGTCAGGTCTAATCTGAGTCTTGTCTGATGTGTCTCCAAAAACACAGCTTAAATACAAGCTTCTTCGATTACACAATAAGATAGACCAACCAAGATAGGAGGACGCCTTGTTAGCGCTTCTTCACACAACAAGCTCAGAGTCATCTTCTCAGTATAACAGTATGTGAGTCATCATGACTCGTATTGATTTGGGTAAAACTGAAAGGAACATAATCAAATAAACAGGAAGAGCAAGACAGATATACCACAGCTTTAAAGATGGTTTGGTTTCTGAGTTGAAAAAGTGAAAATGGTCATTTTTACAAGGAGAAGGTAGATTTTTTGCCTGTAAGACAATTGAAATTGAACTGTAAGACAATATGAAATGTAATGAGATGTTTGCTAGGAGGGGAGTGAGACACAAAATGTTTTCTGTTGTACTGCTCTGATCAGATCAGCATCACACCTCAGCCCTGTACAGGTGAGGTCACGTTCACTGGGTGACGTGACGTGACGTGTGTAATAACGTATTTTCCAAAGAGCTGTTTTTGCTATGAGACTGGATGTTTGCACCATACATGGTCATATGTGGTTTTATATGCATTCGCCCTTTCAATACAGAGAACATTATTAGATGATTTATACTGTAATACTGTTTATTTTTTTGGCAGCATTTAACCTTAGATCTGACAGAGATCTGACCGAGAACAGAGAACTGCACGTTCATTTACTTCGAGAAAATGATATTACTGATAAATGATAACTCTAGATGGGAACACTTTTCTGTCATTATGTCACTGGTGGCAGTTTTGTCATTTGGTTTGGCTTTTTGTGAACATGAGCAAAAAAAGAGACTTAACTGATGGCAGAGAGCTTGCGTAAGCTTGTCCTTCTAATTGCTCTTTTACTCTCCTTTTCTCTTTTCAGCGGCAGATGCGGTTCCTGTAAGGAAAGACGGAGATCAGGTAAGAAATACTGAATACAATTTCCATTTACACAGTCGTCACAGATGGTTTAGCGCACATGTTTAACTCAAGGCCCACGGGCTAAATGCTTGATTTGATACTTGTAGTTTTTGGACCTTATGTTAGGGGAAGTTTGACGAATGACTTATTTCCTTCAACCCGTGTGTATATATGTGTGTATATATATTTATATATATGAATGGTAATGATGACTTTGTTGACCTTTTATAAACATCATAGCATGATTACTGCGCAAAACAGCTGTTTAACTTGGATATAATCAGCTCTCTCTCGCTCTCTCTCATATATACACGGGAAAACAGATATGTATGTATATTTAAAAAAGACTTTGAGAACTATAATAAATGTTATCACGTAAAAGTTCATAGAGTTGAATATTTTACGGTACTACGCTAAAGTATTAGGCAAGCTAACTGTTTTTTCTATATTCATTTCGTCTTATACATTTATTTGATCATGTCTGCGTTATTGCTTCAATTAAAAAAAAAAATCATGCAAAAATTAAACCCCAAACTTTTTTACACATGCTGCATCTGCAAGGCCTCCAGCAATGTGGACAATCCTCTCACTCCTTCTACCGTCTATTTGCCCCTCTGCCACCCAGCAGAAGGTTTTGCACAATTCGCTCACAGACTGCCAGACTGGGTAACAGCTTCTACCCCCAGGCTGTCAGGCTCCTGAATACCATGCTTCCTCCCTCCACACACACTACTCTGGCCTCTATTCCCAACTAACACCCTCCCTCCACTGCGCGGACACTTGTCCACTTTATATTGCACTTGTCACCTTAGCAGTTTTGTGCGAGCAAGAACCATTGTCTACGACATACCGTTCACACACACCAACACTTTGATAGCACTTATTCACAACCACAATACTCCACTGCCACTTTAAACACATTTCATTTCAGGTTGCAGCTATGGACCTCGCTAGTGTTCGATGTCATGTCAGTCTTTACTGTAACGTTTGAAAGATTTATTCTCTTACTGCCCCCCAACTTCCATTAACCCCTCCCTGCATGCCTCGTTATCTGTCATGTCCTGTCAGTCTAAACAGAGTGTATGTCATGCTTGCATGTTATTTCATCTCACTGTGCACTGTACATTGTGTATGGTTGTGAGGGCAATAAAGAGCTACTTGAACTTAAACTTGAAATGTTACAGAAAAAATGTTTGTACGTGAGAAGAGAAAGTAATGTATTAAGTAATAGACCAGAAAAATAACGTCAGAAGCTCTAGAAGAAATGCTTACCAGCCAATTTCCTTATAAAACTGCACAAAGTGTATCTGAGACTCCTGGTACATATTTAAGCAAAGCATTTTCACACCAAATATTGACTTAGTGGTGTTTTCTGCACTTTATAGAAGACTTTGGTAATCTAAAGGTAATCTTAAACAAATCTACAGTACTAAGTGTCTCACTAAGTGTCTCATTAACATTATGCAAATACGATTATGCTCAATGGGCTCAATAGTTGTTGTTTTTTTTATTATCATTAGTCAAAATGTGTTGGTTCAAACATCTTTAATAAGAACAATATGTCATCTAGAAGGGCTGTACAAGTTATCAAATCTCAGAATAAACCAATAGTATGACACCATTCTGACTCCAGCTCTGATATCCCTGACTGTAGCTTAATGAACTCAAACACAACACTTGCATGCTGTACTATATTTACAGTGCTAACGAGTAGGGAATTTATCCTAGCCAGGTGACAGATAACATAATATTACTCACTAGGCATGAGAGTATTAAGTTTCTCACAAAGGCCACAGGAGCTGGCCTCCAGGGGGCCTCCGTTATCTACAGTACAGTCATATTACTGGCTTTCTATCCTCAGAGACATAACCTCATCAATTGTTCCACTTCACCACCTCCCTTCTTTCCCCGTCTAATGGCAGTGTCACTCCAGTGTCGCTAGCCTACCATACAAAGACTGGGTTGGCTAACAATCAGACATTTTGTGTGCTAATCCCCATTCAAATTGATGCTCTGAATTTCATTATGTAAGTAAAACTATGTGAGTGGGTTTGTGTGTATGTGTGTATGTGTGTGTGTGTGTGTGTGTGTGTGTGTGTGTGTGTGTGTGTGTGTGTGTGTGGGTGGGTGTGTGTGGGTGTGTATCTTATGCACTGATGTAGGAAATTGGATGCATATTAATGTGAAAATGAGATACAGAAAGTTTAAGGTTGTGTGCATGCAGTGTATATTTGTGCAATGCACATTATGCAAAAAGCATAATGGTTCGTTTTGATTTCATAATTAATAAATTACGCCAATGTTCTGGCTAATTTACTTCAAATGATGCCCCTTTCGGCTCCAGCTAGAGCTGTAGTTAATGGCATATAGGTTGTGGAAGCCCTGATGGCTAAGGTCAAGTCAAATTTCCACTTCATTTGTTTTTTCTGCTTTGTGTCACATTACTTTTACCATTTTAGTTTCCCTCAGCAGATTTGTTTTGACTGTTGAGGCACACCAGAAGGGTAACGCATGGAAAAAATAAACAGGGCCTAGATGGCTAACAATTAGCATGCTACCTTATTTTCATCTACATGAGCCTGTGACTTATGAAAAAGACAATCACGTGATTAAATGCTAGCATGTAGTTAACATGGAATTTAATGACAAAATGAATAAATGTAGCTGTCATTTATGCTTCTGTGCCTTGTACAAAAATATTCCAGTAGAGGGATTTCTACAGTAATAGCTTATATATTTGCAGGCACAGCAGGTAGTTTGACATAAATGGAGTAAAGAAGAATCTTATGTAGCTGTTTTATAAAGCTGTTTGAGACAGTATTGTTAGGTATGGTATCACAGTATGGTTTGGTAACCTGTCAGCACAGTTTAAATCTAAGCTTGATGCACCTGTTATTGACAGCATGGGGAATTGTTGAGCAATGTTTAACGTTCATTTCTGGGTCATTTTTGGTCCTGGCCGGATGCACAGCTTCACTGGGAGTCGGTGAGTGCATGGCAGATGGGTTTTTGTAGGGAAAAAAAAGTCTCTATTTTTTGGACAGTATGTTTTTTTTTTAAATACAGTTTTATCCCGCCTGGACACACGGCTCCTCCATATCATGACTGTGAGAACTCTCAAAGGGGCTAAACCTCGTAACCAACTGGCAATCTTTGAAAAGGTTAATGAAAATGATTGGCATCTGAAATCTAAACATATCTCACAGAATGCTTGCAGCTGAAGTAGGGGTCAGCTGAGTAGCAAGAACATAACAAGAAGTATGTTATTTATCTTTGTAAACATTGTAAATAAATTGTAAGAATAAAGTTCTTAACTTCACTGATATTTAGCTAGCTTCTTTGCATGACGTGACTAATACTCTAGATTGTCAACCTGATTTTGGAAAAGTCTTTTGGCGCTCTTACTTATGAGAAGAGACTGACAGACCAGTGCCCATGACTGATTTAATTCAGAAGTCAAGGACCAAAACCAGGTCCTTTCAGCTCTCTTGGTAAAGTAAAGTTGCCTGGCTGACTGGTAGTGATGTGACCAAGTGCATGTACTGCTGGCTTTGTCTGCTGCTGAAGCCCTCTCATCCTTCTCATAAAGCAGAACACACAGATATATGCTTCAGTAACAGAGAGCTATCAAGACATTTAATAGATAAAACCATTTTTTATTGCTAAAACGCTTTGTTATGTTGCAGAACACAGAAAAAAATTTAATGGAAATGGAAATTTGACTCAGAACCACCCTTTTTTTTTTTTTTAAAAAAAAAACAACTTTACCCTCCTCGCATTCTCTATCTATCTATCTATCTATCTATCTATCTATCTATCTATCTATCTAAGTGTGAACATGCAATTCATGTGTCACGGTGACGCATCTCTCTATTTTTTTTATCTCATTGCACCTCAGTACTTGGACGTTTTGTGCTCTACTGAAGCGATGCCAAGTTTGAAGTCAGATTAAAGAATTATATTGGCAATTTTACTCCGAAACCCTTAATAAAAACCAACAGCAATACGACTCACAGTGTCTCGTCACAACACTTTCAGGGACACAGCTCTGAGCTTCACCCCGTTAGGTTTTGCCTGAAGGATAGTTGATGCACAGTAATGCAGAAGCATAAACCAGCCCTGAACCTTTATTTACATCTGAAGGGTGCAGTTCCTCACTACACGCTCACAACTCACAACTCAGCTACTACTACTACTACTACTACCACAACAATAATAATAATAATAATAATAATAATAATAATATGCATGGTATGGTCAGGTGTCCACAAACCTTTGGCCATATGTGTTAATTAATGTGTGCTGCAATACTATGTATTTACATAGATAGTAAATACTTTTTAATTTTTTTTTTCTCTGATAAATCTCTCTCTCTCTCACTCTACCTGCTCCTCTGACTTCATCTCCTCCTTCTTATCTTATTGTCCGCTTTCCCTTCAGCATGGACGGGCGGAGTTTTCATGGGAAGGAATCAATGTGAGTGCGTAGTTGACCTCTCCCTCTTCTCCACCTCTACTTTCTCTATCTCTTCCACATTTCGCTTTCTGTTTTACTAAGCAGTGCTTGTACATGTTTCCTAAACATATGGATTACTCTTTGGCTAGTAAAGTAGTTTTCAGGTCGCAGGGATTGTAAAGCGGCAGTGATAAAGTGACACAACGCAGGAAAACAGACCCGTACAGCGAGTGATAAAAAAATAATTAACGTCACACAAAACTTGGAACTAGCCTGATATTTACTAAATTGGAAATAAAACAGAGTATTCTGCACAGTATGTACTAGTATGTATGGTCTGCTGTTGTGTTGACAGTGTTATTCTTCTTACTTGTGGATTTAACTTGATTAATTTAACTGGATTTAATATAATAAATATGTCCTGCTAATGAATATACTGCTGGTTGATATACTACTGTATACTGTGTGTACCATTTTGAAATATGTTAAACACAATAGATCTTGTTATGTTTCACAACCATGAATATACTGTATGAATAACTAGGTGTACTCATGTCTTTCTTTCTTTAACGCTCGTTCCTTCCTTCCTTTCTTCCTCCATATCTGCTATTCATATTCTCTCCTTGCAACATTTCTGTCTGCCAGCTGTCTATGGAGGACACCACCTCCATCTTGCCTCGTCTCAAACGGAACTCCAACGCCTATGGGATTGGAGCTCTGGCTAAGTCCTCTCTGTCAGGTGTGTCAGGTGTGTGTCTGTCCTGGTAGATGGTAACTGACCCCATGTTGGCTCCAGTGGAGGAGATGGCGAGTGGAGCCAACATGGCTGCCCCTGTGGGTCTTCCCTTCCCCCTTCCAGTTTCACATCCTTCTGCCATTAATTAGTGCTTGTCAATGGCCACAGCTAGCCATTGATGAAAGCCCAATCAGATCCAACCAGAGCACAAACATTGGTTCATATAAGTGCACAACGCATTACCACAGATTTGCTGCTGGGAATTGTATTGTTTGGTTCTTCAGTGGTGATGACAGTGTTGATGTAGTGTCTTTGTGGTTTTGTCCTTTGTGCTAATGTGAGTTTATTGCAGTGTCGTGAATATTAATATTGTGTTGTGCTTCATGTGTGACAGTTGTACTGACTGATCACCTTTATCCTTTGATGAAACCTTTCTATTCTCATGGGAATGGTCTCTTTCAGGATGCCCTCATTACCAGGATTCGAGGAGGCACTAAATGGTTTGATGAGTGTATGAATAGTACATTTTATAAATCATGGCCACAATCCAGATCTCAGCCCAATTAAACAGCAAGGTGTTAGAGATCACTGTCCACCACCATCAAAACAAAATGAGGGAATAACATTTGGAGGAATTTTGCTCCAACCGTCCAGTACAGTTCCAGAGATGTTTAGAATCTATGCCTAAGTTTTATATATATGTGTGTGTGTGTGTGTGTGGGGGGGGGGGGGGGTTACTGAGGTTAAGGTTAAATTGTAGGCATAGCACTGATTAGTTATTAATTATATCAATGGAAAGTCCTCACAAGAATAGTAAGACTCCACTGGCATCATTTAATTTAAGTGAAGTTGTATTAATGCTGTTTGGATGTTTCAGGGTAATTAATCATACTGAGGTGTCTCAAGAAGAAATATGGCTACACCAACACACACATAGATGAACATATATTTGTAGTTCTGTTTACACACTGGACAGCCAGGTTGTTTTTTTTCTTTTTCTTTCTGGGACTAGTGGAATTTTCCTAGCCAAACACAAATAGCAAAGTTGTCATCTCATGACTGTGACCTCATGTTTATCGTCTATAAAAAGCCTCCTCTACGTCATGTTTGTCCTTGTTCCAATTCTCGTCATGCTTAGGAGTGGAAGCACGGATTCATGATGCTAAGAAGAGTTTAAAAATCCTTGTAAAAGATTGCTTAAAATTGATATGGTAAAATGTGCACTGTCAAGGACAGGGCCAGCTGGTGGGTTTGTGAGGCCCTAGCGAGATCATGACAATGCGTGCCAACACATAATCAACACATAATCAACACAATGAATTGTTTCTTTTATTAAACACTTCCCAGAAAATGCACTTTACTTATATATGTTGAAATCATTACTGCAGTAGATACAGGATAAATTGCAGCTTTTGGCGCACTTAGGCTACATTCACACTGCAAACAAAAGTGGTCCAAATCTGATTCACTGACCAAATCCGATTTTCTTGTTAGGCTGTTCACACTATGTTTTTGATGTGGCCTATAGCTGACATGCAGACAGGTTCACCTGTAGCCGCGTTCAGCCATTTCTTTTGAGATCTCTTCAAACAGGGAGCGGTTGCAATATGTGCCTTCTAATTTTGCGTGTCCAGCAACATCACCCCAAATGTCTATGACGTCCGCTACCTCACTAGCCTGCCACTGAAATCCTCCTTCACTGTTATCCTCCATCTTTCCTTCCTGGTAGCGTGAAAATGTGACGAATGTCATGTTAGATCGATGTAAAAGTCGCATGAATTCCAATCTCCCTGTTCAAACAGAGGTGGCACTGCCACATTTCAGTACCATATATGAAAGTGGCCCAAATCGGAAATGAAAATGTCAGATTCAATCAAAAGATTTTCAGACAATTCACACAGCCATGACAGTAACACATCTGTGTCACATTTGAAGGAAAATGTCATATTTGGGCCACTTTTTCCTGTGGTGTGAACGTAGCCTTAAACATTTCAGTACAGCCTCTTCAGAAACAAACCCAGAGCACAAAAGAATATCACATTTTAAACAAATTCATGATTGTTAAACCTGCTGAAGACTTGTCTGTTCTCTCATTAATCAAATAAATGTGCAAATAGGGTTATGTTTAGCTATCATTCAATATTACAACTTTAGCTAACTTAGCTAGTCTTTTCACAAATGTCTCTGAAGAAGGAACGACCAAGCTAGCTAGCTAACATGAGCTAATGAAAACTAATTGATAATTAGACTGTAAACTATGTCACAAAAAAAAACTCCCAGCTAACTTACATAGTTAGCAAAATATCATAAATTTTTTTATCAACTTAATTAAAAGGTAAGTTAACTACTGAAATGATTTTGCAATGTGAGCTAGCTTCCAAGCGTTAGCAAGCTCGCTATGTTTACCTCAGTGAGTGGTCACTATACCAGTCCGAATGTCAGTGTCTAGCTAGCTTGAGCAAAACTCACTTATGTGACATATGTGCAGCAGAAATAAGATACCTAGAAAGTAAGTTATATTGTTCTTTTTTTTGTTATTGTGGTTTTTTTCACAATCATCACAATTTTACAATCATTTCTGCATCCTGGGATATGTAAGGATTAAAATATGCTTAATGTGTAACACAATAGATGACGGAGAATAAAAGACGCCACAAGGGGGCCTTCTTCTGGCCACAACATGGCCCTAGGTGGAAGAACAGGGCTCAGTGTTAGCATACTAACATCTTAGAAATGAAAGCTGTGTAGCTAGGAACCCCTAAAGGAGCTCATTCTGTACAAACCATAGAGTATAGTATCAATGAATTTAGTGCATTTAATCCTCAACTGAGTGATTCTTGTCTTCAGTAGAGAGCATTATCACTACTTCAGTGATGGCGAATCAGCCCTCGAGTGATTTTTTTTATTATAAAATAAGATCAGTATCAGTACTTGAGTGGATCTCACCCCAATAAGGATGAGCATCACAACTGAGTTACTTGAATGGGCAAAAAAAATACAGAGAAATGTTTTAAAGAAAGTAAGAAGCAAAGTTTGACATCCAAAGTCTGTAGGAAAACTGTTTCTCAAAGATGCTTTGAAAAACTTATAATATCCTTATAAACCTGCACAACACCTCCAAAAAGGTCACTCAATTGATGTTTTGATGATGGTAGTGGAGAGTGCTGTCCAACACATTGGTCTAAAATCTCCATACTGTAGCTGTTGATATCTGGTTGACATCATCTTCTTCTTCCTCCTTCATGGAAAGAGAAAACCCACTGTCATTGTCATGCAGGAAGAGGCCACTCCCATTGGGATATACTGTATGACTGCACGGGTGTGTGGCAGCCTGGGAAAACCCTTCACATGGTGATATTTAGCATGAAGCTATAGGTAATAACAGGTTTTCCCGAACTGACGTATGTTGCTCTTTTGCATGGATCACAACCATAAGGAAAGCTGTAACCCCAACAGTTAAATCGGTCCAGGTCTGTTCACAGCATTTGAAGATGCTGTCTCTCGGGGAAGTGATCGCTAATTAATTCAGTTTTTTCTGTTGACTAAATCTCTTGCTATTAATGTCTTTTCATTAGTTCGCTCTGTCATCAGTACAGAGTGTGTAAGCACTCTTCGTTGTTTTGACGCCGTGACAGCGCAGGTGCATTACAAACAATTTGTCAGCCAGTGTTTGTCATCTGATCCCTAACTGAATTGATTAGGCTTATGTGGGTTTCGCTCTGGCATGAACCTCGATCATATTGTGAGACAAGCGCACGTAGCTATCAAGGCTTTAGACATGTTTAGACAGACTGACTGCATTTACTGCTGGGTTTCTTAAACTGGCTCCTTATCCGACGTGATCTTTGCAGGCAGACAAGCATGGCAAGGTTAGAAAGTAGATTAGATAGAAACATTTCTATGTCGTTTCGGTGAAATATATAGTATTGTTTTCTTGAAGTACAGGGGTCCTAGTACATTACTGACATAAAAACTGAAGTTTTGTCATTTTTAGATGTTTGAAGAATTCAGTCAGAGTGACATCTGGTTTTTACGGGCAGCTGCACATATATTATTGGCAGAAAAATTCAATTTCGATAAAACATGTTTTTGTTTTTTTGTAATTTTTGGCTGTTTACAAAAATTCAGCCTCCGCATCATCCAATGGGTGTTCCCAGGCCCCTCTCTCTCTCTCTCTCTCTCTCTCTCTCTCTCTCTCTCTCTCTCTCTCACACAAACACAGAGTTTCCTAGGTTTATCCAGAGAAAGAGGTGGCAAGGTGTTGCAGTATGTTGCATTGCCACGTCACTGCTCCAGGGTCCCCTTGAGGGTCATCTTGGGTCATGAGCTCAGAGTTACTCTCTGTGCAGAATTTCTCTTGTTCTCCCATGTAGGTTTCCTCCGGGGTCCCATTTGGACATCACACCTACAATAAAATGGTTACTGAAGATGAATTAATGATTACAGGGAAAGAAACACTATCAAATAGAGTGTGTGATTTGTTATAATCAGGTAGTTTATAAGAAGAATAAAATCATCAGGTGCACTAAGGTGGCTGCATAAACTCCATGTTGACGTTTTCTTTGGAAGTATCCCCTATATTGAGGAACGCAATCCTTCTTTACTTTTTAGTGATATTTTTTGAATCTTGTTTTATTAAACTTGAATAATAAATTCTGAGGAATAATGTGTCTGAAATCAGTTTTTCCTTCCTGCTTATAAGGAAATGGATCAAATAAGAAAATTGTGTCAGAAGCCTGATAGCTGCTAGTGTCCCCTTTTCCTTATCAGAATCAATAATGCTGCTGCTAGCATTCTATAGGAAATAAAGGTGTAGAAGATGTAGGTCATAATATATCCATTTGTGACTCAATTATCGTAAAAAAGCAAAACAATCATTATTCATAACGCATTGCCTTGATACTGCCATTACCCTCCATTCAGAAGCATGCAGAACCACAGCTGTGTCCAAATCCCATGTACTACAGCACATCCTGCTAGTATTTTTTTTTTAACATATTGATGGTAGACAACGTGAGCTCAGTCATGCTGTCACATGTCTGAAGAATTATAACTATATTACAAAACAGTGTCTAGTAAAATATTCCGTTATGGCTACTACTTCATGTCTAACACTTAATGTTTGTGTCTTTATGTAGGTGTGACCAGGTCCATGAAGGACAAGGTAACTAAACCCACAGCTATGGCTCAAGGCCGTGTAGCCCACATGATTGAGTGGCAGAGTTGGGGCAAACCATCTGCTGGGCCACTAGGGGGAGCAGGTCTTTCCAACCTGCACCGCGAGAGAGAACGAAGACTTGAGAATGACGCGTACAGCGACCTCAGTGACGGGGAGAAGGAGGCACGAATGGCTGCTGGTAAAACTGATTAATGAAAAGATTTTCAGAATGTTCTTCGAATCATTTCACACATTATGGTCACATCAAATAAAGAAGAAATACTGATGGGAAAGGATGTCTTTATTTTCTGAAGTAAGAAGTGGAAGTGAAGTGACTTTTGTGGCCAAGTATGATGACCCATACTCGGAATTTGTGCTCTGCATTTAACCCATCCAAGTGCACACACACAGTAG
>CM074973.1:10871511-10882372 GCA_037577455.1 Pangasius macronema | reverse complement strand
GATGTCCCAATATTTATGGACCTGACTGTAGATGCACTGATGACAGTCTGGTGAGGTGTAACAACACTGCCTCACATATGGCATATGCATACTTTCAATTCATTAATGATTTTGTTACTTGCACTGGAATGAACACTCCAATCAGCAGTTATTAACCTTTCTGTAATGGAGCTGATCAAAACCTGGCTCTAGGCAGTGCGAAACCTAGGCCAGGATGCAGGGTAGGTCATGTTTAAGAAAAAAGAAACCAGCATAGCCAATTGGACTGACTATATGGGGCCCTCAAATATTCACAACCTGGCTCATCAGCTCTGGATCATTTTAGGTCCATAGCAGGTGCCTTTGGGCCCCTGCATTTACATTGTGGGTCAGGATAGAGCTCTCTAATAGCAAAGCAGGCCACATGAATCCTTGGTGTGAAAGTACTGCAGATTCATTGTGAATATTAGCCAACCTCCCAGTGGGGTGGTTTACAGATCAAAACAGAGCTAATGGAGCCATAGAGACTTAATGATAATGGAAAAACATTATTTCTATCATTGGCCCCCAGCCTTGTTGGGGATCAGGGCTTAACAATATCAGTTTGCTGATCTGATCCAAGAAGTTTGTTCTCTCTTGGCCTCTTCTACTCAACATATGTCATAGTTCAGAAGAAAAATGGTGGTCTGATGGTGGAAGGTGACCCTCTTATAAGGATAAAGTGCCCCCACCAAGGAGCAGACCATCTGGGACATGTTTACGCTCCTCGTCCACACTACAACATGCTGTCTCATGGTGAACTCAGGGGGAAAACACTTCCTAATACTGAAGCAGACAACACAATCCATTAGTATAAACAAGAAATCAGTTTAAAAGCAAGCCCACAGTATCAGCCCAATGTGGGACAAGCATTAACACAATCACAAATCAAAATTGTGTAGGTCACTATGTGCAGTATCAACTTTTATTGAGGATAGCAGGATTACTAAGCACAGTCTTGACCCTGTTCTTACCAGTTCAGAGACACACTGCCACTTGCTGGTCCTTTTGGACAATGTCGCAATGTCAGATACATCAATCGCCACACAACTATACTTGCTGGGACCAAACAATGGTGCTGCATATGTCTGGGAGAGTGGCATCTGCGCCCAGAAGTGATGTCCCAAATCTGAGAAAGGTTTAGCTGGGCATAGGTGGATATCATTGCTGATGCCAAATTGACTCACTGGTTTTCCCTGGTGGAGCTGGATAGGCCAGTAGGTCATGATGCACTGGCCCATAGATGGTCTGACTGTCTACTATATGCATTTCCAACTCTACTGTTGCTTCTGTCAATATTCTTGACATCCACTGCTACTGTGACTAGTGTATGGAAAGTCCTAGCAGCTGCCTCCCAGAATATTGTTCCAAATGGGTGGAATGATTTAGAACCTTTGGAGTGAAGAGCAGGTTTAGGATTGTGACTCAGCAGTCCAAAGACACTTTTGAATACAATAACCTATTACACAGGCCTTGTATGGGTTGACAGGGTCTATTGAAGATGTATATGGGATCTCCTTGTGCTGCAGTCCCCTAAACCTCACCTTATGAGCACTTCCAGATTGCAGAACTGAAATGAGTCACTTTTTGCTAGTAATCACGTTACCAAAAAGTGGGAGAACTACATGCCTTGGCAATAAGCTAGCTTGCCTGTGTTGACTTCAGAGTGACCTCATGGTTGAACGTGAGGTTTCTTCCCACAGTCACATCACCTACTTTTGCTAACCAATAGACTGACATCATATGATGAAACAGAATGCTAGTTACTTATATAATTGTGGTTCTGTGATCATCAGGGTCATTTGGATCAGCACCAATCAAGTGGGAACTCAGCTATATGGTTTCAGGGAATGATCCTGTATGACAACAGTATTTTTTTTATGAAATATTACATCATAGGGTTATTTTGTGACTTTGTTGAAGGTCTCTGCATGCATGCATACATACGCAAGATGGAATCCAGGTGATCCTCAATGAATATAATGAAAAGTTTCTTTATATAGTGCAAGAACACAGAAGCTAATGTACTTAATCATAGCATTTGCTGCCATATCAGATATAGACTTGAGATGGAGAGTGGTTGTTATAACAATTTTTCAGTGAATTATATGATTTGTGATGAAGCGAGAGACATGGAAAGAGCAGAGAAGAGAAGAGAAGAGAAGAGAAGAGAAGAGAAGAGAAGAGAAGAGAAGAGAAGTTGGAAGTAAGACTGACCAATGACAGCATACCCTCCTGGAATGATCCGGTAGAGGATGCCATCAAACAGAATGCCATGAGGAAATAGGGTGGCCATGATCTCCCCCACTAGACGACCAAATGCTGCACCTAATGAGAGAAAGAGAGAGAGATTTAAATGACTTGTCCTCTAGTGGCTTGTACTTCCTTTATTAGAGGCAAGAGGTTTGCCCTTGATGACTTCCTTAACAACAGATAGGTAACTTATTGCAGAATGACAAACGGCTAGCTTTCTGTATTAATCATCAACAAAATTCTTATATTTCTATTATTGCTTATTATCATTATCTTACCAAGTACAAACACAGGCATGAATGCTCCAGAGGGGATGGGCATTGTTGTTGAAACAGCTGACATCCAGAACTGCAAAATACAATGCAATACAATTCATTACTTGAAACATTTCAAGGTAGTTTATTCAATAAAAAAGTCTTAAACCTCTTCAAAAGTATGCAATTTGCATTCTTTATGCTACAAACTGATGGCTGATATACTGTATACCTTTTCGTTTCTTGTACTTTTAAATACTCAAGACATTAGTAGAGGTGTTTATTTAACATTTTAAATATGCTATCTATGCTTGACTGTTTTCATTATAGAAAGAATTGTTTACATTTCGAAATGGTTTGCATTTTGAGAAGTGCACCTTATTAAAATTGTTTCGAAAGGGTACTTTGGTTTAAGTGCTCTCTGTTTTTCCTTTTTTCAGTCGTAACGAAGATCATATTTATGTTCAAGTTTTGATGGGTTTTTTATCCTTGGCCAGGTAAAATGTCACAATATTAGTGCTGTCTTTTTCAGCACTTAATTTTTTTCTAATATTGGATTGGGATCCGCCATGCATTGATCAAAAGATGCAGGCTATTTGTTGGTACCCTGAATAGTGAAGGCTACAGCAGGGGGTAGAGCTTTCTCTTACAAAGCCCCACAGTTATGGAACAGCCTTCCAATTAGTGTTTGGGGCTCAGACACAGTCTCAGTGTTTAAGTCTCGGCTGAAAATATATTTGTTTAGTCAAGCATTTTGTGAATAGTTTTTTCTTAGGTAAAGGAGCAGGTCTGGATGGTTTACAGGCATAGAGTGTTGTGGTGAACTGGGATGTTTGGATGCTGCCCCCCCCCCCACCACCACCACCACCACCACCACCACCACAACCACTCTAACATGTTCAATCAAGTTTGTTGATGGTGGAGTGGCTGGCTGCTTTATGTCCCAGGGTACCCTCATGTCTGTGTTAACTTCTGGCTCTCCCTTTTAGTTATGCTGTCTTAGCTAGTCTTACTAGAGTCCCTGCTTGCACTCTGCACGCAAAGTACATTGTCCTTAACCATTCTAAAAGCGTACCTAATAATCTCTCTCTCTTCCTCTCTCCAGCTCTCTACCTCTCGAGCTACACATGCTACTCCTGAGATATTGGTGATCTGGGCCCCTTCTGCTCTCCAGACCAGCCTGATCCATCCTGATGCCCTATTTATGGTTGGTGCTGCTTGGGGGCTGTGGAGATGGGGATCTCATATAAGGAACTGTACTGTGATGGCTTGGGACTGCGATTGCTGTTGTGCATTTGGGGCTGCTGATGCCACAAGCAGTTTTGCACTCAGGACTCCATCAGTGGACAGTGGATAGGTTCAACAAATCAGACTTCATATGAAAACTGTAATGAATTTACTGGTTGTGCAATTTGCACTATTTGTCCATGTAGTACACAGTTATAGAAGGGGTTTATTTATAATTGCACTATCCGGTGTCACTCAGATGAGGATGAGTTCCCTTTTGAGTCTGGTTCCTCTCAAGGTTTTTTCCTCATACCTCATAGCGTCTCAGGGAGTTCTTCCTTGCCACCTTCGCCTCTGGCTTACTCATTAGGAATAAATTCACACATTTGCAATTTATTCTGATTTAATTTAATTTGAATATATTTATTTCTGTACATCTGCTTTGTGACAATGTCCACTGTTAAAAGCACTATACAAATAAAATTTAATTGAATTGAATAAGCAGTGTTCCAAGAGTGCTGATATTTAGTATAACAGCCCAGGTACGTTTCATTATATGTATCACTCCACTTGTTTGTTGGCCAAATAAAATCTAATTCTAGCAATAGTGACACTAAAACCATTGCTACATTTAACTACAGACTGTCAGTCAGCCTGTGCATTGCATGGCAACACGTAACACTCTATTAAGCTGTGGCTTCTTTGGGAACTATTTTTGTTGACTGATCTGTTTTATTTGAAGCAGGAGCATTTCTAGTATTTCCAAAAAAAAAAATATCCAGCGTTTTCACCTTTCCAGCTTTTGAAATGGACAAAGTTTATTGTTAACATTTTGCAAAATAATACCTCACCTGACAAAGACCAAAGCAAACAAGAAGTCTCCAACAGACTCAAACATTTATCTAGTGGATGGTGGAATGTGTCTACACATTGTATGTTGTCCTGGAGACAAGAACGGATATAACCATAACAGTTCTAGCTTGCAGAGAGTATAGCCAGAAAGACGGTGAATGGTTTGTCTTTGTCCGAAAGCAAATGAGTAACAATAACAAACACTTTGGTACCTGTATTATATTATGTTAGTTTCCTAATAATGCATTCATGGTATCTATTGTATGAAGATAAACTCTTTGAGGTGTAGTGCATTTTGAATATAGTTTTAGAAAGTGGACATTTTATTTAAATTTTCTAATCTTCAGTAAACAAGGACACCTGTTTTACTAATTCTATTCTATCACTTGTTTTGGGGCAGTGAATATGACCTGGATGGCTTCTTTTGTGTGTACACACGCATGCCAAGACCTTCCAACCAAATCTCAGAGGGGTGTACAGTATGATGCAGTATTTGCAATTTGTAACTTTCAGGCTAGATCAGGGCTGGTTCCAAATGATATGGAACCCTGGTGTTTGCCTGGTGTTCTTAGGACTACAGTTTCATATGTAACTAATGTTTTATTTCACCCGTCCTAACCAAGACAAGGAACCGAAACACCTTAGGACTGTCTGTGGGTCATGCTTAGCCACAAAGACACCCCCAAGTTAGCTGGCCACCAAAGCATTACTCTTTTTGCTGGGATGATTGCACAAAAGCAGTATTAAAGACACTCATTGCTGTTTATGAGGAGAGGTCTTAAGGGGAGATTCCACTCTGAACTCTTGGGGGAATGTGGTGGGCAGAAGCAGCTTGCTCCTTTCATAAAGATTGTAATAGGTTTATGAGCCTCAGTGAGACACAATCCATTGTGGTGTGGCATGCTTCAATGGCTGCAACACATGCAGGCAGAACCACAGTTGACAGTGAGTTGTTGGGCAGCAGCAGCAGGCCAAAAAATGACCTAGGCACGTGTCCAGCAATGTGTCTGGCAATGTAGACTGTGCCCAACCACACCTGTTGTCATGCATAAACCAGATTGACAGAGAGCCCCCCCCATGTCCTGGCCCAGGCATCCCACTGCTAGGAGAGAGGCCTCAACAAGCTCCCTCACAGAAGGATCAACATCTGTAGACTGCTCCTATACAAGCGGTAAAATAGTAAAATAATGGTGCTTGTGTCCTTTTCATGAGGCAATATTATAAGATCTCACAAGAATAGCATTTCTCTGTCAGTCTTTGCACTGTGGCACAACAAATTCCGTCATGACTGGCACTGTATGAAAGAATGCCTTCAGTGCTTTGGGCTAATGTCACAATGCAATTCTATTTGGATTGCCGCCATTTCTGGATGCTACTGAAGCCACAGTTGAATACTGCAGTTCCAGTTCCAGTTCCAGTTTCTTTGCTATCAGCTTGGAAAAACATCCATACAGTATTATATGGCATCCTCACATTCTTATGGCAAAGAAGACTGGTCCTTGGGCTATAAGTAGGGCTCTGTTGAAAGGCATGAGCTTACAGTTTGCACAGCTTCATTTCTTGGATAATTGATTTAGCTGAGCCATGTCTGACACCAAGTTGTCCCTTTGTCTAGAGCAGGGGTGTCCAATCATATCTGCAAAAGGCCAGTGTGGATGCATATTTTCATTTCAATCAAGTAGGAGCCATACCTGATTCCACCTGTTTAATCAGTTGAGCTTGGTTTTCAATAGACTATCAAATGTGTCTTCTGCTTGGTTGCAAAGAAAATGTGCACTCATATCATCCCTTTTCTGGATAAGACTGAACACCCCAGGTCTAGAGAGTGCCTCAGACAGTTTCCTGGGCTCCTTACTCTGCTGGACATAGGAGTTTGCAACTAGCAAGTTATTTAGCCTGAGGCTGGCTCAGATTCAACTCTAAATCTGCCAGACAATATGTGGGCTTCGGCACTGCCACACAGTCAGAGCAGGGCTTAAAGTTACTTCCTTAATGTTATCAATGCCAAAGCAGCACACACATAATCATTGTTTGTCTGCCTGCATGGCTTCTTAGTCATTTGATACAAAAGCTGTATATTATTTGAACCAGCTAACTTATAACAGCTACATGAGAGCAGTACGTGTTAATGTATGGGGAAAAAATACACAAACATACTAGCAATATGTAACTACAGGCCATTAGTTTGTCTGACAGAGTGGGATGGAGACGTTTACAGAAAAATCCACCAAGGGAGATCCAGATGATCACACTGACCAGGATCACACAATACACAAACTTTCACCTGGAGAGATTGCTGACAAAGCGTGCCTGATCCCAAATCAAACATTATTACAAAAATAAGCACAAGAGCTTACAGGGTTGGGGATCCTACCCCTGCCCTATGTGCATGGAGTTTGCATGTTCTCTCCATGCTGTGGGGGTTTCCTCCGGGTACTCCGGTTTCATCCCCCAGTCCAAAGCCATGCGTTGTAGGTTGAGTGACATTTCCAAATTATCCGTAGTATGTGAGTGTGTGTGCGATTGTGCCCTGTGATGGGTTGGCACCCTGTCCAAAGTGTCCCCCACCTTGTGCCCCGAGTCCCCTGGGATAGGCTCCAGGCCCCCCCATGACCCTATGTAGGATAAGCAGCACAGGGAATGGATGGAAGGATAGTTTTGGGGCAGTCGTGGCCTAATGGTCTGAAAGTCGGACTTGTAACCCGAAGGTGAACCCGAAGGTCGTGGGTGCGAGTCTCCGGCAGGGATTGTAGGTAGGGGGAGTGAATGACCAGCGCTCTCTGCCACCCTCAATACCACGACTGAGGTGAGACCCTTGAGCAAGGCACCGATCNACAAAAAGTCACTTCACTTCACTTCACTTCAGATGGATGTGGAAAAAGGATTCAGCAAAGAGAACTGTATGTATAGTCCAAATAAATATAGCTAATACTGTGTGTCACCATGAATCATGTGATGTTTGTTTTTATTTTATCTTCCGTAAAAATCATTTGGGTATGACATGCCAAATAATTGCTCACAGAAGCATTACTGTGTGCACAATAGTTTGTTTTCTAACTCTCATTGGCTTTAGCTTATCAATGTTCTTTGTATTTGTCATAGAGATGCTCACACTACAAGATTCACTGCAGCGAATTTCAAACACGCTTGAAAATGTTGGAGCATCTGCGACAGCTTGCAGACTGAGAAAATAGCATTGCTGAACCACTCACACTAGACAAACTGTCACCATCGAGGGCACACAGCGATTTGTCACTGAGCGGGTGACAAATCCCCAGCATTAGTCTGTGACAGGGAAATCTGAGCTAAAATCATGTAGTGTGCATTCAGCATAAGAAGAGTTCTCATCTGCACCCTGTATTCCTCAGCCTCATTTATCCAAAAACCACCTTTTAGGTTTCAGCTAGGAAACTGTGAGTGTGTTTGTTCAAGCTTTGCCTCTGGCTCATACACATGTCACATAGCCAAACGTGCTTTATGTATTGTTGAAAAATAAGTAATACAGAGTAAGGTTTGATGAGGTAACAATAGTTCAAAACATTTTAAATAAATCAGAATTTTAAAGATGCTACAACATACACCAGAAATGATGTGGCTATGGGCAATAGCTATTCTCCTGAAGCATGATGTCTGCTTCGGGCCAAGGATCAAAAGATGTTAAGACAAAAGATGTTAAGCTACAGTATGATGAACAAAATGTTAAAGTAAAATAACTTTAGAAAGAACTTTACCTTCATGATGAAGAAGAGAATTAGTATGATAAATATATTGACATCCGGATGAAGCCAGGCAGTAGATCGTCCCAGACCAGGTGGAGCAGGAGCACCCCATATTTTGGTCCAGGTGAAGTTATCAAACAAAGAGTTTATAGCCTCTCTGGGCATTAGCTGTATTAAAATATAATTAATATACAATTAAAAGTCTGTGATTCTGTCAGCTAAAAACACCAAGTGAACTCAGACATAAAAAGAATTTGTCTTTTTCTAACCTCTCCTGCCATGAACTGTCCGAATCCTGGAGGGAATGTCAGCGTCGCGATTACAAAAGTTACAACACTTGGGTAAATTAGTCGGCTGTGTGGGGGAAAAAAAGGAGTTTCATTGTAAACACTGCAAATAAGTTGTTGAGGCTAGTCAGCTAACTGCAAATCAACCAATATAGGAAGACTAAGTCACTGGATAATTAGTCACTAGATAAAGTACACAGTGATTTATTTGGGTCTGATCAGTGTGGCCTTGTACTGTATAGGAGTGAACGTGTTTTAAAATCAACATTTTTTGACAAAGAATGGCCAGCCACTTCGCTTCAATTTGGAAAATGTTTCTCTAAAATCTCAAAGCTGAAAAGTATTGTCTAAGTAAGTATACATGCTCTATGTTCCCTCTATTTCTATCTCTGTCTTACTGTTTGGTAAGAAAGCGTGTAAAGGAGTTGGGTCTTCTCATGAAGAGGACGACCTGCCGGTTCAAGTAGACAAAGAAAGCTCCAAGAAACCCACAAAAAATGCTGTGTAGCAGAGCAACAGAAACAAACATTAGATCAGATCTGATCTACTGTACCACAAGCCCAAGAACAAGCACCTACTGAAATGAATTATTCCTTCAAACTTATAACACCCTTTCACTGTTCCTATGATTTTCATATTTTCAAAATGCCACAAAATTACTTTTAAAAAATATTGTAAAAAGGTAATTTAAATGATGTTTGAATTATTTCAATTTTCTTTTGAAAGAAGTCAGATAAGTATTGTTCCCAGCACAGCAGTGTTAATGCCACACCAAATGAATCAACTGGCATGCAAGACAAAATGTGTTAATATCAGTCATTTTTTCACTGCTGTGCATCAATTTTAAAAACGAGCTTTAGAAGCCTGTAGATGTGTACAATGGAACTGAGCTTTCAAATGACCAAAACTGGGATGTTAGGGTGCCCCAAATCATGTTGTGCGCTTTCGAAATAGTTCTGTGGCATTGTGAGGGTTGCGGTACAGCAAATATAGCTCCAGGATTGTGCCCTCACCACGAACGGCACGCTCTTGCCCCACGCTCTCACCCAATGATGGCGAATGCTGGCAGCTCCTGCAGGTCAAAGGGAAAGTCCATGCGGAACTTGGTGCGGAACAGAGCAGTGATGGTGACTGGAAGACGGAAGGAGGATGGAAGGTTTGGAGAAATAATATAACAAGAATAAGATTTTTGCACAGAAAAAGATGTCACTGCACTGTGTTTTACAAGGCTAAATGGAAATAGATTAAAATATAGGTGCTGCATAAAATGGGCTAGAGTATATAGCAACTGGATACACTATGTATTCTGTGGTCACCTACTTTATGTGTGAATAATATTTATGGCCTTATTGGAGATGCAGTGATAACACTTTGCACTAATGGTTTAAAGGTTATGAGTTCAAATCTGAGGACTGGCAAATAAATAAATTAATAAGTTAATTAATTAATTTCACCTGCGTCTTTATTGAACACTGAAAGCACCCGGAATATGAAGGCACTAAATGTGGCGGCAAAGTACCCCCTCCAATAGTTCCTCACTGCAAAAAACGTTGATGTGACCTCAATGCTGAACAGCACTCCTAGAGAAGGATGAAGAGAAAGAATAAAAAAGTCAAAAAGATATTAAGAGGCATAAATATTAAATATGTAGGGTTTCTAATGCACTTTCCCACCATCTGTTACAGTCTAGTAGCCTGCTATTAAAATAATATACATGAAAAAAGTCCAGTTATAGAGAAAGCATGAGAAATATATGAAGTAATTGTTACACTTTACCTCCGAGTGGTGTGCCGAAACAGCAGCCTACCCCCACAGCACAACCAACTGTGAGAATATCTGTGTAGCAATATGGGCTCTACTGACACAGAGGAATGGAAAGAAGGGGTGTGTATAGATAATACAGGGGTGATGAAAGCTTAGTGGATATAGAAATAGATATAGAAATAAACCTTTTAAAAACATTTATTGCAATTAATGCAAATAAATTATCAACTTGCCTTTTTACTCTTCAAAGATCAATATGATCTTGCCAACACATTATTTTATATTGAAAATTGAATTACCCAGCCACTGGAACATAGCCCTTCTACAGATGATCAATACGACATAGTCTATATGGCCGAAATGTTTGTGTACATCTGACCATCACACCCATATGTGCTTGTTGAACATCTCATTCCAGATTTATTCCCTCTTTGCTGTTATATTAAGCTCCACTCTTCTGGGAAGCTTTCCACTAGATGTTGGAGCG
>CM074973.1:10849737-10864052 GCA_037577455.1 Pangasius macronema | reverse complement strand
CATGCTGGAACAGGTTTGGGCCTCTTAGTTCCAGTGAAGGGAAATTGTAATGCTACAGCATACAAAGACATTGTATAACATTATGTGCTTAAAAATTTGTGGCAACAGTTTGGGGAAGAGCCACATGTGGGTTTGATGGTTAGGTGTCTACAAACTTTGGGCCATATAATGCATCTCTGTTAAACTCTGGTAAAACCTAATCCAGACCTTGCCAGCTGTATCTTTCTTTCAGCTCACTACATGTATTTATAGCATTTATAAATACTTATTTAAAGTTGAACAGTAATGAAAAGAAGCGAGACATTTCTATTAACCTCTGCTTACCTGATAGACCCCAGAAATAAAGGCCATAAACCTGCTGAGCACAGCAGCACAAATGCTGGCTATGTGTACAAAAGGACCCTGAGTAACAAATAACAGAAATATGATTGGTATGTTACAGCCTATCATTTACAGCCAATAAGTTGCAAAGTTTATATATGTGAGCGCTTTACCTCTTTGCCTACTGGCAGTCCGCTTCCTAGTCCAGCAGTAAGGCCAATTACTTTTGCTGCAAATGCTTTAAATGTGAGGTACTCTTTCAACACAACTCCTCTAAGGATTGTTTTCATCTCAGGGATACCAGAACCTGAGGAAATAAGAGGAAGATGAAAGGAGGGGGAGGAATGTAGGTAAAGAGAAAAATTATAACACCAGGCAGAATAACCGAAGATAAACAATGATGAGGTTTCAGATTATGAACCAAGTAATTAAAACAATATCACTCATATCTTTCCATTGCATCTTGGCAGAGGATGCAAAGAATGTGACACTGATAGGACAGAATGTATCGAGGGTAATGCTGTTCCAACCACTTCTCATGGACCAGCAACCATCCACAAAGTCCCTGCCTCAGGCATGCACATCAGATTTGGATTTTACTCTAATCTATGTCATGTGTGCATAAAACAGAACATACTTGTGAAACTTCTGATCCCTGAGGATCCTTTTTAGTAGTGAATATAGCACAAAGAATGACAGAAGGTATAAGTAATGAATAGACAGTAAATCAGGGGCAGCTGGTATAAATGCATGGATTAAAAAAAACATTAATATAAGGTTTAATTTTGGCATCCACATTAGATTATCTGCTGTTAATGAATAAGAAAATATACACAGAATGGTATGAAGAAGCGATGCTGGGGCTGATTTCTTTCTATACCAGAGAGTAGATTCATGCAATCTATCACTGGCAATTATGTCAGAGTGAAATCCAGCAGTTAAAACCAGTGGTGATTGAAGAGACACGTGAAATACCATCATGGGTGAAATGAATGTGAACGGGGTGGATTGCTTCATTTCTTCATCACAGAAAAGGGGGTTTTAAGGAAACTCTTTCATTTTCATTTATCTGATTCGTATGTAACTGGTCAGTTTCATGTTTAATGAAAAAAAAAAGAACAGACAACAGAATTTTAAGTTTATTGGGTTTTTGTTTGGTTTGGTTTGGTTTGGTTTGGTTTGGTTTTTGAATGAATGAAAGGGTTACAGCTTTCTGTTTGACCATGTTTGGTATTCAGAGGAAATATTGCATGAACCTAGAAGAAGAGTACAGACTTGAAACACTGGAAAGTTAGAAATAATGAATGTAGCTTGGCTATCTGTCGTTAAGTATGTGTAATCATTTGATCGACATCATTGGTGACACTTCATGATATAATGCATTGCTCAACCCTAATAGTTTCATCATCAAGCAGTTGATAGATGTTAGACTTTAGTCCTCCCATCTAATAACATAACCAGCCATCACTGCAACAAATGGACTATCAGAATTCACATCATTTATGGGAGCATGCAGCATGCGGTGACATGCTACACTTTTAGAGTGTTTTAGAGCATTTTAGAGATTTAAAAGGTTGCAGTTGAAGGAGCAGTAAAAGCGGTTAGAATGAAAACACTACAAGAAAGCAGAGGGCATACAGATGTTAATGGCTCCGGGAACAGCAAAGAGTACACACCGATGGCTTGTGGAGCAACCAGATTGCAGAAGAAGGCGGCGAACAAGATGAGCACCATTGGGTAGGCAATCCAAACCAAGTACTGCAGTGGAACATTTCCCCTCAGCTTTCCAAACATCCACTTATAAGCTGAGTATGAGGGGTAGTAGCGGCAATGGAGGAGAGAAGTGATAGAAGAAGAGGAATGGATGAGGCAAGTGGAAATGTACAAGGGAGATGGGCAATCATATTTGAGCATTAGAAAATGGAAATAGTTGAGTGGTGTAGAAAATTGATGAAGAGAATAGAATGAGAAGGACATAGACAAATTGGGAAAGAGAAGGAAACAGAATGGTTAGAGAGAATTAAAGAAATTAAGACATGATTTCTGACCAATGGACAACTCGGACCAGCAGAGGAGATTAGCAACCCCGTTATTTAGAACATGTTTGATTAACTAATACAAGAGTGTAGACACAACTGTTCATTAAAGCTACTTCTGTATGCAGTGTACAACAGAGCTCCACTACACAGTATGAATCTGGAGATGGAATGGCTATTCTTTAACTCTAAAAGTTATGGTACCTTGGAGGCTCTTGGCACTGGCATAGTCCATGGTCCAGCTGACTAATGCCATGGTGATACCCAGGAGCACTAGAAAGATCCAGTCTTCTCCCAATTTAGTTACTAAGAACTTCTGTACACGACCCAAACAGTCTGCATGGACAAGAGCATGCATCAAAGGTGCTTAGCCAACCACAGATAGTCGTTGGGATATTCCAGCATGCCAAATGGGAATTAAATTTGCAATTCGACTGTTCAGGCTATATAAATGTCTTTATAGCAGTATATGAAGACCCACAAAGTCTATTTGGTTTGACATTGCTCTATTACTGTTTTGTTGTTTTTTTTACTATTCAGGACGCTCCTCTGAGAGCTTCTGATGGGGCAAACAGAACTGACATCTAGGTCTTCAGCAGAAATTATTCATGTTGTAGAAATAAAGCTTTGAATACCACCTTTGCACTTGGAGTAGGAGGGTTGTTTCTTCAGGGAGGATGTGCGCCTTTTCTCTGATTCTTTACTATCATGTCCTGTGTCTGGTTCCATGTACGGTCGGCTGCAGTGGCTGTGACTGTGCCGATGGTGTCCATGAAGACCATACTGCTGTTGTCCATGACGATGCTGTCTCTTCGCCCGATTCTCTGTCAGTAGGCGACCGGCCTCTCGTTGACAGGACCCTCCGGGCTGTTCCCTGTACTCCCCATACAGCTAGGCAGGAAAAACAATAAAATATTATAACTGACATGATACTTCCTTTGAGAATCCCACCACACCAGCTATTCTTTATCAGACCTCCCTCACTCTCATCTCACATTTTAATTACTCCCATAAGTCCACCACTATAAAAAGTTTCCCTGACTAAACATTCAAAAAAATATATATCTTGACTAGTATTACTATTACAAGTAAAGAATGAAGGAAATAAAGAATCACAGCACAACTGATTCGTCATATTGAGCTCTGTTATAGTAGCAGTGCCATTTTGAAAAAAAAAAACACGGGTCTTTTCTTTAACCATATTTTTGAAACCTTGCTCATTATTTATGTCTGCCAGATTAAGATGGTTTGGACATGTTCAGAGGAGGGAGAGTGAGTATATTGGTAGGAGAATGTTGGACATGGAGNTTGAGGATGCAGAAGATAGGGATAGGTGGAGAGTGATGATTCGCTGTGGAGACCCCTGAAGGGAAAAGCCGAAAGAATTATTATTTATGTCTGTTTATCCACTACAGTATTTCATCTTTTTCTGTTCATTTTGAAAAAAGGTAGGTTTCTTTGATCCATGTCAATGCAAACATCTCTCATATTATACTAGACAATATAGTTTTCTGAATCTCATAACCCATTAAACGTTTGTCATATACATATTTTCTGATAATTAATGAGAAATCTCCAATTCAATTTATTAGTATATTTGTATATTCATTTTAGATGTCTAAAAATAGACACTATCAGAAGCAGCTTTACAGAAATATGCATCTCTAATGATCAAGCTGGAGGTGAGAGTGATAATGAAAACTCTGATGTGACATAAGGAAGAAATAGTATGCCTCATTTATCAAGCTGATACGAACACATTGATTCATAAATCATTCACTGGAGCATTTACACAAGAAATGTTGTATTCATGAAAATCCATTACATGTAAGGAGACTCACTAATGTAAACCTTGCCTGATCATGTAGTTAAGCCTCAAATCATACACCATAGTGCCAAAAGTTTGTGCAACCCTGACCAGCACACCCATGTGCTTGTTGAACATCTCATTCCAGATTTATTTCTCTCTTTGCTGTTATAATTAGCTCCACTCTTCTGGGAAGCTTTCCACTAGATGTTGGAGCGAGGCTGTGGGGATTTGTGTTCATTCAGATACAAGAGCATTAGTGAGATCAGGTGCTGATGTTGGTGAGGAGGTCTGGGGTGCAGTCGGTGTTCCAGTTCATCCCAAAGGTGTTCAGTGGGGTTGAGGTCAGGGCTCTGTGCAGGACACTCGAGTTCTTCCACTCCAACCTTCACACACCATGTCTTCATGGAGCTCGCTTTGTGCACAGGGGCGTCGTCATGCTGTAACAGGTTTGGGCCTCTTAGCTCCAGTGAAGGGAAATTCTTAATACTTCAGCATACAAAGACATTCTATATAATTGTGTGCTTCAAACTTGGCAGCAACAGTTTGGAAAAGAACCACATATGGGTGTGACGGTCAGGTGTCCACATACTTTTGGTCATATAGTGTATAAGTGGTATAAGTTACTGCAAGTTTTATACACACTATGCTGACAAGTTTAAATAGCTTATTTATTTCAGTTGCATCAAAATGTCTGTCTAAACAAACAGCATTTCAACCAAGACTTAAAGACTGTGTCTGAGACCTAAGCATCCAGCTGGAAGGCTGTTGATTGAAGTAGGCATGGCAGATCATAACAGACTAAAAGTTCACCCAGTTACTGTGGGGTGAATTTAATGCTCCATTAGTCATTAGTAGTGATTAGTAGTATTTTATAAAAAATGCAAATTTTTCCTAGACGCTCCATACACATCCAAAGCGCTGGCAAGTTGTAAACCTAAATCATACTATATTGTATATACACAATGTATAAAATATCACACACATCATTAGCCCAGAAAAAAGAACAAGAGTATGTTAAAGTCTTCAAATGGGGAATAATAGAATTTCAGAAATGATTTCTATTTGAATTAATTTTATTTATCTGATTATACAAATCAATATATACATCAAATTGATGTACTAGCATAGCAATCTGTGTGGATTAGTGACTTCTAAATTAGTGTCTTCAGACCTAGTAGGCCAATTGATCTAAACACCCTCTATATGTTGTTTTAAAATATAAAATCTGAATTTTTTTTTATCGTACTCCATATCACTAACACAATGATCTAGCGTAAACAATTCAGATGTGTCTGTCTCAATGTAGTCTCTGGGCTCACATGGTGCTGCCTCACTTATTTCTTGTTAGCAGTATCAGTGGTGAATATGTTCACATTATGATTTCTGATTTCATAAGATAACTACTGTATGTACATCACCATAGTGACACATAGTGAAGTGAAGTGACTTGTGGCTAAGTGTGGTGACCTGTACTCAGAATTTGTGCTCTGCATTTAACCCATCCAAGTGCACACACACAGTAGTGAACACACACACACTCCCGTGAACACACACCCGGAGCAGTGGGCAGCCATTTTAGCTGCGGCGCCCGGGGAGCAGTTGGGGGNGCGCTGGTCATTCACTCCCCCACCTACAATCCCTGCCGTACCCGAGACTCGAACCCACGACCTTCAGGTTCACCTTCAGGTTACAAGTCCGACCCTCGATCCATTAGGCCACAACTGCCCCCATACAGTACAATGTCAAAGCACCTTTAAATTTCGTAGAATAATGGAATGGAGTTTCCTTAATAAATACTGTTGTATTTGCACATTTTGTTTACAACAAATTAAAATGAAAGTATAAANATATCAAATCCTTATTGCTGATCAATAAGAAATTTTGCTGGCAAATGTAGCCATGCCTTGATTATACCTAAAATTACTTTTGTATGTATAACCATTTCATGTTATGTTGGGTTAAGATGATTAAGTGCTTCTCTTGAATTCTAATTGGGCTGCTGATGGATTTTTCAAGTATCTCCCTCCCTCATTACACATTTGTCTGGCTCTATTCCTTTAGTCTATCCTGGTACTTTTGCTGTTCCCACAGTACATATAATCCCTGTCTTCTCTATATTTCACCCCTCCTCTTTCTCCTTCTCTGATCTGCCCCATACCTCCATATGGACAATCCCTTTAACACCCCCCCCCCCCCTCCCACCCCTCATTGGACTGGAGCTAACCCTTTTCCCTCTCTTTCTGTAACACAACCCGACAGGCTATTTTTAAACTGAGTGAGCCAACATTCATTTCCCCACCTTTCTCTCTGTAACTTTCCTTTATTCATTATTATATGATGTGTTTCTTTATATATCGTTAGTCTTAATTGTTTCATCCATTTCATTTTCTTTCTCTAACTATCTGACTGAAATGTATAAAATTGCTAAAATGTATGTTTATTATTTCCAAAGTTAAGCAAGGTGTTAATGTTATATGACCACAATGTATCTGGATCTGGTATTTATGACAGTCTGTGAAAATACACAGGATGGACTGGATACTCTATTACATGGATATCTACTACATGGACAGCCAGACACATAAGTTGTTAATTTCTAAAAAAAAAAAAAAAAAAAAAAAAGTTCTCTAAAATAGACATTCCTCTGAAGTTGTTCACCATGGTGACGATCATGTTTGTCCATGTATTCCAACATGCCTACCTACGACAAGCTACTGCCTATCGCCCTTGCCTAAAGCACCTGCCACAGATTTGCTATGCTGACACCCTTTACAATAACTCTTGGTAAATGTTAAACACTAACATTAAGCACAAGGAATCTCACATGTATAATTAGGCAACACATCTGAGTTTACCTCTGCCTCCAGGGTGATAAACACTAGGTTGTCACACACACACACACACACACACACACACACACACACACACACACACACACGAACACACACACACTGTTGCACAATGGTAAATGAGTGGGCAATTCACAAAGGACCAGCATGGCGAACTCATACTATTGCTGATAATACCCTCTTACCTACACTTCAAGCTTTCTCTCTCTCCTTCTCTCTCTCTCTCTCTCTCTCTCTCTCTCTCTCTCTCTCTCTCTCTCATGAAAACAGTCCCAGATGTTTGGGAATACTCAGAGCCAAGTTCATAACCCTTGTGACTGGGTGATCGGGTTTACCCTTCATACAACAGTTTATGTTTATATTTGTCTGTGCGTATAAAGTAACACACGGGTGTGAACTCAAGCATTTAGCAGCTAGATAGAACAAGATTTAAAACACATAAATGTGAGATTATGCCAGTTGAATGGAAAGGTAAGTAAGCAATGGGGCTGCTCACAGACCAATTTAGATGAACGATAAACAGAGAACTCAGGAAACAGCACATAGTGCTACCATAAAGATATACTAAGCACAGTCACCTGTTGATAAAATCAGTGCTAAGCTTCTGACATTGGCTTAGTCAAGGTCTCAGTGCAGCTAAAGAAATGTGTCAGGTCATGCAGAAATTATTTATGTAACGTCAAACCATGATTTCCAAAGAGTGAAAAAGAACAAACCACGATACAGCAAAGAATGCCAGTACAAGACAGTAAACCACACAGCAAATGTAACAGAGGCTGGTTAAAGTGTAAGAGGATAAAAAAGAGGGAGAATGAGCAAAGAGAGTGAGAGAATTTGGGACAAACCAGGGTCTGTTGGTATCTCAGAGCCTTCCTTTGCGAAGCATCTGCGGCCATTGACACACTGTCACTGACCCAAAAATAAACTGTGTGTCTGTCTCAGCATTCCCACTCTGAGTGGTACAGCCTGAGGGAGAGTGAGTGAGCTTTTACCCAGACACAGTCACACGTGTATTCAAACCATATACGTAGCCATCAAACTCTCAAATACACACCTTCTCACATGGTACAAAACAGCAGTGTGTGCTGAGCTAGACGTTTGTGCGTATAAGTGCGTATAAGACAGACCTTAGTATAGTGATTAAGAGCCATTATATGGCTTTGAGACACAACTTCAATTCCTGCTTCTTCCAGGGTGTTAATTGGTCTAATACTGGCCTATACTGTTGCCCTTAACAATACATAAACATTTTGATCATCTGTTAAATTGGTGGCTTTGTAGACAGTCCACCTCTGAACTACTTGGAAGAAGCAGCCAAGACACAACACAGCCACTTCTGTCTCAGCATTCCCACTCTACTATATGCAAGTTGTAACACAAGATTTGGCAGAATACGCATTTTAAAACACAATCTAAATCTTTCTATTAACTGCACATGCCTCACCGGAATGATTAAATGACACTGTGTAATTGATGTCAAAAGTGTGAGATGTGAAGGATTTGTAAGATTCAAGCAATGGGGGAAGAAGCTGTTTATGTGATTAATTACAGTCTGCCCTAACTTTTTTGCTGAAAGAGAAGCAATGAAAACAAGAGTGAAGGAAAAAGTGTGAGGGGAAAAAGTGTGCTAAAAAGCACAGGCCTTTGAGGAGTAGGAGCCTGCAACCAGTCGTCATTGCACGTCACAATATTAGGGTTAGGGTGCCTCCAACTTCATCACAATCACACTGGTGGAGAATGTGACAATGCCTTGGTTAATGGTTAATGATCTGTGAGCCAGTTAGCTTTTCAGATTCATTGGTTGTTGGTAAACAAAAGAAATTCAAACACCTGCCTTCACATATGAATGGTACTTGATTTATTGTGTTACGCCAGGCCCGCATCACCACCTCCAGAAAGGCATGAATGTAACTTCAGCACCACGGCCAGCAACGACATGAGCACGTGGGCAGCCACCATAACAATAGCAAATACGCGCGTTGCTGAGGCGGAGTTGGTTTCATGGCTGGAGGGTGATCAACTCTTTGTCTGCCTGTCTGCTCTCTGCAGAAAGAGACAGATTGTCAAAGCTAGCTACCACGCAGTGAGTCTCCCTTTCTCAATTTCTCTCCCTTTCACAGATTTCCATAACCCTCCATCCCGGCACTGAACCTGTGGTCACCTCATACACAAGGTATAAGAGAGCCTGGAGGAGAAACCTGGAGTAGTGTCCTATTAAGCACTGCCTCCCTGGAACCTAGTGCCCTGGTGGGCAGTCCAATATTATAGTGGCCCAGAGTGGGAACTCCCTAAAAGCCAGATGAGGAATTTCTCTCACCTTCATGATTGATGGTGGCAGTAGGGAAGGCCGAGTGTTCCCAAAGACATCACTAAAGCTATTACACCCTACACTAAACCATTTTTTCCACTGTTGATTCTTGAGAACTGTGACGAAATAGGGTATGCATTTACAACAACAAAATATGTATTTTTGTACATTGCAGCCTCACAGTTCCAGGGTCCCTGGTTCTATCCTGAGTTCTGTTTACTGTCTTTAAGGAGTTTTGCATGTTCTCCTTGTGTTTGTGTGGGTTTCCTTCCATGCCCAAAAACATGACAGTAGGAGCGATTGGCTCTAAATTGCCCCTAGGTGTGTGTGATTGTATGTGCATTGTATTTTCTTTAAATGTGCATAGTGGTTTAAACAATAGACATTGTTATAAATCATCTTTAGATCTAGGTTTATGTCCTATAGAGTCCTAATGAACAAGTACCACCCATGTGACCCTGGAAACCCTGGATAGTGGGATTTGGGTAAATAAACTGAGTGAAAAGGCAAAAAATATGTCAAAATATATTGGATGTTACTGTACATTTGAGCATATTGTGAATATGACAGCTTATTATTAGCAGCGGTTCATGGATACTCTCCACAGTGTCCAGGTGATTGCAGAAGGAGAGCAGTGCTAGTGTCTAGAGTATGATGTTTCCAGATATAATTATACATGGCAACAAGAAGGTAAATCAGAAGCTCAAATAACTCCAAGATGAAGACACAGAAGGAACAGAAGCAGTGCTGTCTTAGCCCAGAGGGTGATAAAACCCATAGCAGGTATCAGACGGGTCTGGAAGAATCACATCAGACATTTACCAGAATTTTGCAGTGGGATCACAATGGGCAGGAGTAGTGCATGTAAACAGAAGGAAAAGATTAATAGGTACATTAAAAGGGTGCATATGGTGATCACGGTGCAATCAGGAGTTCAGGCCGATCTTGCTATGGCAGCAAAAAGAAAAGGGAGTGTCAGTACGTAGTGCAAGCGTTAGGGAGACCATGTACATCAGAGACTTACAACTCCACCATCAGGAAACCTGAGTCATTATGTTAGATAAGTAGATCAACAATGCTAACATCCCATTTTACAATAACTCTCTATATCCATAAACCTCCAGATCTGCACCATTATCTAAAATAGGAGCTGGTAGCAGAATGAGACTGTGTCTAAGTCTTGAACAAGAAGACTATTCGATAGATGGAGGGGGATTTAGGAAAGATTGTGCTCCCTATTATGCCAGGTACTGGCAGGGGAACCTCCAACTTTTGATCAAAGCTAGTATAATAAACCAAATGTTGTTTCTTTCACCCCTCCTAACCTCCAAAGTAATCACCTGGATAATGTATGCCACAAGGTCATGAGGTAACAACACAGTTTAGAAAAGCTCTCTACTGTAGGGCACATACTGGACATCACAAGGAATGCTCCGCGAGGTGTGAGGTAAATCGATTAGGTGATATGACCTAATAATAAACTCTGGGCTTAGCCAAAATGTCACTTCAAAGTCTTTTGGCCAACGCATGAAGGTTCAAGGCATGCAGTTCTTCCACTCTTTTGCTGAAGTGACCAGCAGTTTTTAAGGATACCCATTTCAGTAAGCATCCTGCATTGGCTAATAAAGAGAGGCCTTAAGAGACTCCAGCACAAGGGAAGGAACCCATGCCAGACTTATGGAGGAGCATGGCAGATGAACGCTCTTTGTGCTTTTCAGAGAAGTTGTAATAAGGTTAAGCGCCCCCAGCGAGATACTTTCCACAGTGCTGTGGTACACTACAATTGCCACCACATACAGGGAGAACCACAGTTGACACCATGTTATTTAGTCATCAGCAGAGGGGTCTACCTGTACCCTGCCAAACCTTTCCCAGATCTGGACCACCACTTCTGGGTACAAACACCACTGTCCTGGGCATATAGCTGCTTCCTGGAGCAAATATTCCACTGTGTCAGAATGACTAATAATTTGCCTATACATGGCATACACAATGCACTCTGTGCTCAGGCAGCACATACCTGAATGGAGTGCTTTGTCTAGTGAGACCACATGATACAGTTCTCAATAGCAGGATGCTATACATTGTCAGTTTAGAAAAACCTCTCAGCTGCAGTCATAAACACAGCATTCTCTTGCTCCTCAGACAGGGAACAGAAAGCAACACTTTCTTTGCTATAGGACAGGCTCTGTTCAACAATCTTTTAGCGCAGATTCAGTTTTAGAATCCCTAACTGAGCCAAGTCTGATGCCATGATGCCAAGTGTAGATAGTGACAGCTTTCTGGGCTTCTTACTCTGCTTACTCCGCTACTCTTACTCTGCTACTCTAGCAAGTTGTTTATACTGCAATGCTTGGGTCAGATTCAATTTGGAATTGGGGTCTAAATCTGGCAGTTGGAATGCCTTGTCGGTATTGGTGTCGCTGGGCAGTCAGTACAAGGCTTGTTGAACCAAGATTCAAGACTGCTTACTGAGACAGTCAAAATATAGACATTGAACACATAGTTGGTGCTTGTCTTTGGTTTCCAGGATGTTCAGAAAAAAAGGTGGAAAGTGAGAATGTTCCAATGGAGAGAATTCACGAGCTGATGGAGTGAAACCGATTCCCCAAGTGTTGTTGCTTTAGTAATTCAGCTAAATCAGTGGTAGCTGATCATTGCAGTGACTATGCTAGCAGCAGTACTCATAGACCTACTAGTCAGCCAATCACCAGGCTGTATGGCTATACTGGAATTGTAGGTATCTACTTATGCAGTTAGCTTATATACGCACTGTTAACAGTAATATAGTTGACTTTATTATTAGCTACCTGTAACTGTATATATTGTTAAATGACAATCAACTAAATCTACTAGCTATGATAAAATACTTCTCAGTGGTGAAATACTTCCATATTGATAACCCTTATGCAAAGGCATAAACGTGTACCAGACAGATTGATAGAACCAGCAAACGGAGCAATGTACATAATGCAAAGGCAGATCTGTGATTGCGATTCTGGGTGTCTACCCAGGGAGGACATGATTCTGGTACTATGGTGTTATGGTTTGTTGGGGCACACCTATCATTATGCATTTGGGACAGTGTATCTGAAAATGGGAGAAGAAGTGAGCCCATCTGGCTTTCATAGGTTTCATGGTTTTTATGTATTCAATACTGTGATGGACAGTGAGAACCAGCATGGGCTCTTGCACTCCAGCTGGCCAATTCCTGCATTCTCCCATGGGCATTCTGTCTGTGAGTAGTTTTCCATTTCCAGTGTTGTAATTATGCTCTGCACCCTTCACCTTCACCAGGAAAATCAGAAAGAAAATGAATGAACGAATGGACAAGAATATATTTTAGGATGATTACACTGTCTCTGAAAAAGGACACCTTCTTTCTATACTGTTTCCAGTTCAATAAGGTAGTGAAGGATCCGGATGCCAAAGAAATAGAGTGTTTTTATTCTTTGTGCATTTTATTTTACCATGGTATAACATTTTATTTTACTATTTGATTGTACATTAATTAATTAATATTTATATTACAACTGGATAACTTTTACACAGAGTGAGTTCAAGTCATTAAAGGTATTTGTGACAGGGTTCCACTCCTGTCAGCCAAGAATAGGAATCTGAGGCTATAATGAGCACAGACTCACTAAACTGAACAGTTGAAAATTAAAAAACAAATCACCCGGTCTTTATCCAGTCTTCAGCTGTCCAGTTTGGGTGAGTCTGTGCTAATGATAACCTCAGATTCTTGTTCTTGGCTGACAGGAGTGAAACCCAACGTGGTCTTCTGCTGTTGTAGCCCATCCACCTCAAGGTTTGATGTGTGCATTCTGAGATGCTTTTCTGCTCACCACAGTTGTAAAGAGTGCTTATGTGAGGTACTACAGACTTCCTGTCGGCTCAAACCAGTCTGGCCATTTTCCTCTGATCTCTCTCATCAATAAGATATTTCAGTCTGCAGATCCATCCACTCACAGGATGTTTTTTTTTTTTTTGTGAAAATCCCATGAGATCAACAGTTTCTAAAATCCTCAAACCAGCCCATCTGGTACCAACAACCATGCCACAGTTAAAGTCACAGCGAGCACATTTTTTCCCAATTCCGATGTTTGATGTGAACATTAACCGAAGCTCTTGACCTGTATCTACATGTTTTTTTGCATTGTGCTGCTGCCACATGATTGGCTGATTAGAAAAATGCATATATATGCAGGTGTTCAGATGTTCCTAATAATGTAGATGATGAGAGTATGTTTATGCATTGTAGCAGGTTAGGTCATAGTTTAATGTGGCACACCCATTTGCACTACTTCATCTCTTTATCTCCACGCTTGTTTCAGTTCCCATTTTTACCACTAGGTGCAAGAATATCTCTATGTAGATAAATGGGGCAATGAACACACTGCCCTATGATTGTGCAACATCTATAGGCAAGCAATTCAATGGAACATTGTTGGTCACTCAGAAGTGTTCATTAGTATTTCAACAGAATTTATGAAGACATCTGTTAAATAGCTAATATACACTATATTGCCAAAGGTTTTGGGACATCTGCCATTACATGCATATGAACTTTATTGACATCCCATTCTTAATCCATAGGGTTTAATATGGAGTTGGCCCACCCTTTGCAACTATAACAGCTTCAACTCTTCTGCGAATGCTTTCCACAAGGTTCAGGAGTGTGTTTATGGGAATTTTTGACCATTCTTCTAGAAGCACAATTGTGAGATCAGGCACTGATGTTGGATGAGAAGGCCTGGCTCGCAATCTCCGCTCTAATTCATCCCAAAGGTGTTTTATCAGGTTGAGGTCAGGACTCTACAGTCAAGTTCCTCCACACCTTGCTTTGTGCACTGGTGTACAGTCATGTAGGAACGGGAAGGGGCTGTCCTCATACTGTTCCCACAAAGTTGAGAGCATGAAATTGTCCAAAATGTCTTGGTATGCTGAAGCATTAAGAGTTCCTTTCACTGGAACTAAGGGGCCAAGCC
>CM074973.1:10827000-10846984 GCA_037577455.1 Pangasius macronema | reverse complement strand
CACACTTCACTTTACTTTTGTTTGTGTAAAGCTGCTTTGAGACAATGACCTTTGTAAAAAAGTGCTATACAAATAAATGAATTGAACTGAATTGAACATAGATTAAAGGCTTGGTATGGCAGGTGAAAAGTTCGAGCTGAACGAATGTTTTGCGAGGTCCTTGTGCCGTGTGTGTGTGTGTGTGTGCGTGTGTGTGTGTGTAAAAGAATATTTTATATAATATCTATATTTAATCTAAAAATCAACATTTTTCAGATACTCCATCATTAAGGCATGTTGTCAGTGGAGACCACAAGACCGAGCTCCACTGAAGAAGGTGATTTCAATGCTCCAATCAGCTGAGAGCCACGCCAGTGACACGGTGGTACTTCAAGCACCTGAGCCACTGGACATTGAGAAGTACATGCAGGAAGTGGGCTATGAAGACACTTGCCATTTTGCTGCCCTTTAAGAGGATCATTTTCAAAGTAGTTGTATACTTTTGTAGGCCTAATGTGGTGGTGTTCATGTTATGGGGCATGCTGCTGGGGGCGGAGGGGGATGTGGTGCGCAGGGATACTGCAGGCTGGGAAAATGCAAAACTGATTTTAGTTTGGTAATTTATTTAGTAATAAACATCAACTTCTGAAATAAATTTACACACTGTATACATGATCAGTACAAACAACTCCCAGATCCATCTGACACTCTCAGCATGTGAAAGGGGAGTTATTTTAGGAACCATTTCAACCTTCTCAAATCTAAAATTGGTCATCATCATCAACAACAACAACATGAGATATATAAGAATATATTTTTGAATATTTAATTATATGTATAAGAATATATAAATCCTATTTAGGACTACTTCAAAATCTGTTTCATACTGAGATGTTTTTAATCATGACCCACATATTGTATATGCGCTAAGCTCACATTTTAACCTCAAATAAAGAAAAAAAAACTCCTGGAATATCTGTTAATTTTTTTTATCTATGTTGTTAAATGTTAAGCCTTAAAATGAACTGAAGGGGTGTTTAATTTAGTGTGGTGGCATGGGGGCACCTCACGAATAAATGAATGATTCCTTGTTATGTTTTTAACATCCATAGTGATTGTTTCAAACATGGATTTGGAAGATATAATTTTCTTTGGACAAAATATTAGTGTTGATTTTATTTATTTCTATGAACGTTTTTATGTGTGTGTAAAACCCTGGTAGGTAGCGAGGAGAGGAATGATGATACAAGAGTTCTCAGATGGATGGATGGATGGATGGATGGATGGATGGATGGATAACTCAATTACTGTATCGTATCAAAAAGCTAGTCTTCTCCTTTGGCCTTTAGTTATGTCTATATTCTTAAACAGCTCTCCCCACTTTGCAGTAATATTATACAAGAAGTATAACTGCAAGCACTGCACTTAGGCACAATGCACAAAACACAGACGACACGCATGTTGCAGAAGCATAAACACCTTAGGCTAAAAAAACAACTTAATCATGAGGGGGAAGAATTCTTCAAAAATAGTTCACTAGCAAGCTCCGATTCTGGCTAAGGCTATTTCAGGTGAAAGATAACGGTTGGAATTTATTATTAGCAACGCTTCCTTCACTAATGCTTCACTAATCCAGCTTAGTCTTAGACCAGCTACCTGCTACCGAAACACAAGCAGAGCAGGTCAAGCTGGTAAGTTATTTTCCAGCTTCTTTAATGTGACTAAATAGATCAATAAATGTTTCAGATTTTCTAATTGGCATACGCTTGTGTTATTTTCTTGAAACCCACTGTCCAGTATGGTTCACAGCCAGGCCAGCGAGAAACACTTTGGGACAGGAGGTCCACAATTGGCCAAATCTATAGCTACAGAATTTCCGACATTACTGCTGGATGACACTTGTAGCACATCCAGCAGATTACGTAGCACCGGTATGTACCAGTAGCCCAATTATGTCTGAACAGATCATTGTTCTGCCAGTTAATATGACTAATGGAACTCCATACCCACTATCCATCAAACTGGGCCTGTGGTACCAGACAAACAGGTCACTATGACACAACAGACCACACAGCTTGAAATCAAGGGTCTGACCCCAGCATACTGAAATGTGCACAAAGGGTCAGCACTCTTGTGACTGTGTGTGCTGCATCTACATGCTGGATGTGTTCAGGCAAGTGTGAAGTTTGTAGCACTATGTGCAAAGCGAGCTTCTAGTTTGACGCCTTTCTTAGACCAGTACAATGTTTCAGCAAAGCAGAACTAGAGCAGCACTCAAACTGGCAGCTATATGAAGCAAGTCACACCCTTTGATAACAAGAGCCTTTTTTTTTCAGCAAAGACATAACAAGAAAAAAAGCCAGGCTTATCAGATTCTTCCACTGACACATGCACAGATATAGGGCGACCGCTGTCTCTGCACGAGTCCTGACTGTTTTTTTTTAAACTGATGTTACAGAAGTCCTAATAATAGACATATGCTTTGTTTTTATGCTTCTCCCACTAGGTGGTGGAGACATTGTGTTTTCTGGTCCATGCATCCATCTCAAGATCTGAAGAACGAGTAGTTAAACGTTTGTAGGATTGATATGGAATTATCAGCAGATGATCTGATTACGTTTTGGAGTCCATCCAAAAAGGGGTCAAGGTCACAGCAAGGTCAAATGCCTGAAATAATTTTTCTTCACTAGCTTCTTTCCTGTTTGACGTGCATTTTAAGGGTATTTCAGGCACACACATAAGGGAGGGGAGGAGGCGTGCCCATCGACAACACTGGCGTCAAGTTCTACTTGTTTTCTCCATGCCAAAAGCAGCAGCCGAACTTCATCGCTAACCTGCTGAGTCAGTATGCCAAAGATAATACAGGAGAGACATGGTTTATTGTGTATTAGCTACAGGAATGTACCTGTAAAAACAAAGCAGCTACACAAAAGCTCCATATTCTGTAACATATCTCTAGTCTGTTTAAAAGCTGCACTCTGGCTAATACAATCTTTCAACCAAGACACATATTTGTGAACTGTAATGAAAACAATTAAAAAAAAAAAAAGGGGGCACTAGCCGATATGTACCATATACAGAGTGGTGAGCCATTTAATATTTGCCCTACTCTCTGTTACCGTAGAAACAGCCATAAATATGGCATCATCAAGTCTTTGCCCCGCCTAGTATGGGGAATGCCAGAGCAACCTGAATTTGTTTTTTTTAAGGGTTTTGTGTTGTTACACTGTTTTTGACCATATAAGTGTGTAAGAAAGATGGTATGTAAAATAAATCATAATGGTGATGATGATTATGATAATGACGATGATGACTACGATGATGATGATGATTATTATTATTGTTGTTGTTGTTGTTGTTGTTGTTGTTGTTGTTGTTTTAACACCAATTGCCCCCTTGGCAGCACCAGTAGAGATCACTATGTTGATTCATTCACACATTTCATTTCTCAACCATCTTCCACAACCAGTATAGTGTATATTCATTATTAATTTTTCATTATCAAGGGTGTACCCCGAGTTCCTTGGCATAGGCTCCATGACCCTGTGTAGGATAAGCGGTACAGAAAATGGATGGATGGATGTATATTAAAATGGCTGAATGTGCAGGAGGTGGTATAGGTTGTTAATTAAATACTTTATAACTATAACTATATATAGTTATAGTTATATATAGCCGAAAGCTAGGAAGCTCCACCATCAGTGTTGCCTCAGTGCTGCCTGGGATTGCTGAATGAATCTGAACGAATCGTTTAACTGAGCAGAATGAATGACTCAAACGACTCAAATGATTCAAATACTTCATCTCTAATGAATACAGCCGTTTAAATCTTCCACCAAAAAAATAAAAAAAACGGCGTTATCTCTAGATATCTATCTCTAGAGGCTCAGGAGGTCGAGTGGGATGTGTTCAGAGATGTGTTTATTTACTCCGTGCTGTTGTGTTGGACATTTTCAGTGAAAATAATGACACTGTGTGTACTGTATGTTTATTTATATTGACACAGTCAGAGGCACATGTGGGGTAAATGGAGTCCATCTGACACCTCAGGGTGGACTTTCAGCCCAGGGTGGACTTTCAGCTGGCTCTTTACGTGTCTGTGTCGAGGGGAGGCAGAGTCTCTGGCGCTGTTTGTTTGCTTTCCACAGGTAGCAGCAACCGGAAGCGGAAATTACCCCTGGGTTCGGGGAGTCTCAGCTTCCAGTCGTCCCTGTCATCCATCCATCCATCCGATCAGTCCATCCATCCATCCACCTTCTCAAAGGTTAGTATTAATAATCATTTTATTGCTGAAATAATACAAACAACGCCATGTGCAGCTGTGTGTTTGTTATTCTCCTCCTGTCCAAGGGAGGCTTTTATCCGGCTGGAAATCTAGCATCCTCTCCATGATGACACAAAGTGCACCATCCGGGTTTAGGGATGCTCTCTGTACGTGTGCGTGTGTGTGTGTGTGTGTGTGTGTGTGTTTCCCATGCCAGGGATGTTGCAGCAGATAAATAAAGGTGTGTGGCAGCTTCACACTGTGTGTTTACTGCTAGTGCACGCGCTGCTAGCGGTTTCTGCACGCTGCTCTATTCGTACGCAATTTCCTGTAAAAGACCCCAGTCTGAGCTGATTTATACTGGTTACTGGTTCAGTCCTGGTCAAGCCTGTTAGAGCATAAAAATCTAAAAACCCTAATCTGGTTATATTATAAAAAGCCAGCTCGCCCTGTGCAGGTGAAGGTGCAGGTTCTGGATTTACAGCAGTGTTATGCATCTCATCATCATCTCATTATAACCCTGACTTACATGTTACATTATGCTCATAGTCCAACTATCATAATATAATATAATAATTATTATTATTATATTTATGATTGGTTAATAACAAGGTGGCTTAGTGGTTAGCACCTTTGGTTTGCCCGTCCAGGGTTGGGGGTTCGAATGACGTCTCCACCCTGTGTGCGTGGAGTTTGCATGTTCTCCCCCGTGCTTTCAGGGTTTCCTCTGGCTTCCTCCTTCCACAAACACGTGTTGTTGTCTGATTGGCATTTCCAGATTGTGCCCTGTGCTGGGTTGGCACCTTGTCCAGGGTGCCCCCTCGCCTTGTGACGCCTTGTGTAGGCTTCAAGCTCCCTGCAGCCCTGTGTAAGATGAGCAGAAGAGAGACGGATGGATGGATAACTCAGCTAGCCTTCTCCTGTAGCCATGTCTGTTTTCTTACTCTGATTGACATTTCCAAATTGTCAGTGGTGTGTGTATGGGTGTGCGATTGTGCCCTGTGATGCATTGGCACCCCGTCAAGGGTGTACCCCGAGTTCCTTGGGATAGGCTCCATGACGCTGTGTAGGAGAAGCGGTACAGGAAACGGATGGATGGATGGATGTATATTAAAATGGAGATGGTTGTTAGTTAAATACTTTATAACTATATAATCGTATGTCTTGCGATTAATAAAACATAATACCTAACACGTGATACATTTCTGAATAAATGGCATGAATAAACAACTGTCATCACTAAAAGTCATCACTATAACAATATTTTCTGAACACGGTAGACTAAGTAAAATTTACTACAGAGTAAGATGTTGGCCTAAGTAACGTTTCTATAATTCATTTCTTACAGCAGTAACAACAATGACAGGGTGTAGAAATTGTTCAGTATTTTCCATATTCAGTTTAACAGAGTAGGTGAGAATCATCTTAAAAGCACTAAAAGGTAAGCATGTAATAATAATAATCACACATCATCAACATCAATGTCTGTCTTTATTCCCTGCTTCTTAAGATGCCTCATAAAAACACCAGTTAATGCACATAAAATCCGTCAGTGCATCATTTCACCGCAGTTTTTGGTGTTTCACGCATCCATGATATCCATCCCGTCACTTTTCCTTTCTCCGCTTATTGTATTTTACGGCTGTCCTAATTAACCTGAACCATGCTGTCTCAAATTAACGAGCTGTGGGAGGTCATTATGGACATCTCGATAACATCCGTACATGATTTGAGCAAATGTGACGCTTATTCTATCACAGCAGAGTACAGTATGTGCATTATGTCTATCTGCATTATAAATATGTGTGATATATTTGCCAAAGCAAGTAATTTTTCCTCGAGATGTCAGGGTTCAGCTGAACACACCCTCCGGATACGATCTCACGTGAATTCAGTCATGTTTATTTCTATCAATGATTCAGAAACATACGTTTTGACTCGTATATATCAGGCCAGAAAGTAAATGCTGCTGAATTGAACGGTCCGAGTTTACCTGATGTTGCAGTATACCTGAATTCACCCTAGTACCGGATTCATATGCACTCATTTACCAGTTTATTAGGTACACCCAGCTTATACCTATATTTATTGGCCTTTTTTATTGCTGCTACGCTGACTGTAGCCTGTCTATTGCTGTTTGTCAAACACTCCTGTACCCTGTCCATCAATGGAAAGCGTCTATACAAGCATCACTGACCAAATATTACTTGTGTGGTGACTGTCATCAGTACAGGAATAGTGTTGAAGTGGAAATGGCAGCACTAATACAAAAAAAAAAAGGAACACGATACTTACATAACACTAACAAACTACCACTGTGAGAACTACGAAACGGTATTTACAGTATCCAAGTTAAGAGATCTGGCAGATTCTTTCTCAGCATAGGGTCCGGATGAGTGTTAGACGTTATTATACTTGAGATATTAAATATGAAATAAGAGAGAGGAATTTTTTTGTTTGTCGTCGTGGTAGTTTACTGAAAAAATCCACTTCTGTGAAAACCACCTTCTCTCCTAAGAAGCTGTGCAGCCTATGCAAGAAGAAATCTGATTTTTTTTTTAAATTGCTATCTATCTATCTATCTATCTATCTATCTATCTACCTACCTACCTACCTACCTACCTACCTACCTATCTATCTACCTACCTACCTACCTACCACACTCACACAGTTAGCTTTTTACGTTTGAGAAGAAACATGACTGCATATTTTGAAATCCAGCAGGAGTAGAAGAATGCATCTATCACTCGTTTCTGGTTAGTTGGTGAAATCTAGCTTCTGTAACCACTTGTAAGTCGCATTGTATGACAAAGCTTCGTCTGTCAAATGGATACGTGTCTGTGTAATGACACTGTTCTTCTTTTATCCTGTTTCCTTATCAGGCATTGGAGGTAACACAGCAGGCACCATGACCCAGTCAATGATACGTAGAACCCTCAAAAATCTCGTTCAGAATTTCTCTGAGGCTGAGGTGAAGGTAAGGGAGACCTTTATTGTCATTATTTTTGCCCCTGCTCGGTTTCGGTCGCCCCGTTAAGTCAGTGAATCTCCTTAATGTTCCTCCTTTGGTTTTTAAACCCTACGCTAAGTGTGGTGTATTCATTCACACTGTGTTGTCAGATTCTCTAGTGAGGCTTATGGAGTGGTATTTCTAACTTAGAGCTGGAGTTCTCAGAGCTCATGTGCTTTAGTGACGGGACTTCACTTGTGTTTTCTAGGTGAGAGAGGCGACCTCTAATGACCCCTGGGGGCCGTCCAGCTCGCAGATGGCGGAAATCTCGGACCTGACCTACAACGTGGTGGCATGCAACGAAATTCTGGGAATGTTGTGGAAGCGCCTGAACGACGACAAAAACTGGCGGCATGTATACAAGGTGAGGGTGGAGGGCCCAGAACAAAGATGGATAAAGATTACAAAGAATACAGTTTGCCTATCAGAATCATTCACTGTTCAGTTATTTGTTGCTTTAAGGTTGCCTTTAATTGCTGAGTTCAACGAAACTTAAATAGTATTCAATACTGGTGCATATAAGTTGGCTGCAATAACAAATACCAGCATATACCATCATATCTTTGATTGTCTGGATCATATTTGTTTTGAGCTCTATATGTTGACTAGGAGATAAGGTGGTAGCTCCTACTACAGGCGCACATGGCAGTCTCGAAGAGTAACTTACATCAGTAAATTAGTCAATTTGCTCATTTAAAATAAAGGTTTAAAAGCTTTGCTAGCTGTCTATCTTCTTCTTCTTGTCTTCTTCTTTCGGCTTTTCCCTTCAGGGGTCTCCACAGCGAATCATCACTCTCCACCTATCCCTATCTTCTGCATNCAAACCATCTTAATCTGGCAGCTGTCTATCTTATTACAGCATGTTAAATAATTCAGTCCTGGGCAGCCATTTCCTTAAGCAAGACTGTTACAATCCCAGCAATATTTCACTCAATGTAAAGTTGAGAAGTCTCCCTGGACTAGGGCTGTTTATTTTTATATTCAAATAATCTATCAATTATCTTTCTGTCAAATTGTTTAATGAATATTTTAATTACAAATAAGGAATAAGGAACAAGCCGAACAAGAAACCTGAACCAGCCCAATTAAACAGGCTCAACCTGATAGGCCTCATTAAACTTTGAGCTTTGTAATGACACTTTCACACCGAGTACGTGCTTCCTTTTGTTCACGTTTATACACCGCTGACGTGCTGCTATGAGAGGGACTAACACTACAGGAGCGGACAATCACATCTAGTCATTAGCCTCTAATTTCAATGTGTCGGTGTTCAATAAAACACACGTCGTATGTTTTCTTGCCCAGAAACTAGGTTAAAGCAAACAGATAACATAATAACTAGTACAGTGAGCTAGTTAGCTAATTAAGTGCATTAATAAAGACTAAGGGAAATCAGCAAGTATTTGATCATTATCCTCTTCTGGCAGTTTCTAATGTAGCATGTTGTGTTTGGGTCGTCGTCAAAATGTCACTGGTCAATAGTTTGGTTATAAGCTGTGGTGCTCTGTCCTCACATCATACATAAAATTATTAACCGATTCTGTCTAGCGTTATTTTCTGATTGCATAATTGTAATAAGCACGAGAGATATGTGAGCGCTTATGAGAGATAGGCATGAGTCCTGCATATCGGTGTAGACAGATTTTGACCCATTCTTTCTTAAAGCTTTCTTTTCATTTTGCTTGGTTGGACCGACGTGTGTGTTAAGACACACCTTCTGCTGTGCTTCAGGTCACAGGCAGAAAATCTGACATCCTTTAAAATCCACCTCTACAACTAAGACTTCATAGCTGTCTTCATCTCATGGCCTCAAAACTGTGGGAATGTGGTGTTTGGTTTTTATAGCAGTTTCATAGCAAACGTAGTCGTTTTCATTAAAGTAAAAAAATTCAAAACTCACAGCAGATTTTAAATTGTCCTTTTTCCTGAACATTTACACAGTTTTTCTAAACAAGACCTTTAGCATTTTATCGTTCTGTTTAATAAATGAATGGAAAAAGCTCACTATTCGCTACTTTATGATTGAAATAATGGTCTGATCTGCAACGGTTTTAGACTGTAGTTTGTCTATCCGTGCTTTAAAGGATGTTGTTACGGTCTAAACGCACTGTCTGTAAACATCTTGATGCTAGCGTCTCGCATTTATATGCATCCTGCCACTTATTGGGTAAATTATTTAGCACTAATTCGAAAGAATATACAAACTAATGCAGCTGGAATGTAACTTTTATGAAGAAATTTTATGTCAAACCCAATAATGTATTAAATATCATGAATATAAATTGCTTTATTAACCGGAATAATAATTTCTTTCTCTTTCTTTGTTTGCAGTCATTAACGCTACTAGAGTATCTCCTGAAAACCGGGTCGGACCGCATTCCAAAGCAAAGTCAGGACAACATTCATATTATTAAACCTCTGATAGAGTATCGCTTCACGGACAAGGACGGGAAAGACCAGGTACCTGAGTTAACGTGTTCGCTGCTATTCTGGGCTGCCTGCTTATATCGCAGGTGTTTGACAACAGTAGTAGTGACAGCAATGTTCTTTGCTCACATTTGTTGTTTCTAGAGTTAACATAGCATACCTAAAAAACGAAAATGTTTCATAACGTTACACAAGGTTACATGTTATTTATTACTGTGCTAAATATTGACACTTTTGAATGCAATTCAACAAAAGAGCATACAGTATATTATACATCTCTAATTTTTTTGGAATATAAAGCACTTAATGTTTTTTTTATTGTGTGCAACACTTTTTTATTAGATTAAAATGCGAATTTCTAGTTCTTAGGGCTCGGGGCCTTGTGGATATCAGACAGCGTCACGTACTCTCAACGTACTTTGTTGTACTAGGTCCATTATGTAACTGCAGTATAGTAACTAGCAAGCTAAATGCTAACTCTGTTCTTGTAGTAACCACATAAGAGTAAAATCACATTTTTTTTAAACCTGTTAATTAGAAAACTGCTAAATATTTTTTAAAACGTGTTGAAATATATGTGGGCGGGCGTCCATATACCCAGACACACCACCCACGTATATATATATATATATATATATATATATATATAAACTACAGTGGGGTCCAGAAGTCTGAGACCACATTGAAAACCTGGGGTTTATTTTTCATTTAAAATTGAAAATAAACAGGTTTTAGAATTTTGAAATATTTAAAGCAAAGAAAGCAAATGTTTAATATCTTGAATATTTAACACTGAAGATTCTGCACTATTTCTAGGTGTGATATTGAGCATGTTCACTGCTTCGTACAAAAGGTCAGACTTTCCTCATGTCTAATCTCTTCTCCTGAAGCGTGGGATCAGATGACAATCCGACGGATTTGATCTAAAATGGATCATTTGTGATCAAAATTGATGTATTAAATTAGAAAACAATCAAAATAGAAGCAAACTTTCGGCCCCCACTGTATGTACAGTGCTTCTTTTTACTCTTGCAACCCGCTTGTTGTTATGGAGTTATAATAGTAATGTTATGTAATAGTTAAAAAAAAAAAAGACTAGCCCAAGGATCAGTTAAACTACAACTCTCTTTTTTGCCTCCCTCACTATTCACTGCCCTCATACACAGTGAGGAGATATTTAAATATTTAATAATATTTATAAATATTTAATGATTTATGTTGAATGTGAACTTTCCAAAAAAAAAAACAAAAACAGTTCTCATATAGTTTTCAGTAAAACGACTGAAGTAATGAAGTGATCGTGGCTATGCCCTGCTTCCTCAGAAGGCTCTTCCTGTCAGAACTCCTCCATAGCAGTCGGCCATTTTGAACAGGCTTTCAGGGTCATTTTTCAAAGCCAAGGCCGGTGTTTTATTTCTGCACAAGCACTGATACTTATGCAGACAAGAACAGGTATCTCAATTCAACAATGCGCAAATATCCCAAGCTGCCACTGATTTCATTTAGCTGCTGTTCACTTAGTATGATTTTGGATTTTGTAGAAATGTACAGAGGCAAACAAATACAGATTCACAAGCTATGGGCTATTACGTGAGGTAGCAATAAAACTGATTTTAAAGAGGTCTCATATGTTTTATTCCAGTTGATTGTTCTTAAATGTGACCTTTGGGTGGTCATGGGTGGTCCCTGTTCACGTAGACTTCATCAGTGCAAACAGGACTGCAGCAGCTGCGAAGTTTCTGCCATAGAGTAGAAACGTTGTAAATAAGAACAGTGGAAGTAATATATTAGATGCTGGGAGATCTGTATGTGGAATTTTAATAATAATGTCTTCTCTTCAGGGTGTGAATGTCAGGGAGAAAGCCAAGATAGTGTTGCTACTTATACAAGATGAGGAGAAACGTAAAGAAGAGAGAGAGTTTGCCATGAAGACTAAGGACAAACTGGCAACCGGTAATGTTTTCTTTAATGCCAATGAGTTCAACAATTCACCAAGCATGAAAGAGTTATTAGAAAAATGGCTTAATTTGTTAATCATTCAATCTTCTGGAAATTACTGTATAAGTCCCATGAGGCAATGGTTTCAGTTTCTACTGAAAGGTCCAGTATTTTCTCTTTATCGCTCTTATAAACCTGTGCTGGGCTCTGGGACTGAACAACAATGTACAGAAATACTGGCACAATGCACCACTTTTGGAGTTTGATTCTACAAATTTCTTTGTTTAATTTTCATTTTGGCTTTGTCTTGTATTTTTAGCCTCTTCAGAGGCCAGTGACAAAGTAAAGACCGAGATTCCTTCGTATACTGGGCTGCCATCCTTGGATAACATCCCCTCAGTGGCAGATCTGGCAGCCAGCATGGCAAAGAAGAAGGAAGAGAGGAGGATACTAGAGGAAAAGAAGAAAGAAGAAGAGAGACGTGTGAGTTCTGCATTTGGTGGACAACTCTAACATGAGATTTGACCATGTTGTAATTTCTTTACGGTGCATAATATTATGCAGATCGTGTAATGCATGCACATTTCTGTTAGGCAAAGGAAGGCGACACAGAGCCTGACCTGTGGGAACAAGCAGCAACAGCAGCACCTCCTTCCCGCTCAGATCCCTGGGGAGCTCCAGCTGATGCTCCAAAAGCCGTGGGTCCTGCTACGAATGACCCGTGGGGCACACCATCAAATGACTCCCAAGATTCAAATATGGGTTCCAGTGATCCTTGGGGTGAGTCGGTGGATAAAGTGAAAGACAATGCCAGTCCTTCCAACGATCCATGGGCTGGTTTACCAGATGAGAAGACTTCACCTCCTGCCACAAGCTGTCCATGGGGTGACTCAGCAGACCCTACAGAGGACAAAGGTGTAGCTACTAATGACCCCTGGGGCAGGTCAAATGACTTGGTAGCAAATTCACAGCAAGCAAAGACAGATCCTTGGGGTGCACCAGTTGATTCTGTAGAAGAGTCTGCTCCTGCAGCATCAGACCCCTGGGAGACACCGTCGGCGCCACCTCTGGCTAAGTCAGATCCCTGGGGTGGGGATAATGGAACTTCAGCAGTGTCACCTACTGATCCATTTAGTGAAGGGCCCAAAGCTGATACGGATCCATGGGGCACATCAGGTATGTAAAAGCGTTGGAAAAAACTACAAGTCTTGCTGAAAGATAAGGCTTATCGCTAAGGTTCTTTAAACCACTGGAGGTATGGTTTAGAGATTTGGGGATTAATGCTTGCAGGATAACTAGAGCTGACTAGCTAAAAGACAAAGTCGAGTACAAGCTCAAATGTAACCTCGTCGCTTTCGGCATGTCTATTTTTGTTATCTGATCTGTTTTGGGTTTTTTTTACTTATATTTTGTTATTTGTGTTCTCTGGCCTGTTTTTTGGGGTGCTAGCTAGAGCACTAGAGGTTTTGGATCCCGTGGGACCCAGCAAAAAAGTAGATGGATTGGACGGTCAGATACAAAGCTCTTAGGACAAAGAAAGGCCATTTTCAGTAACATTGGCGCAAATCTGCAAATCTTCAGTAACATGGGTTGCAAATCTGACACTTTGCGACACATATAAAGACACATTTATTGGTTAGTTTTGGAAATAGAGCCAACTAAGTTTGTTAGGAAATATCGAGGTCAGATGCAAACCAAATGTGGGGAGTCTTGCACCTCTACTCACTGCCATCAGCTCAGTGTCAAGCCAAATTTCTATTTTGGCATATCGTATCTGAGAAGGCATAAGACGTACATGTGGCCAAAAATACTTCCACCAAATTACACCTGACAGTTTTGACAGTAATGGTGTAAATCATACACGCTGCAGCTTTAAATATCTGACCATTGGCTTGCAGTTCAAAAAAAAATCTCCAAAGAGATCAAGTAACTTTGTTTTGTAGGGTAAATTTTCATCATCGCTTTTACTCTGAGTACAGCAGACCATTTTAGCTAGCTTCTGGAGAAGTACCTGGGTGTTGGATTGGCTTGATGATGCACATTAATACAGGTCATGACATACTAGTTTAGTACTTTCCAACATAATTAGATATTCTCTATATTATAATACATTTTAACAGTGAATTTTCTGTGCATTTTTTCACCCACGTTTAGCCTCTTCACCACTTCCAACTAATGATCCCTGGGGTGCTCCAGCAACTCCCACTGACGCATCAGCAAAAGCTGACCCCTTTGGCGATGGAGGAAACTCAGCTGCTTGGGGGGTTCCTGCAGAGAGTAGGACCAATGAACAAACAGTCTTTTAACTTTCCTATAAATTGATCGTAGTCACACTTTGCATTACTAACAGTGAGCCTCATTTATCAAGCTGGATATGAGCAGATTTATTCATAAATCGTTTGTAGGAGCGTTTACACAAGAAATTTGGTATTCATAAAAACCCTGTAATTTCGGGAAAACGTTCATATCCTACTTGTGCTCCTCGTGAGTGTGTGTACTTTAGTGTGTAATTTACGCATTACAATATTAACTAATGTAAATGCTGACTTGATCGATTTGCACTTTTATACTTGGATTATACGGTCAAGTGTTTTTTTTTTTTACATTTACAGCGTTTAGCAGATGCCCTTATTTGGAGCGACTTATAGAAGTGCTTTGTAGTCTCTCTCAAAAACACATCCTCATCTTAGTTTGCTAGGTCAGGGACTAAGAGGACTATCGAGAGAATTTTGCGAAACCCAGGCCTAACACAAACCTGTAAATTAAGACAAATAAAGCTAAAGAAATGCCACCATGTAAACAGAGAACGTAGCCATAAGACGTAAACAAATGCCTCAGGTGTATTGAAATGGAAACAAATGTATTGACGTTTGTTTAAATGTCAGTGAAACACAGTAAAAGATAAGATCACATAAATTAGCAAAAATTTAATTGCAGCATGTTCCTAGGTTGGTAACTTACTGAAATCCGATCTCCTGATGTAAATATTGGATCTTACTATTCATCCTCAGTTCAGGTTGGACATTGTGACTTGATTTTACTCACTGATGGTATGAACACTGGTTAATACAAGTGAATATTATTGGGTTTTTAAAAAATCTATTAACAAGTGTGTTTATAATGTCAGTTAAGGGAAGCGTAATGTATCCTGCCACAGTGAGCTTTTATTTATAGAAATCGTTTTGTCTCCTAGGCCACCTAGTTTTGTCTGTAACAAACAATTTATAAACAGTTCTGCCTTTTTCATATTTTATGTAACTGTCGCATTTATTTCTGTTCATCCGCAGGTGACATATCCTCATCCGTGCCCACTGAAGACTCCAAAAAGCCATCCAGTTTCTTGGGCGAAGGAGCCTCATTGGTGGATCTCGACTGTCTCATGCTGACAGGGAATTAAATTACCTGCGTGTCTACTTCGGACCATTCAGATTAGATAAAGTTTCGTGGATAGATGTTATCATTGTAGGTGTAACTGTCCTCCTTTCCCCTCTGTTTTCAGCACTCTGTTCATTTCTTCCAACTCTCCGCTTTCTGTTTTCGTTTGTTTCGCTTGTGCTGCTTACTGCTTGCTCTTTTTGCTTTGTACTAAATCAGCGTCCCATGGTTGCATCGTTTTTGCAGTTTACATCCAACATGGCTTTTTTTATTTTTAATTTTTATTTTATATTTTTTTATTAACCATCTGTTGCATTCTAAAACCCACCGGTAGCACCTCCAGCCCATGAGACCACCTTCTTTCACTTGGTCCTGCCTAAAAAGGATACACAGAGTGGTACAACAGCAGTATGGGACGTCTTAATGGGGAAATTGCCAGTGTTATCATTTGGAGAGTTCTTTAGGAGCTTTTTTTTTCTTCAGTTTTTCAATCACCCATAGACATCTACCTTTCATACATTCCCTTACTAAATGCCAGCTTAGAGCCTACTGGGCGTGTGTATATGTGACTATTTAAAATCAATGAGCAGCAACATGCTTTATATGTAGCCTTTTTTTTCACAGTGGTAGTCTGGAAATTACAAAACTTGGTTTATTGTTGTTGGTCTTTCTCAACTAGTATTCTTCTAAGACATTAATGACATATCTGATGAGTACAGGAGCAAGTTATAAATTTTTTTTTTAATTTATATGGATAAAGTTTTATTTTTTATTCTGGTGAATACATTGTGCTTTTGGGTTTGCTGGGTTCAACGCCATGAAGCCGTTCCCTGATTAATGCTACTTTACTCCCTCCTCTAAAGCCACAGATTAAAGCTCTCTGTCACCACACTGGATTTCTGTCATATAAACCTCGACGTGATCGATGCACTATATACGAGGGCACGCACAGTGAAGCGCTTTCGCATAAATAGTGGAAAAAATGTATTGCTGTGTTTTCATACAAGTTATCTTCGCTCCTCTGCATGGCCCCGATGCTCCTCAACAAGTGTAGCGTGAAATGGGGAGGTTGTTGTAAATGTTTTTCGACATATTTGTGCAATATCCAAAATTCGAGAAGAAGAACAGTACGTGTGACGCACCAGAAAAAAAGACCGTGAAGAAACTATCAAAGTTTCAGCAGTGCTTCTACATGGCTCAAAAGCACAGGAAGGAAGAGCAGTTCCTTATGTGCGTATATATAGATTCTTTTTTTTAATAACTGCCCTGTTACAACATACCAAAATACCTGCATTTTTTTTTCTCACTTTAATCCTTTTTTTTTTCTCACTTTTATCCCGAACTGATATTAAAAAGAAAGTTGAGTCGACGTTCTCAAAATGCGATGCAAGATTCTCGCAGTGTCAGCTTTTCATCTGTAAAACTCTCAGTGCTGACAGCTGATGCTAAAGCTGCTTCCTTCTCACACTATACCCAGGGCGGAAGCCTCACTGCTTTTCATATCGATACTTTATAATTAATTGAACCGTCTTGCTGATAGAGCTGTATAGTAACACTGATAAACACTATTTTTATTTCATAGTCTGCCCAATATGCATTTTAATCCAAGAGGTTATTTATCCGTCTGCTCTTGTCTATTGGGAAGAAACAAGACAAATGGCTCAGGCTGCTTCATGAAACCAAATTGTTTGAGAACAAAGTTGTCAGGCAGTTTCCTGTATTTGTCAGTCGAAGGAAAGGTGGTGTCAGTGATGGATTTAGCTTAAGTTAGCATTAGTTCATCAACATTTGGGCTATTTTTTTTTACACAGGGTGCCTTGTAGCCCGTGTAGGTTATGTCAGCGAAAATACAACTTACAGTTGACGGTATGGCCGTGTATTTGGCACAGCTATAGAGTAAATATACCTAGTAAAGAAGTCGAGCTTTAAACCTGCACATTCTGTGTGGTGATCTTGGTCGTCTGAATGAGCAACTCAAATTCAAATTTCAAGTAAGTATTGAATATTGTACTCAAATGTAAAAAGAAAAAAACAATGCGTATTTCGTCATTGAGGCAAGAATGACTATCTATCTATCTATGTATCCTTATTTATTTATTTATTTATTTATTTATTTATTTATTGATTGATTGATTGATTGATTGATTGATTGTGATTTCATAGCCTTCTATATTGACCTTAACATCTTAACATTAATGCTGGACATACAGAATCATTTCGTTTCACTACTATGAAAGGAAATTCGAATGAGTGCTGTGCTGTAAATATAAGTTGTATTTTGGATGGTAAAGGAATATATTTATTCTATTATGAGTGTTGTTTCTTGTGAATGTGTACACTGGAAGAATAAAATAAACAAAGGTATGAATTCAGGTCTAAATCTTTCTGCATTATATTTTTCTACAGTTACTTTTTTCCCCACCCTCAATGTGAAATTACAGCATGCTGAAATTAAGTGAAAAGCAATCAGGAACATTTTAGGGATAAATAGGAAAAATAAAAAAAATTAAAAACTTACAATAAGTAAGGGGATGTGGCTGTGTTCAGAATTAAACAATTACATTCAATCTGATGTTCAAAAGTAATTATCATACAGCTGTCATCAATGAAATTATTCTGATTAACCCTAAATAAAGACCAGCTGTTTCTGTAGGATTTTCTTCACAGCTTCTTGGTTTCGTTCAATTGCTGTTTACAAAGCATGTATGGTATCTCACTTGTTGAAAAGTATCGATCAGGAGAGGGGTATAATAGAATTTCCAAAACATTAGATGTACCATATACCATGGAACACCAAGAAGGCCATCATCAACAAATAGGAAAAAATGGAGCACCGTAGTGACATCAACAAGAACAGGACATTGCTCCAAAATTTATAAAAGGACAAGACAAAATCTTACCAGGGAGGCTGCCAAGAGACCTACAGCAACATTAAATGGGCTGCAGGAATATCTGACAAGTACGGACAAGTACTCTGCATATGACAACAATCTCTCATATTCTACACATGTCTGGGGTATGAGGTACGGTGGCTAGACGGAAGCCCTTTCTCACAAAAAACATCCAGTCTTAACTAAGTATATGTGGCAAACTGTGTTATGGTCTGATGAGACCAATTCCAAAAGCTATAATAATCCCATAATTACAAAAGGTATGTTTGGCGCAAATAGAAGCACATCACCAAAAGAACACCATACCCATGGTGAAACATGGTGGTGGCAGCATCATGCTTTAGGGCTGCTTTTCTTCAGCCAGAACTGGGGCTTTCATGAAGGTGGAGGGAATCATGAATAGCTACAAATACCAGTCAATTTTAGTGCAAAACCTTCAGGTGTCTGCTAGTGAACTGAAGATGAAAAGAAATTTAATCTTTCAGAACAACAATGACCCAAAGCATACATCCAAATGAACAAAGGAATGGCTTCACCAAAAGAAGACCAATGTTTCTGAATGGCTAGCCAGAGCCCAGACCTGAATCCAACTAAAAATCTGTTGGGTGACCTGTGGCAAGTTTTTTGGAAGAAAGAGTGAAAAAATATTGCCAAGTCAAGATGTGCCACGCTGATAGACTCTTAGCCAAAAAGACTGAGCGGTGTAATAAAATCAAAAGGTCATTTTAACATTTTAACAGGGGTGTGTAGACTTTTATATCCATTGTAAGGTTGGAAATTGGGGTTGGAAGTGCACATTTGTTGACTAAGTTAGGTAACTGAGAATGTCAGTGCGAGAGAAGTCAGCAAAAACAGTAAGGTGGTCAAACATGTTACTAAGACACCTTATGTTGGTTCATCCTTTCATTTTTGTCACCTGTCTGTATATAAGATACATGCGGTATATTTTACATGTGGTTTTTGAGATGGGGTGGAGCTTTTGTTTCTCTACTACTGTCATTATAGAATGTTAACTGAGAATAGACCACATTTATGGCATTATGTTGCAGAGATCTGTACTGAGTTGCCAGTTCATTAGGTATTAGATAAGGATCCTAAAATTAGCAATAGTGTACTATAATCTAATACAGTAATAATAATGTTAATGTTATTAGTGATGCACATCATAAACACATAACTGTGCTTATTTTACAGTATAACTTTATTGTTACGATCACCAGCTGGAGTGCTCACGAACTCCACTAGAGGGCACTCCACCCTGGACTCTTGCTATTGTTCTCTGGACTCCATTTCCCATGTGTTCCTTGCCCCACCTGTGATCTTGTCATGTGCTACCATTGCTTGTGTGTTAGGTTCTGATTGGTTCCTTGGTTACATGTGTCTTGTTTCCATTGGTCGGTTTTCTGTATAAAGGTTACTCACACCTGCTCCTCGGTTGCTGATGTTTGTGTGTGTTTGTTTGTTCGTAGTTTCCATCTTGCCTAGTTTACCTGTGTTTTGACCCTTGGACTGTTTCCCTGTTTCTGATTGTTTCCTGACCTTTGCCTGTGTTTTCGGATTACTCTTTTGCTACTGCCTCGGATCATGCTGTTTGCTGGTGCTCTTCCCTGCCTGTTTTTGACCACGTTTGTGAATAAAGCCTTGCGTTTGGATCCCCAACTCCATTGTCACGACCCCTCACATTACAATTATATTGTATTGTTATGTAAAGACCAATATAATCTCATTGGTAGAGTGAATTTACCCCAATCCAGACTGAGTTAATTTTATGAATTTGCTCCTCAAAATCAGCAATACTACTCAGGTTTGTTGAAGGTGAAGTAGCTGGCTGCTTTATTTCCCAGGGAGCGCTCATGTCTGTGTTACCTTCTGGCTCTCCCTTTTAGCTATGCTCTCACAGCTAGTCTTGATCAAGTCCCTGCTTGCACTCTGCACACAAAGTATTAATTACAGGACAAAAGCTTACCTAACAATATCTCTCTCTCTCTCTCTCTCTCTCTCTCTCTCTCTCTCTCTCTCTCTCCACATGCTACTCCTGAGATGCCAGTGATCCTGACCGCTTCTGCTCTCCAGTCCTGCCTGATCCATCCTGATGCCCTA
>CM074973.1:10776602-10789669 GCA_037577455.1 Pangasius macronema | reverse complement strand
TGAACACAAATCCCCACAGCCTCGCTCCAACATCTAGTGGAAAGCTTCCCAGAAGACTGGAGCTCATTATAACAGCAAAGGGGGAATAAATCTGGAACGGGATGTTCAACAAACACATATGAATGTGATGGCCAGGGCGATACTATCTCCACACACGAGCAAGCAAAAACTAAACTGTCTTTAACAGTTCATAACAATATATAGCTTACATATCTAGAGAACTAATTGGAACCGGAGACTACTAGATCAACGGTCATACTGTACATCATCAAGTGCATCTCTAAACGCGAGCAGTCTGTATCAATGCACATAATTAGTACATCATTCATTTGGGTTAGTTGTGCTACCTGTCATTTTTTTTTGTGTAGTTAATTGTGCTGCTTGGCAACCTTGTAAGCAAGCAACACAATTTGGTTTTGGCAAGTTATTGAATTTATGGTTTGTCTATCCTTACTTGTGTGATGATGTAACTTTTAAGCATCACTGCATTGCAGTATTTACGTATTTTTGGATGTTAACCGCAGTACCAACTCCAAGCAGAGAGTCGGTCTCACTACAGACCACCTTCATTTTCTAAGCACATTCGTAGCATCATCCTCTAGTGCGTACTGGTGTATGAATCATAAATAGAACATGAAGCTTCGTATCCTCTTAACGCCTCACCTTCACAATCCTCAGGAATCGATGATGGACTTCTTCAACGCTCAGATGAGACTAGGGGGTCTTATTCAGGCTCCAGGAAACCCCGTCCTTGCTGTCCAGATTAACCAGGATAAGAACTTTGCCTTCCTTGAGGTAGGATGGTTTTAATTTTTTCTCTGTCGCACACACAACAGAAAATCTGTATCCATGTAATCCAGTTTTTTAATCCGATCTTCCTTCTCCAACTAAACCTTGGAGTTGGACCCAAATATAGCGCGTTTTTTTTTTCCCGAGCATGAATGGATATGGATTGGTTCAGTATTGTGCTGCACATAATTAAATGAATCATAAAGCAAAAACAAGGAGTCTGTAGGGCTGAAAATGTCAAATTTAGCTTTTAAAGCTTTTTCATTGGCCAGAAATACGTTGACGTAAACCAGTAAACAAACCAATGCCGAGTGTGCACAGAAATCAGAAAACTCACCCGAGCACAGGGAACGCTAACGCAGTACATTCATCTGTTTTTCTTTTTCCCCCTCTTTTTGTTCGTTAGTCCAAATCCAGAACACATCCCATTTCTGCAGTGCCACAGCTCTGTCCTTTGGCTCCAGTTTGTGCCCAACAGGTCAGTTTAGCAGCTCTACAGAAAACTGACAAAAAAAAACCAAAACAAACAAAACCCAATTTAGAGTTGAATCCCTTTCTCACTGCAATCGAACTGCACTGGAGTTGGAACTGATACGAGACCACCGCAGGCCTCCGTTCACACCGGCTTCAACATGCGGACCGCCGAGACTCAGCCGTTCACACCGGGCACTATGAATGCAGTTCCAGTGAGCAACTGTGATCGTATTTCATACATCGTATCCACTGGAGGAAGGCTGTCGCACATTCATTACATCAGTTTTCCGCTGCATTTATGTACAGGCAGAAACGTCCTGTCTCATGTACCTGCACACACTGTTTCAAACGGTTTAATCGAGAGATGAATGAAGCTGTGAAAAGCAGCTGCCTCCTTTTCTGCCATCGCCTTTATCCATTACCTTAGCAGCAGAGAGCTCCAAACCGTTACATATAATCCGTCTAGGGCGATGACGCAGTCGATTAGTCATAGGAGGCGGCGACAGACTCCGCATAGCTCTGTGTCAGCGCAAGTGCGATGTTTACACTACACCGGTGCACACAGGGAGAACGAGGTGCGAGTGATCAGGTAACAGCGCGTCGTAGAGACACATTTGACCCCGTTCACACCCGTACTCGGTGCTGTCCACACACATCCTGGGTGAAAGGATCGATGCAGAAGATAGGGATAGGTGGAGAGTGACGATTCGCTTTTTTTTTTTTTATTAAAAAATATATATATATTTCTTTTCAACTGGACAGAGAGATACGGTGCAGCAGAGATACTAAGATCATGTCGAAATACCGCAGAACATTATTTAAGTAAACAGTACCATGAAGACCAAGGAGCTAAACAAGTCTGGGACATAGTCCTGGAAATGTACCAGGAATATTGTGAAGAACAACCACATTTTGAAGTCTTTTTAAAAGCACGATAAATAACGAATCTCACTACCTGCTTTAGTTGCGCTCAGTGGACGAGACCACACAGGCCATGGCGTTTGATGGCATCATATTCCAAGGCCAGAGTCTGAAGATCCGCCGGCCACACGATTACCAGCCATTGCCAGGCATGAGCGAGAATCCCAGTGTGTACGTGCCAGGTGGGTTTACAGGACAACCACAGCATATATCATAGTGACATAGTGACATATAGACAGAGCTAAGGGTTACTGTAAAGCGTCACACAATGCGTATACTTTCATCGATTATATTAATTACTTTGATGAATATATAACAGGATTTTCAGATGAAGTTGGCACGGTTTTCTGCTTGCTCTAAGGTCTGTACGATTCTTGTAGACTGGACGTGTTTGAAGAGTTTCATGTTTTTCAGGAGTGGTGTCCACTGTAGTCCCCGACTCGGCTCATAAGCTTTTCATTGGAGGCCTGCCCAACTATCTCAGCGACGACCAGGTCAGTTTGTACTCCGGCAAAATTGCACGATTGCGAAAATCACGTACAGCTGATCTGAATGAACAGAGAAACATTTATTATCCACTGAAGAATCTTTCTCCTTTTGACTTACCAGTTAAATTTGGAAGTGATCGAGACTTAATCTTGTCCTGTTTTTTTTTTTTTTTTTTTTTGTTTTTTATTAACATGACTGGTTCCAACCGGCATTTTCTCTAATCTTCATTGGCTCTTTGAAACATGCACACAACTTGGAACAAAGAAAGGACTTCACCACCACCTCTGCCACCTGTTTTATATTTTAGGTAAAAGAGTTGTTGACGTCCTTTGGGCCTTTAAAGGCATTCAACCTAGTGAAGGACAGTGCCACAGGGCTCTCCAAAGGCTATGCCTTCTGCGAATATGTTGATGTCAATCTTAATGATCAGGTGGGTTGATGCGTCTGTTCGAGAATTCTCAATACTCATCATCAGATAAGCACGTTTAATTAAGTGTGTTTCGTTTCACTTCAGTCAGTAATGCCTGTCTCTGTGTGTGTGTGTGTGTGTGTGTGTGTGTGTGTGTGTGTGTGAACTCCAGGCTATTGCAGGACTGAATGGGATGCAGTTAGGGGATAAGAAGCTCCTGGTCCAGAGAGCAAGTGTAGGAGCCAAGAACGCAACTCTAGTAAGAAAACGATCATATTGCCTCTCCTCTACTCTACTCTCCTCTCTTCGTTGTCTATTTCTGTCTTTCCCTAGTAGATGTATTTAAATGCTTTTGAGCCCAAGAACCTGGGTGGCTCCAGAAGTGTCCCCCATGAGTCTTGTTTCTCATCTGTCGAACGTTTGTCTCTCGAATTGCAGACGAGCATAAACGAGACCCCGGTGACGCTTCAGGTTCCAGGCCTGATGAACAGCTCTGTGAATCAGATGGGTGGGATTCCCACTGAGGTTCTGTGCCTGATGAACATGGTGGCTCCAGAGGAACTTCTGGATGACGATGAGTACGAAGAGATTATGGAGGACGTCAGGGACGAGTGCTCCAACATGCCGGTCCAGTTCTCGTAGCTCTAGGGAGCGGGACAGCTGCCGGACCTCTAGGGGCCTTGGCCTTTCCATGTGTCAGACTTAGGCCTGTCTTTCAACTGCAGCCCAAAACCTTCATGAGACAGATATATATATTATTCATTTCTATATCAGTGTAATTTGAGCATTATTTATATTTCCTGATCGTTTTTTTTTTTTTACATCCAGATAAAGTTTTGAAAAGCAAAAAGTGTATTTTTTTTTTATTGTAATGACTCTGAATATAAATGGTAATTAAAATATAAATAAGCGAGAGAGAGAGAGAGAGTTCAGCTTTGTCCGTCACCTAACAACAGTCAAAAACACATACAGGAAACCATGAAGCAGAAGAGTGCCTGCTATGAACAAGTCAAATTCAACTTATATTTAGCACGAACACCATAAAACAACAAAAATCGACCTTAATGGTCAACCGGAAGACACTCCTGCAAACTTTGAGAACAAAGCTGCACTTCATGACGTCTTGTTTAAGAATAGCTAGCTGATTGGCGCTTTGCTGTCGAATGGTTTATACGTTGGTGTTAAGGTGTATTTACGTGTGCACAACTCCCAACAGCTGTGTGTGTGTGTGTGTGTGTGTGTGTGTGTGTGGCACGTGTGAACATAAATCGGCTGTCATTTATAATGGCTACTTTAATCAGCATGCAGGATTACGCACTTTTCTTTTCTTTTCTTTCTTTGCAGTGTGACGATGTAAAGCATTTCTGCTGCATCATCATTTTGTGACAGAACTGTGGATAAAATCATTAGTTAAACTGAAGTACTCTAGTAAATGTACTGCATATGATGCTGCTTAATATGAAAAACGGTCCAGATACGTTTTGCAACTGAACCAAAGATTAACTCTTTTCAAAGAAAAGAAAAGAAAAAAGAAAAAACGCAATAATATGGAAAGGTAGGTGAATCCGTTATTCATACAATGGAACATGGAAATCATATTTGTTTTTCCATTCAGGGACGTCCTATTTTCCTCATTCTGTGGTTTCTGGTGCGATACACACGCTCGCGTCACCGGGGTAAGCCCCTGATGTGCTTCCAGGCGTATTTCAGCTAGATCTCTAAAGCAGAGAAATGCACGGCTTGTAGGAAAGAGGGAAAGACGCACACCTCATTCTTCCCGAATAGTGGTCTCTGTCTTTGCAAGCTCCAGGGTCACAATGCTGCAGCTCCCAGAGGCATGAATGATCAATTTATTCAGATAATTCTACCAAAAAAAAAATTCAAATCATTATAGCTTAAAGCCAGTCATGGAGCTGCCACATCCACATGCCACATAAAGGTTAAGAAACGTCTTATTTTTCAGGAGACAGAAAACTATAGCCGCACGCACGCACACGATAAAGCAACGTTCCAGCAGGGAAGATTGTAGCGTGCACGTGCGAGGCGAAAATTTCTCACCGTCTCGCCGTAACAATGCCACCCTGTGTTTCTGCTCATTCCAGATCTTCGTGGAGTTCACAACAGTGTTTGACTCCCAGAAAGCCATGCAAGCCTTGACGGGGAGGAAGTTTGCCAACAGAGTGGTTGTGACCAAATACTGCGACCCCGATGCCTACCACCGCCGGGATTTCGGCTAGATCAGAGTGCGCGGGAGCGGAGAGGAGACGGGTGTGCGGCGCAGGAGAAACCGGGCGAGACGAAAGGCTGTATTATGACCGAGGAGTGAATGGAGGGATGGCAAAAGGGGGATCTTTTCTTGTAGTTCAAGGTGGCTTTTCATGTTTGTTTGTTTTTTTTTGTTTATTTTTTTTTTTTAAAGGCAAAAATAGCTTTGGCACAATGAGTTTGCATTTTAATAAAGCGGGGAGTATTGAGTTTATTAATTTGTGTAATTGCATATTGAACAAAATTGTCTAGAGGACCGGGTGGGTGGATGGGAGGGAGGGAGGGAGGGGGAGGAATCACAGTACATAATGCTCTAAAACGTTGTCAATGGCATGAGTGAAGGAAATAAATTGCTTCCGTTCACTTTTCTTCGATCCCTCTATTGTCATACGGTTTTGCTGTTGGTGACCTAACCACCTTGATGCTACTACACTCTCAATTTTTCAGTCTTTTTATCTCCGAAAATTAGTTTAGTTCTACTGTGTGTTAGTTTCTATCCAGCTCTGTCTGTCCTGTTCCCAGTACACGACTGCCTCTTATATCGGTAATGTAACTTCAAGTCTAGCATGGCACCTTTGTGTCTCTCTGTGTGTGAACATAACCCTCTTTTGATAATAAACTTAGTGAGAATTTGAAAAAGTGGATCGGTGGAGTGCGTTCTTCTTGGCCGATTACCGAAAATCGTCATTTACATGCTATATTAAAAGAACAGATGTCCCTCAGCTACTCGCATCTTTCATGATAGCTGTAATGGATTTGTTCTGTTTCTCATGTTTTTTGTTCAGAAATACTTTTCATACTATCGTAATGACGTGATGTCCAGACACTGCTTATCTGAAGCCAGATGGAGAAAAATACGGCTTCTGAGCCGACAGTCTTGAGTAAATGAATATGAAATAAATAACAGGCTTGCTTGATTTCCACTTTTGCTTTTCTGTAAGTAGTTTAAGGTAAGTTTTAAGCACACTGTAGCATATGCTTTAACAATACTGTAAATAAAGATCTCACAGATTTCACTTCATAGTGATATCCATTCATTAAAGCAGCCAAATTTAAACACACACTGTAACCCCTCGCAGCTCAGTGAACATTTAGTAATGTTAATGCATGATTATAGAATTAACATCAGTAAGGTTTATTTTAACTCTCTTCACCTGAAGGTAAAGAAATGAAGTGTTGACCTGTTTTGGGGCTGCCCGTGTTCAGCATTTCAATTTATTTCACGCTCCACAGTAGTGTTTAATCTCTCATATGAAAGCCGACACTCTGGGCTTTAAGAATTTGCAGTATTTCATACGTATTTATTTTGCCTACTAGGTTTAAATGTTATTATTTTATTGTGTCAGTTGTATACAGAGTTTTACGGTCAGAAAAGCTGTAGTTGTGCTGTTTTGTTTTATCTCTGTACCAGTGTTCTTGTGGAGAGGTGTGAACTGTTTGCCCAGCAGGGGGCTCGCATCTCTCCCCTTTCCCATCGCCCTGCTCACCAGCAGCTAAACAGTCACGGTACTCTACACACAGAAACCCAACGGTGTCCTGACTAACCTTACAGCAGACTTACGGCAATAAAATAAATCATTTGTTATCGGACATTTTCAATCAGTAATAAGTCGGTTTCCGTTCCGCTGGATGAACGGAAAGTACTGCAGGAAAGGGTTAAAGAGCTGGAAAAAAGAAGAAATGGCACGGCGATCTGTTTATACCTCCGACACGGAGTAAGATGTTTTTCGAATGTTCAATCTTTGATCGCCGCAATTGATCTGAAAATGATCAAGGTCACAGCAAGGTCAAATATCATCTAAAATATTTTTACCTTCCTGTTTATCATACAGACATGTCACTCGCACGTTCATGTTCAGGAACTCGAGGCAAGATTTCTGGCTGTCAGTGATTTCGGCTGATTTGCGTGGAATTATCATCATAACCAACAAGAGGTTGAACATTTGAAGGAGTTATATGGAATGATCCATATAAAAAACGCAACCGGCAGATGATCTGATGAAATTTCGGAATTGATCCGAACAGGGTCAAGGTCACAGAATGGTCATTAGCGTTTTCCTAGTTTTTCATCAATAGCTTCCTTTAGGTTTAAAATGTATCTTAAGGGTATTTCTGGCGTACACATTAACAAGATGGACTAGACTTGGTGGTGGTGATGGAGGAATTCCTGTCGAGTTCGACTTGTTTTAGATTTACATCAGACACTCATCCCCATGCAGTTTTTGTACCACATTTTGTAGTGTTAGAACCTGGAACTGAAAAGTACATTTGAGTATATTTATATTTTGACACAAAATAAAAATTCATTTCGGCAAAAAAAAAAAAAGCAGCACTTTCCTGGGTCTCTACTGGAAGGAACCATCACTGGCTGCGATTACAGCTGCAAGCCTTCAGTGACATGTCTCTCAGCTTTTAACATCTGGATCCTGATGTTTGCTCAAGCTGTGTAAGATTGGATGGAAATGGTTGATCAACAGCAATTTTCAAGTCTTGCCACAGATTCTCAAATGGATTATGGTCTGTGTTGGGACTGGGCCATTATAACACGTTCACGTTCTTGGTTTTGAACCACCCCAGTGCAGCTTTCTCAGTATGCGTAGGGTTGGCATGTTGGAACATTACAATTGGGAGGTGTTCCCTTTTGCTCTGACGACAGCGGAGATGAGTTGAGGCCAGAGTGTTCAAAAAATATCGAACTCTACTACAACCGTTTTGAAAAACCATCGGTCACTGTCTCGGAGAGCAGAGGATGTCAGTTTGCTTAGTCAGACATATAGGTTGCTTGATCACAAGAGAAAAGAACTGGGGTAAAGTGCTTGACATGGGAGTGCCCAGGATGGAGAGTTCCAGTTCTACATGAAATTTGATGCATATCCAATGCTGCGTATTGACAAACCTATGAATAGGCTGGGTGCAGCTCAATTTTATTCAACACTGGATTTAACCAAGGGCTATGGACAGGTTCATTCGTCTCCCTTGTCAAAAGATAAATGGGTTGCTACACCCCGTTTCAGTTTATTTGTCCTCTTTCTGTGCAGGTTTTTTGGAGCCTACTGCATTTCAGCAGCTCACGGAACGCGTTCTGATACCCTACTGCGCATATGCAGTGTAGGACTGAAATATCAAATTATATTATCTTAATCCGCTGCTCTCCTATGACCAAGGACAGAAATGATTGTTTTAACTCCAGTTTACTAGGTTAACTTAATGTATCTGATTCCAATCAATAATCGTTGTTACTGCTGTAAGTATAATATCTCAGTGTTCGTTACATTTAATCTAAAACACCTTCAAACTAAGCTCTCATTATAAAGTGGCATTCCTAGGTCAGAGGCTTTTACATAGCCTAAACGATTATTCTGTTAGCTCAGAGGTTTCTACTGACGGGCATGCCCAGACCTTTCCTATATACCTGTCAGAGGTTTTTCATTTAAATTTGCAAGTATTAGCCTTTTATATTAGCTTGTCAGAGGTCGCTTTCAAACTACAGCAGCTATTTGGGTAAAATGTGAAATCAGACAGGTGGAGGTATGGTAATTGAGCTCATGGTAGGTGCGCCATCAGTAATAATAATGATAGAAGAAGATGAGAAGAAGAAGAAGAATTCATTAATTGATCTCACCAGACCATCCCACTGACTGCTCTCTCCTTAAAATAGCACCAGATCCAGTAGTCAGAACAATTTGTCCAGGAAGTGCTAAGCAGTATGCTGTCTGTCAGAGAGTTTAGGTACAATTACATTTTACATTTATGGTATTTGGCAGATGCCCTTATCCAGAGTAACTTATGAAAGTTTTTTTGAGCAGTTGAGGATTAAGGGCCTTGCCCCAGCAGGAGCAGCTTGGTGATACTGGGATTTGGCGATGCTCTCAACCTTCCGATCAGTAGTCCAATGCCTTACCCACTGAGGTAGAGCATGATAGATCATAGGAGTCTCCCCAAGTGAGTGATCCTCACTATTTTACTTCCTCATGGGTCGTACTACCCTTTCACCTTCTGTTTGGACCACACCAGTCTTCCATGGCTCCGCCGCATGCTAGATGCCAACATAGGAATCATTCTTTGGTATCTGGAATTACTACCGTTTAAATTTACTGTGGTCCACAGGTCAGGGGTTCAGATGGTGGTGCACTTCCTCTGTTGTTTGGGGGAAGTCAGTGACTGGCTGGACAACTCCTTGGCCTGCCTTGGGGTATGTAGCAGGTGGGGGCAAGATTTAGCAGGAGCCTGCTGCTGAAGGGTGACATTTGGGGGATGACCAGATAACGCTCTATTTATATCTTTTCTCTCTCCTAGAGCAGTGAGCTGAGCTTGTGTGTTACTGTGAGCTGAGCAAAGCTTAGTAAGATAAGCGGTGAGTGAACTGAATAGCTGCACTTTTGTTTGTTTTAATTTTTCCGTTAGTGTCCGTGCCAAGAGGCACGAGCACCAAGCTCACGAGTCCTGGGTCTGCTGTGTTCTCTGAGCAGTGTACTGCCAAGGTTATTACACAGTTTGTTACAAAGCATATAAAAAGTGTTGTAAATACCATGAAATTAAAGCTGAAAGTCTGCACTTTGAGCTCGTATTATTTAAGTTCAATCCAATAGACTCTGGTAGACAGCTGAAATAACAATATCTTTGTCAGTGTCCAAATGTTTATGTACTTGACTGTTTACAATCCACTCTTATGCTGCTACTGTAACACTACAATTTCCGTTGTGATCTATAGCTTGTCTGTCTGTATGTTTGTCTGTCTCTGTCTATCTATCTATCTATCTATCTATCTATCTATCTATCTATCTATCTATCTATCTATCTACTGGGGAGCTGTGTGGCAGCAGTGGTACCTTTTGTACCACCATGCTGCAATGATAATTGATAATCATCTATCAATTATCAAAGTTTTTAATAATGTGCTTCAGTGTGTACCTAATGCCATGGCACATCTTTTTTTTAAATCTCTATTTCATTCCTTTTTCCTTATTTTCTGTCCTCAATCCTGATTTATAACTACCACCCCCACAAGTTTCAAGATACTTGATACTTAATTTTCACATGTGGGGTAGAGCCATCTCATGGCTCATGTCAACCCTCATGGCTGGGGGTTTAAGCCCCAGCACCTCCAAGCTGACTCTGTTGTGCCCTTGAGCAAGGCCGTTAACCCTCTCTGTTCCAGGGGAGCTGTATCATGGCTGACCCTGCTCTCTGACCCCAGCTTCCTAACAAGCTGGGATATGCGAAGAAAAGAATTTCACTGTGCTGTAATGTGCATGTGACGAATTAAGGGCTGCTGATTCTTCTTCTAATAGTTCTCACCCCTCATGATTCTCATACTTCTGTGTGAAGCTCACAGGATAGGTGTGGATATATACTGCTGCCTATTCATTATCCTTGCTCTGATATTCTGTTGTTGTAGCTAGGAGTAAAGAGAGCAGCAGACAGCTTTGGAGCCCTCTAAGAAGAAAAGGTAATCTTCTTTGCTGCATGGTCACAGCAGAATGTGCAAAGTGAGCACCTTTACAATGATGGAAATGGGAAGGGGTTGGCAGTGGGCATGAAACAAATGAAATTTATGAAGATTCACAAAAATGAATTTATGAAGCAGAGACTTCAGAGGAGCTAGTACAGCTGCCTCACATATAGAGACAGACCCTGATGTACTGACGTGGCTGCTTTTCATTCTCTAAATTTGAGTAATGACAGCGATGGCAGTGACCAATACTGATTCATTCAGCTTAATGACTTGCTCAAAAAGACTGAGTCATTATGATTAAAATGAGATCTAGTCAGCATGCTCACAAACTTGGGTTTCAAAAACTGCAACAGATGGATAGGGTTACTCTGGATGCAGAGCAGATCCAGCCACGAAACTCAACAGGTTCATGCCATATTAGTGCCAAGGCATTTTGGCATCATATCTGAAAAATAAATAGTCACTTACACTTTCATTTTCAACCACCACCAATCAAAAATGTGGGAGACCCATGCCAACTGGCTATACTGAAATACAGGTTCTACTATAGTGGACCAGAGGAAAAATCCGACCCATTGTGGATCTAAGAAGCCTAAACGTGTTCTTAAAACAAATGCTGCTCTGTCTACTATGTTTGAGATGTCATGTGAGCGTTGATCAGTGACCTGAGAGATGGAATACAAGAGTTCCCTGCTTTTACCTCGGTGAAGCGATATATCCAGTTACTTACTTGACTCCTCTGCAGATTATTCAGTAGCACGAGGCACAACCGTGTGCTATGTGCCTTTTTGATGGAAACCGCAAGTGACCACATATTGCCCAGTAGTAAAAACTGAGAACATTGCACTGCAGATAGTTGGCTGAATGCCCAGTGGCTGTCAGCCATACCAGATGGCATGTGTGCACCCTGAGACTTTGGTCCAACAAATGTCTTCTTTCTGCAAAGAAGGAAATAGTCGCAGCACTTGTGTCCCAGCATGGGCTGGGAGCATTTACCAACCTCCCTGGTTGGTAGTTGTTATATGGTAGGGGAGGTGGTGGGTCGGAATTGGCCAACACTAAATTAAGGAGAAACTGCTATGTAAAGTACGATATCAGCACTACTATACTTTTACTGTCTTTTATTGTCTGGTGGGATGCACGATCAGTGGCAGCTTTGATAAACCCTCGTATCAACTTTGATATACTGTATAGCCTCCATTAGGTCTGAAGGAAATAGAAGTAGAGGTCTGAAACATAAGGAAGCAGAATAGAATAGAAACAGTATGTTACCATGGTTCCAACTAAATGGAAGACCGTTAAGCCAGCTGGGTCACTGTGGTTGACGAGTCAGACCAGTTTGGGTCATCATCCCAAGATGGTCACTTTGCTATTGGTACTTGGCAAGGAAATGAGCACATGGGACTACTCCACTAGTTCAGAAGGAAATTGATCTTATGGCCCAGCACTTATGTGTAGAACCACAGTTACATATGTTCCATTTTTATCAGATTTTATGCTTTAAAAAGCAGGCTGCACTGTTATAATTAAGCAATATCGCATAAGCAAGAGTGCAGTTATACTGAGTATCAGCATGGCTGTGATTAGTATAATAGAATATTGTGAGTACAATATTGCTTTTATACATCCATGCATTTTCTGTACTGCTACACAGGGTTGCAGTGTAACCTGGAGCCTATCCCAGGGGGCACACTGACCAGGGTGTCAACCCATCGCTAGGGCACAATCACACACACTATGGACAATTAAGAGATGCCCATCAGCCTACAATGCATGTCTTTGGAGGAGGAAACCAGAGTACCCAGAGGAAACCCTCAAAACACAGGGAACATGCAAACTCTGGGGACACAGGGTAGAGGTGGGATTCAAACCTCCAACTCCAGAGGTGCAAGGTAACTGTGCTAACCACTAAGCCACCGTACCCGTCCTCTTGCACAGCTGTTATAAATAAGAAATTAATATTGAGTAACTGACATTTCAGACACAGTATAGCCAAATAATTACTTTATTGTTGCTCTGCAAAATGAATTAGATGACAATGATTTGTACATTGTACGTTTGTGCATTAAACGGGCTTCTGGTGAAATTCTGGCTTTCCTTCTTCCTTTCCATCGTCATGACAATGATAATCGAATACGATGATAATCAAAAACTTCAAATACGAGCTTTCGTATTTTAATTCAGAAGTTATGTTCATGAAAAATGTATTGTTTTACCATGTCTGCTGCTGTAGTAACCATTTCAGTGGAACTGTTGCTAGAACTT
>CM074973.1:10744006-10765555 GCA_037577455.1 Pangasius macronema | reverse complement strand
TGCTTCTTCACCTCTTTCCCACACTCTCCATTACTCTGGACTGTTGACCCCAAGTACTTATGACACATGCACATGATACAAAATTATGCATTTATCACTGCTTTTGTAGATTATCGCAGATTATTGGTATCGCCATCACTGCACCGTGTGCACACCCGTATGTACATGGGTTTTGAGTCTTTACTCTTTCTTCTTTTTCAGCCTCAGGAACCGCTCAGTTCTCTGAAATCGATGGCAGAGAGAGCAGCTCAGGTCTCAAGTTTAGAGGGAGAACTCTCTGCACTACATCTCACTGGAGGTGAATATACAGTCCACCCACATGCACTCATCTTTGTAGAGCCCCTATGGATTCTGTTTTCCTGAAAAGACAGAGACTTTAACAGTATTTGCACATAGAAGTGGAATTTCCACATAAACATGGAACTGCAATGAAAAATTAAGTTTTGCATGAAGTGTTAATAGGGATGATAAAGGTTAGATAATTACTGTTTCACTAATAAATGACCAGTTTTTTGATCAAACCTAAAGGTTAACAAATTAATTTCCAGTAAACAAAGTTGGAGATTGGAATACACGAGTGTGCAATGGTTCAGGTAAGCCAGTGTTTCCACCCAGTCTTCAAATTCAGCTCAATGTATGTCATTTATTGTACAAATAATTGTTATTAATGATTTAATTATCAGAATAATTATTCTTTTAACAAAATTGCTGTTTGTTTGATCGAATTTAAGCTAAGATTAGCCTATGTTTACAACACATCTATGTTTAATACTTAGTTTTATTACAGGTTATCAGGATCTGTGTGTGGACATGGTTGTTGTGTTAATTTTAGTAACTCATAACTTTTACTCATGCATTAATCCTGTTTGAGGATGCCTGCTGTCTAAATCCATTCCCCTCTCCGCAAAAAGACTACCGCGAAGACTACCTAAACTGTGTGTTAGTATTTACCCTGAAGGTGGCTGCGGATGCTCTTCCTTGAATAGCCTAAAGACTGCACTTGCCAAAAACAGTGACGGTCAAGTCTCAATCTTTGACGAGATGACCGCTTCACTTTATTACGATTGACGTAAATTTAAAACCGAAATGAAATCAGAAATGACTCATGCTCGCACTCGAGTTCCTTTCAACACTTAGCACTGCTAGTCTCTATCGTATACAGAAATGATTTATAATGACATGGCTGGGTTGGCTGAATCCCCTCAAGGTTTCTTCCTCATGTCGTCTCAGGGAGTCTTTTCTTGCCACCGTCGCTTCTGGCTCGCTCATTAGGGACAAGTTTAAAATTAATATCCAGCTTTCTGTAAAGCTGCTTTGTGATAATGTCCTGCGATGGGCTCGTTCCTTTCCTGGCCAGCTGGATGTGGTGATGGATCAGTTGGTTAGCTTTGTGGTATCACCACAGATTTTTTTGCATCAGCATAACGGATACGTTTATCCGATTCACCATGAAAGCGACTGTGGAGAATACAGTGAACACAAATAAGCATGATCAGGCGATTATGTAATAATCATGATGAGCCTAGCTGTGATTCACTGCATGAGTGGAAAACTCTTGAAACTCTTGAATAAGGCAATTCCAGTAGAATGTTTGACAAAAACTGTGCCCCTGAAGTCAAAGTTGGTCGACCTGTCCCTTAATCTTATGGACCCACACACACACAAATTACAAGGCATAGTTTTGGAGATATCCTCATTTTAATCTTATATTTCCTGTGATTAATATTTGGCCAAATCTTGGATTGTACAATTTAAAGGTCTGTACAAGGTCACGGTTACGTAGCAGGCGCTTTTCAGAGGTGTTTCACCACCTTGGGGCTCTTCAATACTTAAATAAGTTGCTTCTGAGAATAAGCAAGACGGTTATTTTTGTCTTTATACACCGCCAGAGCTTCTCCATCAGTAAGAGTGTTGAGTGTTTTCCATATTTAGCTAGCTTGCTAAGCTACTGTCAGGTTTGTTTAAGCTGTCAGTTAAGCACTTCATCATGACGTCATTCTGACTTCCCGTTTCAGAAGGAAATGCACTGCCCGTCCAAAAAAAAAGTCACCACCTGGATTTAACTAAGCAAATAGGTAAGAGCCTCCCATTGGATAATTACTGCATGGATGATTTATTTTTCAGCTGGCAACAAGTTTTTTAACCCTAACTGATGCAGTGAGTGGCTTTTCATTTCTTAAACAACCATGTCGGAAGACGCATCCTGTGGTTATGGAAAAGATGTTAATCTGTTTCAGAATGGTCAAATTATTGGCATGCATCAAGCAAAGAAAACATCTTAGGAGAAACTGCTGAAACTACTAAAATTGGGTTAAGAACTGTCCAACGCATTATTAAAAAGTGGAAGGATAGTGGGGAGCCATCATCTTCGAGGAAGAAATGTGGTCAGGAAAAAAATCTTGAATGATCGTGATCGGCGATCACTTAAAGTTTGGTGAAATCAAATCATAAAAAAACAACAGCAGAACTCACGGCTATGTTTAATAGTGAAAGTAAGAGCATTTCCACACACACAGTGCGAAGGGAACTCAAGGGATTAGGACTAAACAGCTGTGTAGCCTTAAGAAAACCATTTATCAGTGAGGCTAATCGGGGGAAAAAGGCTTCAGTTTGCTAGGGAGCATAAAGATTGGACTCTGGAGCAAAGGAAGAAGGTCTTGTGGCCTCATGAGTCCAGATTTACCCTGTTCCAGAGGGATGGGCGCATCAGGGTAAGAAGAGAGGCGGATGGCGTGATGCACCCATCATGCCTGTGGGGGCAGTGCTGTGATCCGGGGTTGCTGTAGTTGGTCTAGGTTCAGCAACCTTATGTGCCCAAAGAACAAGGTCAGCTGACTACCTGAATATACTGAATGACCAGGTTATTCCATCAATGGATTTTTTTTCTTCCCTGATGGCACGGGTATATTCCGAGATGACAATGCCAGGATTCATCGGGCTCAAATTGTGAAAGAGTGGTTCAGGGAGCATGAGACATCATTTTCACACATGAATTGGCCACCACACAGTCCAGACCTTAACCCCATTGAGAATCTTTGGGATGTGCTGGAGAAGACTTTGCGCAGCGGTCCGACTGTCCCATCATCAATACAAGATCTTGGCGAAAAGTTAATGCAACTCTGGAGGCGAATAAAAGTTGTGACATTGCAGAAGCTTATCGAAACGATGCCACGGCAAACGCGTGCCGTAATCAAGGCTAATGGCGGTCCAACGAGATATTAGTGTGTGTGACTTTTTTTTCTTTTTGGATGGGCAGGGTATGTCAATATACACAATCATCACAATCATTTCACCAGGCAGAGCTAAGATTTGACAATGGAAGTGAATTATTTTCCCAGTTTCATCCGCTCAAGGAATCCAAATTGGGGTTTTGATTGCTTTTGGTTGTTAAATCGATATTTAGATTTATATTTATATAAATGTAAGATCCCACTGTAAATGTAATTTAAATTCTTACATAACTATAGTCTTTTTGTTCCTGCAAATAGAAGAACAGTGGGAAATAGCTTAAAGCGGCCAACCTCTTTAAGGTAACGTTACTGTATCAGACCATGCTAGCAGCATTTTCCTAGTTCATGTCCAAGTGGATGGGAAGGTTGCTTAAAACCAAGGTAAGCTGAGAACTTTCAAGCTACAAACTTTCTCTCCATTAGAAAGGGAAAAACTAATGCTGTAGTCAAGCTAACAGTTTGTGATATTACAGCTATCACATGGTCTTTGCTAAAGTTCGGATTTGGAGAAGGGCTACAGGGCTTAGGCTGTTGGTTTGGGACAGGGTCAGTATGGAGGGATGCACAAAACAAGCGGTCCATACATAGGATCATGTAAAGATTAATTTTTTTCAGATGTTTTTCTTGTACCTTGTATACAGTCTCCTCAGTTTTTGCTATACACATTCTATAAGATATTCGGGTTTAAGATCAAAAGGTGAATATGAGACTATAAATCAGAATTTCAGCATTTATTTCCTGATATTTACTTTTAGATTTACCTTTGCTGGCAGAGCAAGCAATCTTTAGGTGAACAAAAGTATTGGAACAGATAGTCACCCTAAACTGCATCAAGCCAGTGACCCACTGATATTACTGAACTGTTGCATTCTTCTTTTGTGATGCTTTTATGGCATGTAGTGCAGCTTCTTTCAGCTGTTTGTTTTGGGGAGTTTCTCCCTTCAGGTGAAATGCTGCTCAGTTGGGTTTAGGTGTGGTGATTTTTTTCCCCCCTGATGAAGTCCTTTGCTGTGTTAGCAGTGTGGTTTTTGGGTCATTGCCTTGCTTCATGATGAAGTTCCTCCCAGTTAGCTCGGATGTCTTTCTCTGCAAATTGCCAGAATGTTTCTGTAGACTTCTGAATTCTTCCTGCTGCTACCATCATGAGCTACATCAGCAATAAAGATTTGTGAGCCCATTGGATTTTCTCTTTTGTCAGCTTCAAAATGGCTTGCTTTTCTCCCATAGACAGCTCTCTGGTCTTTATGTTGGTTTACCCTTTTTAACAACAAATGCAGTCTTCACAGGTGAAACCCAGGGCTCAAACCAAGAGTAGACATTCAGAGCTATTGATTGTTTAAACAGTCAGTTTAACAGGGCACAGCTGGACAACAAGATTCATTCACATGTTCCTATATTTTTGATATCTTGAAAAATGGGTGGGTTCGAACAAAAGGTGCCATGTTGTTTAGCACATCTAGGTGTAAAACTCAGGAAATGAAATGTGAGATTCTGATATTCATCTTTTGATCGCAAACCCAAATGTCTTCAGTGTAAAGCAAAAACAAGCAAATTGGCCTTGCTGTTCCAATACTTTGGGAGGTGACTGTATATTCCCGTGGTTGAGATTAACCTTTGTCTCTGCCTCTAGATATCTTCCCTAGTTCCACAGCCCCGACAGGTCCCCCTACAGCCCCCCAGTCTTCTCTTTCAGAGGTTAACATTCCTCCATCGCTGGGCGTCTGTCCTCTGGGTTCTGTCCCCATCTCCAAAGAGCAGCACTACCAGCACGTTATGCTAGAGGCAGCCTGGACACACATGCCCCACCCGTCAGACTCTGAGAGGATCAGGTACGCATTCCTCTGGCCTTCACGGATACACATACCAAACTGCTCCAGGCATGTGCCGCTGAGGATAATGCTGATAGTGAATGTTTTTGGTATGATGTTTAACTGTACATCGTGGTGCTTTTTACAGTTCATTCTTTGTGATGAACTCCCATAACCTTTGGATTTTGCTGACGATGTGCTCTCTCGTCGTCTTCCCTCCACACACAGGCAGTACCTGATGAGGAATCCCTGTCCTACATTGACTTTCCATCACCAGGTGCCACCACCACACTCAGACTCTGTGGAGTTCTACCAGAGGCTGTCCACGGAGACTCTCTTCTTCATTTTCTACTACCTTGAGGTGGGCGTTCGTTATTTTGCTTCTTGTGGAGACACTGTATGACATATAGATACATTATATAACTAGTACATATTCATTCTTATTGGTAGGGCACAAAGGCTCAGTATTTGGCAGCCAAAGCCTTGAAAAAGCAGTCCTGGAGGTTCCACACAAAGTACATGATGTGGTTCCAGAGGCACGAGGAGCCTAAGACCATCACTGATGAGTTTGAGCAGGTGAGACCCAGTGTATGCAAGATTGCATGAGACTCATCATCTGCACATTAAAATCTTTTGGTGCCCTCACAGAAGTCTACATGAGCACACTAAAGCCACAGTCACCTTGGACTTTGCAAATCGTTTGCAGATGTCTTGGCATGGAGCAAGGTTACACAATTATGGGCAGATCTGGTGTATGATGTTTCTGGAGGGAAAGTCCTGGTTAATGAGCAGCTGACCCAGCTTGATATTTGTTGTTTTTGAATGATAGATCTCATCTTAATAATCTTTGTAAACTACTACGCTTGCTTGTTAGCTCATAATAAGTAGCTCCCCCATGTTCAGTCCTTCAGTAAGACCTTTCTCCAGCCCCACGTCCTTGCTTTCTGTTGGCCCACTCTTCAAAGATTGGCGAATTTGCTGGGTTCAGGTTCATCTAAGATGAACTCGGTGCAAAGCAAAACTGGAGAAAGCGTAATTACCATCTACAGCAATCACATCTAAGGGGATAAGGGAAAATCAAAAGAATAAGAGAGAAACACTCTCTCAACCTAAAGTACAGTAAAGATCAGTGAACATTTTATACACGTGTGATATTAATTGTTCCTTTCTTGGATTTTAGTGAATGTTTTCGTCTCTGACAGCACTCTAGACAGCTTGCATTCTGGTCTGGCTAAACTAGACCTGGTTGTCAAGTCTAGTCTAGTTTGGACCTGCAAATGTTTTTGCTTGAATCTCATCAAGTTTTTCATTCATTCTTTATAGTCAGGGCCTTAGGTTTGTTTTCAGGACCCTATGTAAGAAAATCCAAATAATTTTCATGCTAACTTTTCTATGCAGATGCTATAATTTTTTTTTCTCTCTCTTGTGCCTCAGGGGACATACATTTACTTTGACTATGAGAAGTGGGGCCAGAGGAAGAAAGAAGGATTCACGTTTGAGTACAGGTATCTTGAGGACCGGGACCTCCAGTGACAGACAATAAGAACTGCAGACTACTGTTGACATTCCTGGACTGAATCCACGCTCTCACGCACACGTGGGGCGGCGACTCAGATGCTGTTACGAGGCTGTTTTATGTCTCGTCGGTGCATATTGCCTTCGGAGTTTCTCCCAGTACCTACAAAATCCACTTGCCCAGAACCTTTTCCACTTCCCACCTTGTTTTAGTAAAACTCTTCAAATCTTGACCGAGCATTCTTGAGCCAAAGAGACACAAGCCTACAAAATATCATCCAGCACAGTAGACAACAAACACAAGTCAGATTGTGTTGCTGGTACGATTCGTAGTGCACACGCAAATGTTAAATATCTGACCGAGCACAAGGCAACACTGAGCTGTGTGAGACCAAACTCAATCACTTATTCTTGAAGTTGTCATCATTTTAAAGCTGGATTAAATGAACTGGCCTGGTATTTGATGTGTCTGACCTCAGCCATAATCGATAATTCCATTCGCGTCCTCCTTGTACCTTAAGCTATTATTTTTTTTTAATTAAATGGGACGTTTTTAAACATTAGGGTTGTCCACATCCTCATACAAGAGTAATTACAATCTGTATCTCACTCCATCAGTTCATATCCAGTCCCTAATTCTAACTGAAGGTAACGACACTGCCCGGAGTGAGAGAGAATTGGAATGAAAAGCACCAGCACTAAAAAAAAATAAATAAATATCCTCGAAGGTCAGCTTATATGTGTCTGCCCGTTCAGAATTGGACATGCACCCATTACTGAGGCTCAGGAAAAAAAAAAAAAGGTGATAAAAGACTTAGTTTGCATGACCACAGTATTATGTATGGATCGTACAAAACTTTGATTTAGACTGACAAAAAGAAAAAAAAAACGTGGTCAGTTTGAGATGAATTGGTACGCTGACTTGTTTTTGGACATTCATTAAAAAAAAAGAAAAGAAAGCATCACTACAGTCGCACTCGGGACCGAACGGCCCGCTCCGTTCACCTTCCTCGCCAGCAATCTGCTTCCTTTCACCAAGCCTCTTAACTACAGTATCCTCCAGTGTCTGGAGTGCCACTCCAATGAGTTATCTTTTTCTTTTTTTTTTTTTTGTGCCCATGAGAACTTGCCATCTTAGATATAACTAACTGAAGAAAGCCGATAATCAGCAATTATTATTTGTTGTTTGTTTAATTTCATGAAACATGGTGCATGATTCCTATGTGACAAGTGGCCTTGTGCCCCATCTAGTTTTTTGTTACGTTTACCTTTCCTGAGCGTACTGTATGGAAGAGAATTAAAATGTGAATTATATATATATATATTTTTTTCCTAACTGGAAAAAAGTGATGTACAGAGCATTCTTGCATCTCATCCCCCCCCTCCCCCCTCCATGTTCCCTCCACCCCTCCCTCCATTTTCAACGAAACAGCATAAAAAAAACGACAATTGCAAAGTGGAGCGTCGTTCAAGAGAACATTACACAAGACGTTAAAATGAAGTAAAGGATTGTAAAATATTAATAAAGAAATTACTTTTCAAATAATGTGTTCATTTGGTTTTGATTTTGTATCGTTTTCAAACACTGTTTCAGCATTTTTGCCTGAGGATAAAGCACATCTTCGGAGCAGATTTAGGAAAACTAATGATGCACACCCTTAAGGAAGAAAAAAAAAAAAAGCACAAACACAAGCACAGTGTAAACAGATTCAAACACAGCACATGCTTCATATTTTACAGCATGTAATCATGCAGTGTTTTATTTTAAAATCTTTTTTTTTTTAGGAGGTTGGGAGGCACAGCCCTTAAGCCTCAGATACTCAGCTTCAACATGGATTGTATTTTGTGTCTTGTATCACTAATTTGAATTTATTTTTTAGACTTTTAGATGTAATAGTTTTGGTTATTTGGTTATTGTTTTAGTCTGGGTTTAGTTGAGGGGAAAACTACAGTAATTTAATGTTACTACAGTGTTTAATGATATAAGCCCTATACTAATTTGACTGACAGTGGTGCAGTTGGAGCTTCGTTGCCTCTCGGCTACAGATCCTAAACCCGGGTTGTGTGTGTTGTGTTTGATGTGTTTTCCCTGTGCTCATCCCAGGACTCGTATTCACGTTAAGATCATATCCTACATCCTAGCACTATCAGTCTGCTGTAGACTGGCGCCGATATGCTGAAGTTTGAAATGCTGTCGGTCATGTGCTTTACCGTGTTAATAACTGCCAGTTGGTTACAAGGTTCGGCCTTTGAGTGGCCTCCCATTCACCATACGGAGAAGCCGTCATGAAAAACCCATGAATCTGTGCGTCAGTGGAGTTCTGTTGGCAGTATTTCTACTTCTATCAGCAGCTTCACGCAAGCTGTTCTGTCCACCGAAAACAGTTTGTGTTAAATGAACGAACAGCCTTTTAATGCAGTGAGACCTTTGCTTTTAATTGGAGAAAATGCTGAATTTCGGCAAGAGTGATGAATAATATAGTCACGTTGGTACACGTTTCATGGATGCATTTTAATGAGATTTTAAGGAAGGCTGAGCTTCTCATTTAGTCTTCAACAATCACCTGTGGATTGGTCTGCCTCACCGGGTACTGCTGTACAATAGCAGCTAATTAGCATCCAATACGGGTCATACGCGGTCAGCTTCCTGTACATTAATTCTCCTTCCAAACCACCATGTGTGTGTTGAAATGATGGTTGAAGTGTGTGTGTGTGTGTGTGTGTGTGTGTGTGTGTGTGTGTCTGCTCTCATTCCTGTTTCAGAGTCTTGATCTTGGCTCGAAGCTGGTTTGTAGCTACAGTTTTATTTCACTACCTTGTGTTAACCCTTAAGCCCTCACTGCTGCACGATGCTTAGCGCGGAGGAGAGGGAAAAAAAAGTGCTGCGCTAACAACCCACAGCCCTGTACCAAATCGAGTCGAGGTGGGTGGAAACCTCTGCTCTGCTCTGCTCGGCTCACTGCTCTATCTGGAACGCTATAGATTGTTGTGGAAATCAGTCAGAGCCTTCGACATGCTCCCTCCCTGAACTTCCTGTTTCAAAAGATAATACTTTAACATAAGTAGAAACAAATCAAGCCATTTCTCGGGCACTTTAAAGTCAGTTAGTGCAAAAATACCCTGTATCTTATTCAAGGGAGAGAAAACACAAGAACAAGGATTCCTGGTTAATGGTTTTGGAACGGTGTGAAAGAATCTTCTGTAACTGAGACCCATAATGAACTGGAACGATGTAGATTTCTAGCTCTTAGCGACGTAAACGAATAGCTTGCCACCAAGGTTCACAGGAACCCTGCGGGATACAACAAAGAGGTCATGCTGGCGAGAGTTTTTTACTTTCAGCTTGCTTAAGGCGCACATGCATGATGATTATGGGACAAAGATCAGGTTAATTAACATGATTTAAAAAAAAAAACAGAACAGTTGAAGTTTAGAAAAACCAGGTGATTTCAACTGTCCAGTTTGGGTGAGTCTGTGCCCATGATCGCCTCAGATTCCTGTTCCTGGCTGACAGGAGTGAAACCCAACGTGGTCTTCTCCTGCTGTAGCTCATCCGCCTCAAGGTTTGATGTTTTGTGCGTGTTGAGATGCTTTTCTGCTCACCACGGTTGTAAAGAGTGATTATTTGAGCTACTATATCCTTCCTGGCAGCTCAAACCAATCTGGCTATTTTCCTCTGATGTCTCTTATCAACACAGCGTTTCCACCCACAGAGCTGTTGCTCACTCAGTGTTTTTTTTGTTTTTCACACCATTCTGTATAAACTCTAGAGACTGTTGTGTGTGAAAATCCCACAGGAGAGCAGCAGTTNAAGTCACAGAAATCACATTTTTTCCTCCATTCTGAATTTGGTGTGAACATTAACTGAAGCTCTTGACCTGCATCTGCATGATTTTTATACATTGCACTATATCTGATTAGGTAACTGTGTAAATGTGTGGGTGTGTAGGTGTTCCTAATAAAATGGAGAGAGTTGTGCATATTCAGTCATCTTCTGGTATTGTTAAATTAAATGTTATTAAACCGTTGACCTATATTAACTATTTAGTAACACCAGATGTATTTCCGATCCAGAAACGCTGTAATTATACAGGATTCCGAGCAGTTTTTCAGGAGGAAGACTCGGTAGCTATTGGCTGGACCGGTAATATTGCTTGCACGACCCAGTGTTAATTCTTTAAGGACACTCAGCAGCTCTTTGCAGTGGAGTATGAGAAATTTTCCCAGTCTCCTCATTGGGAACGAGCTTTCTTCCTTCCTGAGCACTGACGGTTCCGCATGCTCTCTCTAATTACAGTGAGATGCACATTTTACTTTCTAATTACAGTCAGAGCGCACTTTCGGTGCACCATTGGTGTTTACTTTCCTCTCTTTCAGTTAAGACCTATGTTTCATCGTGTCAGTGTTTTTAATCTGATGCCTAAGAGGCTGCATTAAAACAGCGTGCTGTAGGCATTTGACTTTTGCCAAACGATCTTCGTCAGGAAATGCTGACTAATGTTTCATTTTTCACTTTTTCAATACAGTGTATCGTGTTTACATGGGGAGCAGTATTCATACGATTGCTGTGCATTCATAACAACATGCGGCCATATTAAGAGGTATAATAAGTAAATTGGCAGCTGAAGTTATGTCAGTTCAGTGTCTTTAATAAATATTCACCCCCTTTAGCTTTTCCATGTTTTGCAGTGTTACAACCTGGAATTGAAATGGACTTCATTGGGTAAAAAATGGTAATCTAAATCTGTTATACGGATTATAAACATCTACGTATTGTAAACAACCAACATATTTATAAGTTCCCTGTGGGTCAATACTTGGTGGAACCACCTTTGGCTGCCAGGGTAAATGTCCGAAATAGTTTTTCTTCAATAGCTTTCTTCCTGTTTGTCATCCAGAGAGGTTACATGCATCCTCATGTTCAGGAAAGCAAGACCCATTTTTGGCTAGCTACGATTTTTGCCATCGGTCTGTCCATGTGTCCGTCCACGCATCTGTCCGAGATTCATGATTTTTTTTTTGTTAGCATGATATCTCAAGAATAAGTGGTTGAATATTTGTAAGATTTATATGGAATTATCATCATAACCAGCAGATGAACTGATTAGATTTTGGAATTGATCCAAACAGGTTCAAGGTCACAGCAAGGTCAAATATTTTTTCCTTCCTGTTTGAAGTATTTCAGTAACAAGAAGGACTAGACTGACGAAGACAAAGAACGACTGATGCCGTCGGCGGTCGGTTCTACTTGTTTTGCCCATTCTTCTTTTCTTCTGGAGTTCTATTTTAGTTCAGATTAGCGAGTCTATTCCAGGCTGGAACTCTACAAAATGTGAAAAAGATCAAGGTCGGTGGATATTTATGCATTTAGGCACTGTATTGATTCTTCTTAAGTTACCAGCTTACTTCAGCATCTCTGATTATTGCTTACAAAAGGAGCTTCAGTTGATTTTCTGGGTTGCCCTTGCAGATTGCTAAAATTACCTGCGTGTAGTTCTGAGGCTGCCTGATTTTTATTTAGAGATCATCTACAGCACAGCCATTAAAGACAAGCATCTGCCTTTAAGCCCAACCAAGAACTGGGAGATAGAAAGTGCGGAATGAAGAAGCAGAACTATTTTTTTTCTTTTTTTGCTTTGCTTTGCTTTTTTTCTTCTTCTTTGCTCTTCATTTTTTCTTCTTTGATCTCCAAGTTAAAAATAAACAAATACAAATAAAGACTAATACGATGCTATACAAGTAAGAAGATGGCAAGAATTTAAATAAACCCTTAAGTCCAGTATATTGCTTTTTTAGATCCATTCAATTCAGTTTTATTTGTATCACACTTTTGACAATGGACACTGTCACAGAGCAGCTATAATGAAGACCCATACTTGGAATTTGTGCTCGACATTTAACCCATCCAAGTGCACACACACAGTAGTGAACACACATACACCCGTGAACACACACACGGAGCAGTGGGCAGCCATTTTAGCTGCGGCGCCCGGGGAGCAGTTGGGGGATCGGTGNCCGAGACTCGAACCCACCACCTTCAGGTTCACCTTCGGGTTACAAGTCCAACTCTCGGACCATTAGGCCACGACTGCGCAATTATGGAAATTCATTATAGTTTTCATGTGAAGTTATCAACTTGCTCTGATGCACAGGGCAGCTGTAGGAAGCCAGCAGAGGGAATGCAGCAATGGCTGAATGAACCTGGGGAGATTGGAAACAAGTCACGCAGCTACATTCTGGATTGACGTCCTCAGCCTACCGTGTGTCACGTTTAGGTCCTCGTTCGACGTCATAAGGGTGGAGGTCTCCAGTCAAACACCAAGGCCAACATAAAGGTGTGATGGTCAGGTGTCCACAAACTAGTGTATGAACCGAATTCATCTCAGCCCCAGATCCTGAATTACTGTACATAAACAATGATCAACCCAACATCTGAGGTAAAACTGGTTGTTCTGTTCTTGTAGTCACTGAGCTGTGACCAAAGATTGTGTGTATCCATTTTATCTGTAGCCTATAGTTGTGTTGTGATCAGTGAAACACAATCCATATTCTCCCTCACTTCCTCACTATCAGTCTCTTCTACTGATGCATTTTACATTTCCAGATGAAAATGAGTAGGAGCTGTAGTTTAATTTGGCGCGGTGGATTCGTGCGCATGCGCCATGGGGAAAAATGGAGTGATTGTTTGATTGATTGATTGATTGATTGAATGAATAACAATAGCATCCACCTCCAGAGAGAGATCCCTTAGGCAGTAAACCGTGCTAATGATTGGTAGATAATTTCCCACGTTTAACAAATGAAAATTGCCATTTTGTCCAATCAATGTGTGCGATCCGGGGCTTTTGTCCAATCAATGCGTGCGATCCGGGGCTTTTGTCCAATCAATGCGTGCGATCCGGGGGGTTTCAGGAGCGATCCTTCTCCTTCATACCTCTCCTTTACTAGTACAGTCGACCGTCCCCGTCCCTCGCGTGACTGGAGTGTCTAGTAGTGTATTGACGGTAAAAATCGCGTTTCATCTTATGACGTGTAGTGGATCCTAGTGGATTTCAAGTTTTATTTAGGAAATCATTGGATGCTGGGGCCAAAATAAAAACAAAACACATCTCAGTCGGGTGTTGGTCTGATCTATCTATCTATCTATCTATCTATCTATCTATCTATATCATTGCACGACCAAGGTCCTTTGCGCGCACACACGCACGCACACACACACGCACGCACGCGCGCGCGCACACACCCCCCCTCTTGTTTTTTTGCGCACATTAGCGCGCTCTGGATGCTGTGCGACGATGCTGCGCGCTGCGAATGAAACATTTCAGCTTGGATGTTTTTATGGCTGCATATCTCCAACAGGAGGCTGGAACGGAGATGGAGAACCGAGAATAAGCCGTGATCTGGGACCGTGAGCAAACTGTTGTTTTTTTTTTTCTTCCCTCCCTCCCTGCTTGCCTGTTCTTTCACGTCCACGGCGGCTGTGCATCTGTGCATCAGTGCATCTGTTCTTCACTCTGAAGGCACTGCGTTATTCTGGCACGGAGCTCGCGCGTTATTTCCAAGCAACACGTCCGAGTCCAAAACGACGCTCCAGCTGAATCCTGGTTTTTGTTTTTGTTTTTTTTTTGTTTTTTTAAAGAAAGGAAGCTATGATGTGGAAACTTCGGAAGAACAGATCTTAGGAAACTAAAGAGGAATAATAATAATAATAATAATCTAAAAAAAAAAAAAAAAGAAGCTCCATACAGGTAACAGCAGCGCCACTTCATTCTCTCCCTGCTTTAATATTATTATTTATCATTTTAAATTGTGCATCAGTTTTTGTGTATGTAATGTGTGTGTATATATTTGGACGTGTATATGTTTTGTGTGTGTGAGGACATATCTCATGCTAATCAGCATTAGACTTCATGACTTCATGCCGTGATGTTCTGTCCTTCAGTGTTACTGTGAGGAAATCAAGTCCCTCAGTGCTGCTCGGGAGAAACACATGAATCCAGTGTTACACTCTGAGTGTCACCGTTTCTGATCCCCAGGAGCAGAACAGCAGAACTTGTTGCTGGATGTTGTACCTGCTCAGTGCTGGGCATGGGCTGATGGTTCAGTGTGATGGTCCGAGGCCTGCTCACTGCTCACTCATGCTCGACTCCATCACCCCTCTTTGTCTCCTCATTTTCCTTCTTCCTTCTACCTGCTTTATTCTGCACCTGCTTTGAGAAAAGCCTGATCCCACCCTAATATATATATATATATATATATATATATATATATATATAGCATTGCTCTATTTTCTTCTCAGTCAGAGAGAAGTGTGGTAATTGAGGGATAAAAAGGAAACAAATGAGATGCTGTGTGTTGTTATTGTTGCTGCTTAGTGACAGTCACAGTGTACATAGCAAACAAGATCAGATGGAAGCAAGGCTTTTAGGCCCAGTGAGTATTTATACCATGGGAATGGGGCACTGAAACAAACAAATTTACATACTGAAGGGTGTTTTTTTTCTATCTCATCCCTCTGTCTTTCTTTCTCTCTCTCTCTCTCTCTCTCTCTCTCTCTCTATCTCTCTCTCACTGACTCTCTCCTGCTCCCTTTGCTGTGGCGTTATCCTGAGAGAGCAGCTTCTACCCACATACTGATTTAAAAAAAAAAAAAAAAGACAAAAAGCCGAGATGAGATGCTGGGAAAAATCTAAAGTGGATGTGTGTACAATAGAGAGAGAGAGAGAGAGAGAGAGAGNGAGAGAGAGAGAAGCAGAGGATGTGTGCATGTGCACAGATGTAGGCACCTGATAGGGGGTCTGCTTCTGCTGCTTTGCCTCATTCCGCGAGCACCACAGTGCAGAAATGGGCGGCACAGTCAGTCATTCAGATGGTTCAGAACACACTCTGGGGCTTTAAACACAGGGATTTATTTTAAATATATATACACACACTCTCTCTACCTTTTTTTTTTTTTTTAACCCTTTTCCTACCTTCTGCTGCAAGGGTCCTTAACCACAAAGACCCCTCCTCTCTTCCCGGCTCTTCCCCCACCTTGCGGCATCGAGTTCCTCTCTCCGACTTGCCAACCCCCTACTCACTGCACATCTGTGTGTGTGTGTGTTTTTTTTTTTTTTGCACCCCTCCCTACAATTCATCTTCTCCCTAACGCTTCCCTTTGAATTAACTGTGGCTTTGTCATATCACTAGATTACATTAAAAAAAAAGTAGCTCATGTTTTCTGCTTTGTCCAACCTCGAGCCTCTGTCGAAGTGTTATTCTTAGAAAACTGGTGTGTTGCATCAGTCAAGCCTACATGCTTGTTGTGTAAGGATGTAGTGAAGCTTATGTTATGGCAGTAACTGTTACTCATCAAGATGGCTTTAGCATATGACTCAACGTGTGAGACGAGGTCACACTACCCTGCACGTTAAAATATAGCACCTGCATGTTCAGGATGAAATTTGCATGTTGTTGAGCATGAACGAATGCGGGCATGAGGCACATTCATGCGACAGTCTGGAATAAAGAAACATAAAGGCCCTTAACGAAACCCACCGTATTGTTTATATATTAAGCCAGTGGTTAGGAAGCTGTAGTGTAACCATGGATACAGTAAAATTGTAAAAATGCAGCATTAGCTACTGTTGCTAGCTACTGCAATACATCAGCATGTCCATCATATTCAGTCAGATTCAGCGTAAGTCAGTGCAGACGTAACACGATAAACTCAACTGCAGTTTGATTTGTTAGAGAAATAAGACGTTTCTGCATATTTACCTTTACATGAACAATGCAAATAAATTAGCTTGTTGTGTGTTAGAGAACGAATGTGCTTCATTTATTCATTTAATTTTTTTTACTGATTCATGACAACATATATAATAACATGTAGTATAATGTATCCTGTAGTATTAAACTAAAATTATAGCTATTATATTGGAGTTTAGTACAGAGATTATTGGGAGTGTCAGCTTTTGAGTTTAGGACTTGGGCTGTTTTTTTTTGTTTGGTGTTAAATGCCCGTTGTGTTTTTCTTTTATAGACCTGGCAACCATGCTGTCCTTCCAGGAGAGCTTGTATTTTAGGCTACTTGGCTAGTTAACTGGCTCGCTTTCTCTGTCACGGTTGTGTGCCAATCATGTTCAGCAAAGTACAGTTACACCACATCCTTCCATTCTACCTCCATAACATCCAAACTACCAGGGTGGTTTCCCTCCAAACTAGAGGTGGCCGTACACCAAAGTCGTCTTGGAGGGTCATAACACATCCTGGTAGTGCACTCCCCAGACAGCACTTAAAATAAGTGCTGGAACTGTAGTTTATTGATGATAATGGGTATAAATCAGCATGCTGTTTCTGTTCCCATTGAGGAAAAGAATCGCACAAGGTGCTGATAATAGAGAATGAAGATCACTCCAACTCATCACAGAGCACCTGGAGTGAAGGAAGTGAAGCAACTTTTTATCTGTAAAATCTGGTGAAGGGTGGATGGTGAGCGCCATATGGCTTATTCGCAATTGTCCACAAATGACACTCCTTAGTACTGCCCTTGCAGAAGTGCAGAAGTGCAGAATGTAGCTGTAGTGGACATCAACTGGCATTTAATGCCAGTTGTGGTTCACTCTTTGCAGGGAGGAATCTCTCGGTTTGTGAAAAACCAATGTGTCGGGGTGTGAGTGTAATACTACTGGCACCTATGATATAGCTGATAGCCACTGAGCATTCGGTGAAGCATTCTCTGGTGCGATATTCCCAGTTTTCGCCACAGAACCTAGAAAGTCTCCATGTGGGCAATATGTGGCCACTTGGAATTTCATGTCTAAATCCATTCTCGAGACTGCCCTGCCAATCCGTCAGGAAAGCTCGCATGGCACACAAGTGGAGCCTCATGCCACTGAACAGTCGGCAAAGGAGCCACGTGACTCTTTTCACAATTGACTTTTAGTCGTGCTGCTGTGTCTGGCTCATCACCTGCTGTTAGGACTGCACACCCAGCAGCTGATCGTTCAAATACGCGAGTATGCACTGACTTGTTCCTTCTTGCCGAAGCTGACCCAAAGGAAAGGGTAAGTCACTCTCAGATAAATATTCCACAACAACTGAAATGTGGAAATGCATCTTCCTATGGTCACAACCAATGTTCTACATCTGATATGCATAGCAGATGGAACTGAAGTTTGTATTAAGAAGACATTTAGGTTTTGTAGATCCAGAATGGAGCCTAGTCCAGCTCCATTCTTACAAAATCTTGTAAAGATACAGTAACGTGCAAAGTCTTCGGCATCCTGTTTTATTTTTAGTACGAACTTTGTTATCGATTTTTATTATATGACTTCTACATCATCGAGTCAGGACTCCAAACATCGGTTTTCTGGCAAAGTAAAGAAAGCAGCAGATTCCATAAGAGACACTTTTCAGATAAACACAGAATGAAGGCTTTTGGTTTCGCTGCAGAAATAAGAAGCGAGTCGACAGTCAAAGTGTCCAGAAGAACTGCGGCTGCTTCTGCAAGATGCTCAGTAACACTTATAGCTCAGAAACTCTATGCAATCATATATTTTCTGATACGATGCTGAGCTTTCAGTGAGTCATAGCCTGTAAGCATGGTCACACCCTGATCTGACATGAACTGTTGTAGTGTTCTGAGTCTGTGCTGCGGCACGTGCTGTATTCTGCTGTATTCTGTAACTCCATCCCATACAAGCGCTGCACTAGTGCACTAGTAACGTCCCTCTGACGCAGCCGGTGTATGTAATGCACCACTCATGCTGTGATGGATTTGTGTATCTGCGTGATGAATATTTCAGTGCGATGGTATATCACATTCAGGGTCAAGACAAAGCGCGCATGTGTTCTGCTTTAGAAATTTCAATGAATGACCGATGTGGGCAGAAAAGCGTTCGCCCTGTCGTCCATTTGCGCTAGATCTTAAGTACGAATCCAGACGATGCCACAGCCATCGCAAAATTGGCCATGCTCTAATCAATCACAGTGACTAGCCAATCACGAGTGTCTGTGAGCGCATGCATGTGGAAGTGGGTGGATAGCGCTTTCCTCTGAGTGTGTTACGCCGCCCCCTTGACAATGCAATTAGCAGCAGATCAGGAAGATCAGAGGAAGCATGTGATAGTCTTCGCCCTCCCTGGTTGGTGGAGGAGACTGANAACTGGAGGGTGGGTATTGGCCATAACTAAATTCGAGAGAAAATCAGGGGAAAAATGCAAAAGAATAAGATACCGATGTGCTAAATGACTCGGAGCTAAAGATAATTCGTTGTTACTTCACCTGTTTTCCAGTGTCGTGGAATTACACAGTACGTAGTAACAATACACAGTATGTAGTGCTTCACCACAATATTCAACAGTACCTTTAACTTGTTTTGTAATCAGTGAATGAAAGGAAATGGCTAAAGCTTAGTCTCTGACTTCATCTATAGCTGACTGCCTAAATCTTCTCTCTCACACCGTTCATTACGTAGTTGAATTAAAACAGCAACAAATAAAACACCTAAACCGTGTTTTGTACTAACTTCAGAGCATTTCAGCTTTGGGTTTTCTTTTTTGTGTGATAGTTGTGTAATAGGAAAATTGTTAAGCCATCTTGCTCTTTTATTTCAGTTTCCAAATGCTACTCCTCCTACAGTGTGAGATAAAACCACTACATGTTCCAAAAACCTTCATCTCGTGCCCACTCACACAGTTAACTTGCATCCATTTCTTTCCCAGATATCTGCTTTGTGTCTGTTTAGCCTCTATTTTTGTTTCTATCTTTGCAGTAATGTGGCGACTATGAGTCTTTCGCCGAAAAAACGATCAAATCAGAATGAAGTACGGAACACTGTGAAGGAAAAGTAGTCGTTCACTTCATCAGTGGTCCACTTTATTAGGGACACCTGCACATTCACGCAGTTATCCAATCAGCCTTTCACGTGACAGCAGCACAGTGCAGATACAGATCAAGAGCTTTAGTTACTGTTCACATCAAACGTGTGTGGGGCAAAAAAGTGATCTTTGACCTAAGCATGGTTGCTCATGGGCTGTTTTGAGTATTTCAGAAGCTGCTGATTTCCTGTTATTTGCATGACAGTCTCTAGAATTTATACACAATGGTGCGAAAAACAAAAACTATCCCGTGAGCGTCAGTTCTGTGGGCAGAAGCACCTTGTTGAATAGAGAAGGACGGAGGAGAACGGCCAGAGCAGACAGGAAGGTTACAGTAACTCAATTTTTACATCAGTGGTGAGCAGAAAAGCATCTCAGAACACACAACACATTGAACCTTGAGGCGGAAACTGGGTAGTTGAAGATTCGCCTGTTCTTTTGCTGTACCGTTTCACTGTACACTCAGATTCCTGTTGTTGGCTGACAGGACTGGAACCTGACATGGTCTTCTGCTGTTGGAGCTCATCCACCTCCAGGTTCAATGTGTTGTGCATGCTGAGATGCTTTTGTGCTCACCACGGTTTCTTGTACAACTCAGAAGCCAAAAGATGTCCACAGGTAACCTTCTGATAAACTTTGTTTTTACTTTTGCACTTTGCTACATGCTAATAATATCTGTGGTTTCTATCATCCGTTAAATACTCCACTTCAGAGAACAGTTTGCTTTGTTTACTAATTTATATGCAAAGCCACCCCTGTTGAACACTCTGTGCTCGGAGAACTTTCTACTTCATTTTTTCCCCCTGTTCTTTTCTCCTCAGGTCGGTTTTCTGGCTTCTGTAATTGGTATCGTACTTGTGCTCCATCTTGGTGTGAAAAATAATAACGAGATGACGAGTACTAGGTGGAAAATAGCGAGTATTGAATTTTTTTGTTTTCGGTCTTCGGTTAAAACTGAAGTTCTCCCATCTCTTATCTGTAACTGCATATTGCACTGATACTGCTCTTCTTTCTTCAATCAATCACGTCCAAATACGAGACACCTTTAATTTTAGATTATAGATAGATTCATTTCAGTTTAGAGTCAATGAATTTGATGTATGCAACCAATGGTCCATAATACGTGACAGTATTTCATTCTTATAGCACAAAATTGTTTACCGCTACTTTAATTTCTACAGTTTCTCCGTAATGTCATCGAATTGAAATTCCTGGGTGTCAGAAAGCATTTGAGCTTTTGAGCAATGTCCTAAACCATAAGTGGCATGACCACCATCTACATGTTTGAATTGCATTTTGTCTCATTTGTGTAAAAAAAAAGAATGAAAGAAAGAAGGAACAATAACCTTTGTGAAATAAGAATGTATTGTAAATTAGTCAATATGTTATTCTTGTTCTCATAAAAAAAAAATCTTTGAAATATAAATATAAATGTTCTAGACTGATTAATCCTTTGAATCCGTGAACAACTTCATTACAACGCTGACTGTGTTATTGTATATTTTTATACACTATATGCCCCAGATGTACATATGTCAGGATTTCTAATGTTTATTTTACTCCGAGCCAGATGTACTCGGCTGTTTGCACCCATTTCAGGCGCAATCCAATTAGGCCACATTCTGCATGTCCATCCTAAATGCTTAATTTAAGGCCTGTGCCTGCTGAAACATGCGAACTGCACTTCTCTCCCTCGTTCATATGCGTTTAAGGGAGGATCGCAGAAAAAAAGGGAAGTGAGGCTGATTACATATTCAGTTCAGTGTAATAAAGTTCGGGCTGATGTTGAGTGTGATTTGGTTTCTTCCCCCAAAGCCAGGTGTAAATCAGCGCCTCGCTTGCGTGCTCGGGGTGCTGCCAGATTGCATGGTTTATCTGTAGAATCTGGATACTTTCTTTTTTATGCACATTCATTTTCATTTACTCATCTACAGTAAGAACTTTATGCTGGTCAGGGTCATGGTGGCTCTGGAGCCTATTCTGGGAACACTGGGCACAAGGCGGTAATACACCCTAGACGGGATGCCAGTTTGCACTTCTTCTTCTTCTTTCGGCTTTTCTTCTGCATCCTCAACACTTGCACCCACTAGCTTCATCTCCTCATTTATTACCTCCATATACCTCCTCTTTGGC
>CM074973.1:10726802-10743906 GCA_037577455.1 Pangasius macronema | reverse complement strand
CTCTTCTGTGGGATTGGATCAGATGGACTAGCCTTCGCTCCCCACACACATCAGTGAGCCTTGGGTGCCCAGTTCGCGGGTTATCCTTCGTTGGACCACTTTTGGTCAGTACTAACCACTGCATACCAGGAACACCCCACAAGACCTGCTGTTTAGGAGATGTTCTGACCCAGTCGTCTAGCCATCACAACTTAGCCCTTGTCAAAGTCTCTCAGATCCTTACGCTTGCCCATTTTTCCTGCTTCCAACACATCAGCTTCAAGAACTGACCGTTCACTTGCTTCCTGATGTATCTCAACCCTCGACAGGAGCCACTGAAATGAGAGAATCCATGTAATTCACGTCACCTGTCAGTGGTTTTAATGTTATGGCTGATCGGTGTATATATATACAGAAGATTATACTTAAATAATACTTATCAAACAAATATGAATATTTTGTTTAGTTTTCGTGGTGAGGAAGTTAAAAAAAAAACAGTTAATGAAACATTTAATGATGTATGATGTTGCTGAATGTGCTGATTGATTTATGCATTACATTGACTCAAGCAGACAAAATATGCCTGATTTCCTCCATCGAACTTCTTAACTAACGTTTTTAATACAATAAGATGGTGCTTGTTATGAGCTTTGCTTTCTAAGAGCTCAGGTAAAAAGATTGCTTTAATAAAATTGAGACTGAGTTGTATTTTTAGATAACTTGTCCGTGTTAAGCATGCTCAGGTTAAACAGTTTGTACATTTTTATTTGACGTGTTTACTCCGTTTTTTTGGAGCAGTTTTACTAATTTGACTAATGATGCCTTTTGTTTATTCCATTACAGCAAAAGAAGGCATGAAGAAAGCATCCTAGTCAAGTCATGGCTGATAAAAGAAAACTACAAGGTGAGGGGGAATTACGTCCATCACTGCACATGCTGGGAATTGTTACACTAAGCTGACGAGTCCCAAGACCTCGTGAACGCAGGACAGAATAACACTTATTCGTTGCTTTGAAGCCAGACGCCGAAGCTCTCTGCACTCTAAGCGTAGTTTACTCTAAGCAGGAAAATGCTAAACACAGAGAAGACTGCAAATAAACGCGAGGATCGCGGCAAGCGTTAGCACACGCGACCGCTACAAACGCTAAACACGGGTTTCCAGTGCAGTCACAAGAGTAATACACAAAAGCGTAATGCTGTTTCACTTTAATTCTATTTCATTACTCGTAAAATGTCATACAAATCCATTTCACGCCTTGTATCATGTAGCTCGTAGACTCTCTGTTAGCGTTAAAAAGCTGCAGCAGACGTCGCCTGTACGCGCTGATCAGACGTGCGCAGTGGCGAGAAGGAGTTCCTCTTTGCACAACTGATTCAGGTCGTCAGTATTTCTGGGATTTCTTGCGCGAAGGCCCTCTTCATGGTCACGCCACGTGCGAGGCACATAAACCAGCTTGTGTTAAGGTTACGCTGACATCCTCCTGTTTAAAAAATAATAATAATAATAATACAGTTTCGAACACAGTGTTCCAAGCTCTAAAGAATTCTGCAGGTCTTTTGCTGATCCCCTTCTGTTCCTTCTCACTTTTATTCTGTCTTCTTCTTTTCATTAGACATACTCCTGTGACTTCTCATTAGTCATTTCTTTAAGCAGATGGCGTTTGTTTATAATTGTGGCTTTAATGATCAGACCACATTTCATAAATAATTATAGCACAATGAATCACTCTAAAGGGTTTACAGAGTTTTTTTTTCTTTCTTTCTGCAACTGGACGTTTCATAACCTGTGTCTGAAATGTGTAAATGTGGACTGTCAGTTTTTTGATTTTGAAGATTTGTCTCACACACACACACACACACACACACACACACGCAAATACACACACACACACAGTCACTTTACTTTACTTTGTGTCTGCTTATACACTACGAGCCCCTGACTGTTTTTTTTATTTTTTTGTTCTTCTCGTTTTTATTTCAGGTGAAATTGATCGATGTCTAAAAAAAGTCGCAGAAGGAGTAGAACAGTTCGAAGACATTTGGCAAAAGGTTAATTCCCGTTCATGCTTACTCTTAAACTCTTAAACATGATGATGATAAACGTATGAAATCATCCAGTCTGTTTTGTAAAGATATTTTAACCACCCTCCAGAGAGCACGTTTAAATAACTGTTCCCGCTCAGCAAGCATGCGTGTCTGTGCTCTCCTCTCTCCAGCTTCACAACGCGGCCAATGCCAACCAAAAAGAGAAGTATGAGGCTGACCTCAAGAAGGAGATAAAAAAATTACAGGTGACACATTGCACACATTTGGCCATATGTTTTGCTTTGTTTTCTGTCAGTAAAAAATGACATTTCTCATTTTTTTTTTTTTTTTTACATTCTTCCATTTGACCTTGTTTCCAGATCACAGTGTTGCATCGGTTAATAAAAGCACTGCTGTGAAGTGTTTCAGTTCTCATATACCGTCATGTCCATAAATATTTGGACATAGACAGAGTTACGGTTGCTTTCGCTGTCTCCCACAGTATACAGTGTATAATGAATGTGAGCTCAAAGGAAGAGAATTTCATCTTTCCACATGGTGTGAACAGTGTAGCACTCTTTTTTTTTTCCTCCACACTCTTCCTATGATTTTGCTACAAGTTGATCTTTTGTCTAATCTCTTCATAGGATGTTATTTCAGAACTCTGTGGGCTTTTTTTATTTTTTTTATCATAGATGTTTTTGGCAAACTCTTACCAGGTCTTCCTGTTTTTGAGGCTCACTAGTTACATTCTTTATTTTTTTTAAAAATGCAGTTGATTTGGCCCCCGGTAATGTTTTTACAATCTCTCCGACGGTTTCGTTTTGATTTTTCAGCCTAATAATGGCTTGTGACAGCTCTTTGGCCTGTCTTTCCAACTGCAAATGCCACACTTCAGATTAACTCGAGACCTTTTCCTTTATTTGTAAGTGAAATAATGAGGGGATAACACACTTCCAGCCAAGGAGCAGCTCCACGTATAAAAAGAGCTGTAATTCCTACACCGTTCGCCCAGTTCAGATGGAAATAACCTCAAATTAAATCATATTTAATCCAATTTCAGCTGTGGTAGACAGGTAAAATAGCAATAACTTGGTCAAGGTCCAAATATTTATGCACTTTACCGTGTACTGAACTAAAAATAGAAATGCAACACTCGACAATTTCAAAACTGTATTGTGAAGAAATGAATGAATAGAAACATGACGACTGAAATGGATTCATTAAAGCGCTTATCCATTGATTTGAACTGCTTTGGGGCTCCAGATACGCCTCTCTCGGTCACAAAAATATGCCACAAAATGGTGGGTCGTGAAACCGAACTCCCACATTAGTGTCTGGTGCGATCGCCATTTGCCTGTAGCAGCACGACACAACTCCTTCACACAGAGCCGATCAGACTGTGGCCTGTCGAGTGTTGTGCCACTCTTCTGCTATAGCTGTGTGAAGTTCTCAGATATTTATGGGAGCTGAGACACACCAAAACATGCTCAGTAGGTGACATGTCTGGTGAGCGTGCAAGGAGAACTGAGTCAGACATGAAGCTTTGCATTGGATGGATGGTGGATGAATGGTATGACCTGACATGGCCTCAAGATTTCATCATGTTACGCTGTATTGCCAAAGGTTAATGGACACCTGACCATCACACCCATATGTGGCTCTTCTCCAAACTGTTGCCACAAAGTTGGAGGCACATTTTTTTTTTTTTTACTATGCTCTAGCTTTACAATTTCCCTTCACTGGAACTAACAGGCCAAAACCTGTTCCAGTATGACGACGCCCCTGTGCACAAAGCGAGCTCCATGAAGACATGGTGTGTGAAGGTTAGAGTGGAAGAACTCGAGTGTCCTGNACAGAGCCCTGACCTCAACCCCACTGAACACCTTTGGGATGAACTGGAACACAGACTGATCTCACTAATGGCTGAATGGACAAATCCAGACACTCACACTCCAAAGTCTAGTGGAAGGCCTTCCCATGGTTCTTATAATAGCAGAAATAAAAAATCTGGAATGGGATGTTCAACAAGCACATATGAAATGCACTTGGGTTTGTTGTCCATGGGAAATGCCAGGCCAAAATCCTGCTACCACTATGGGTCACTGTTCTCCAGCGCTCCAGTGGCTTGTTGGAGTTGAGCACTTGACTCCTCACATGGGTTTCAGTGCCAAACTCCATTAAGGTCAGTGCACTGATGAGGATGTCGAGAAGGCACCTGCTATTTCTGACTGTTTGTGCAGAGATTCTTTGATTGCCCAAACCAATAGTTTCATCAGCTAAGAGTTTGTATGGCTGTCCTCAGACGGTCTTGCCAGAGAACTAGTCTGGTATGATGCTCCTGAGTTGGCATGGTAACGCATGGCCTGCGATTGTGAGGGCGGCTTGGTGGACATACTGCCAGAAGCTCCAAACCAGTGTTTGGCACAGTCCAGGAAGAAGCATCTAAGGAATTAGAGCAGTGTAGAGTGCAATTTTATTGTCCTTACAGTAAAGAACACCAGTGTAATGATTCTGCTCAATCATGTTGCTGCGCCACACGCGTGCGCTGAGGCGTTATGTGTGTAAAAGATCGGCAGCTACTGCAGAATGGGAGCAAAACCAAAAGTACAGTAGATGATTGTGCATTAAAAAGCTGAAAAATTGGAGCAAAACCTAATGTGTTGCATTTATATTTTGTTCAGTATAGATTAAATATCTTGCGCCTTCATGCTTTAACAGTTTGATGTCGACGGATATCGCATTTCAGTTCTGATCCCCATCCTAAAATTAAACAACTCTGTCATGCATTGTCAAGTTAGATTTTTTTTTGTCATAGTGGTGGTTAATTTCACTGAATGATGTGTTCATTTCTGTTGGTTACTATGACAATTCTTGCCAAGGACATATGTATATGTCTGTACATGTGTGTGAGGTCAAGTGTGCTTGGCCTCACAGGGCAAGTCCCTGCATGCTGGACTCAAGCGTACAAGCGCATTCTCAATTTCTCCTTAAAGTCATCACTGTGTTTCATTGTCACTTCATTTTTCCTTCTCTCTCTCTCTCTTTGGGCAATCCATCTGGCTTTTCCAGCGCCTCCGAGACCAGATTAAGACGTGGGTGGCCTCAAACGAGATCAAAGACAAAAGGCAGCTAGTGGACAACCGCAAACTCATAGAGACAGTGAGTGAACGTGTGTGTGAGAGAGTGTGAGAGAGTGTGAGAGAGTGTGAGAGAGTGCGAGAGTGTGTGAGAGAGTGCGAGAGTGTGTGTCAACCTGTTTTTTGTACTCTATTAACAGGGTAGAAAAGGCGATTTGTTGGCCTTGCACACTTATGAAATTTTTGTCTGATAGTTGTCATATACATCACTTTTATACGTTAAGCCTAATAGCAGTTTAATAATATAGACACCTCTATTTATCCACACTGAACACCTGATTAAATGAAAATCCTGTTTTCCTTTTAGACTTTAGGGAAGACATGACACAATCATTTCTTCTGAAACTATATCTGAAATGCACAAGTGGATAATGATGTACTGTCGCAAAACCTGTGTAAATATATAACCTAGAACTCTAATGTAATAAATCTCGTCGTCGAGTTACAGCCCAGTGAATATATTCCTGCGTCGAGTGACGAAGCAGTTACATGCCGTTGACCGAGAATAGTGTTTAAAATACAGTGGTGTAGTGATCAGATCACATCCACAGAGGCATTAAGAGCGAACATTGTGTTTACAGACTAACATATGACTTTAAATTTTGAATCAGGTTAAATAATTATTATAATGTAATCATTGTGGTAGGCTCTGTGCATATATAATAACTTCATGCTCTGTTTATAAAGTTCAGAACTAAAACAGTTTTAAGTAAATGAAATGTGTCCTGAGGAGGCCCGTGGAATTGATTTTTACAGTGTAAAGGGTCCCTGGCTGCGAAACATGTGAGAACCCCGTGCATTCGACAGTTCATGCAGAATCAAAGCCAGTCGTCTTTGACAGTGATTTGCATATCCATATCCTCCAAATGTTGCCCTCCATCTGTGCAAGCAGCTCTGAGTTACCCATGCTGTTACCCAGCCGTGGGGTGTTGAGTTAAAGACGCTGCCTCGAGTACAACGTTGACTCGACTCCAGAGGGAAGACTCGTGAAATTTCAGAGCCAAAGGAGCACCTCCTATCTTCATGCAGCAGATAAAAAAAATCAGTTCTTTTCCTTAAACGTTTTTTTTCTTCGGTCAGGTTTGTCACTGTCACGGACAATTCATTGCGAACGCTACTTACATCCGGTTCTGTGATAACCGAACCTGTGTAAACTACAGTTTAGCTTTTCAAACTACTGTATAACATTATAAGAAAAAAAAAACAGTGTACGTGACATGTGGAGCCACAGGGTCTTAACTTGAGAATTCAAATTGCATGTCATGTGACCTTCCTCACGCCCCTGGCGCCTGAACGGCTGTTTATTTATAAACACTGATGTTCAGTACTGAAAATCTGATAAGTCTGACACAATTGTGTTTCTAACACTCAGTAAAATTGGTTTATTGGCATGTACAAATTTATTTCTTAACCAGAATGTTAAGTTTGTTTGCTTTTTTTTTTTTGTAAAACAAGTCATTTTTGGTTAAAATGAAACGTTTTGTCTGTTTAGAGTGCACTAGTATCCTATCCTGAGATGTTGTCTTGTATAAAATGGAAATTATGGGTTAAGTGCGCTGAAGCTGTATGGTCATTGCATGTTTTCTTATTATACACGCCTTGGAAGTTACATGGTTAGATACAGGCTTACGTCCTAACACTTCGTATTGACATGGGTAGGTGTAAGACGATGCCCTAACGCTGCATTCGACTTACCTCGGAAGTGGAAAGTCAGAACTCAGAATTGCATTTTCGATTTTTCGACCTTGGTGCTTTCGGGCTGCAGAGTGGGAAAAACCACGAACGCCTCCATGTTCAGATTGTATTGGAGGTCAGGTTACAGACCTTTTCGCTTCTTAAATCTTTATGTTGATTGATCTGAAGCAAATACCTGTATATACAGCGTAACTTACTTCGAGTTAAGAAGTGCTGCTTTGTTTACCGATCGTGCTGTGAGGAGCCATGTTGGCTCGACGTCACTTGCCGAACTTGGGGTTGAGGAGACGTCCTAACTTCCGGGGTAGGAATTCCAAGTCGTGGGAGTGTTTTCATTCATTTCTCCAGGAAATTATAAGTTACAACCTTTAGTCGAATGCAGCCTTAATGTCACCGATACGTGCCGTCATTCCAACCCGAGGTGGTGTTAGTTAATGAATTAATGTGTTGGTTGTCCAGAAGTCTTTTTTCTTAATATACTTTAGCCAGAAGTGCTTAAAGATATTTACCAGGAGCAGGTTAATAGCAATTGATAGTTTAACATATGTATAATTATCTGTATAGTATAGTATCTGTATAGTTAATATCATCAGTTAATAATTGAAAAAAACAAAATGCAGTTTAACTTACAGAGCAAATTAAACAAGGCTCTGCCAGAATAACAGTACCAAAGGTACACAGTTCATCAGTGGCAGATTTAATAGAGGTAAAATAAAATGTGTTGTAACTGTACAGAAAGCTGCTCACGAATGCGGTGCATTTAGACTTAGACAGTCTTTCCAAAGGCATTTGATAGTTCAGAATAAAAAAAGAGACGTGTGATGGAGTTTGCCAAGTTCTTCAATAAAGAATTTTGTGTAAAGGCTCAATAACCATTTTGGAAATATGCAAATGCACAAATGCACCACTTTTGTTACTCGGTTTTCTGTTTCTTTGGGAGCAAATCATTTTTGAAATGCTTCTGGGGTTTTTTTTTGGTGTCCTCAGCAAATGGAGCGCTTTAAGATCGTGGAGCGAGAGACAAAAACGAAAGCGTACTCCAAAGAGGGACTCGGCCTTGCTCAGAAAGTAGACCCTGCGCAAAAAGAGAAAGAGGAGGTGGGACAGTGGCTCACGGTAAGTGCAAGCGTTCAGTACGCCCCAGTGCCACCTGGTCATTAACCAGAGATCCGGTATAGAAAACACTGTTCATCAGAATACTATGAATCTACAATGCCTGTGTTTCCTCTGCTCCGCTGCCGTCCCACAGGCAACGATAGACACGTTAAACATGCAGGTGGACCAGTTTGAAAGTGAGGTGGAATCGCTCTCGGTCCAGACTCGGAAAAAGAAAGGAGACAAAGAGGTCGGTCCGGTGTTCATTCATATTTTTCATTCCAGACTGCATCCGCTGAATATGTTAAAGCCTTAAGAATAACATACTCTTAAACTGAATTATGTCTTCTTCTTTTTTTTATCATTTCTGACTGATTGCGAGATATTGATCCTGTCAGATGCATCGTTGCCATCATCTGACACAAACGTGCTCGTTACTCCTATAGTAGTGACAGAACGCAGAACTTCAGGCCTCCTGAGTTTATAGTTTTAGAGACCAGGCAGTGATGGGAGGTTTACTGGTAGGCTGTAAATGAGAAACATTGTTTTTTCTGCGCTGATGAATTTGTCTTAATCCATAACTTGTTGCAAAACTGCTGTACATGCACTCATGGGTTTCCAAACTGTATTACACAGGCAAAAAAAAGATTAGATTAGATTTTGTCAAGGTTGCAAAGACAGCAGACTTTATAATATCATAGTCAACCCTTGGGAATTAATAGACTTGCTCATTTTGTATGAGTATTTCAGCTGTAAAAAAAAAAATGGACAAAATGCTCTGTGGTTTGCCTCACAAGCCGCTGGAGAACCCTGACATGTAATCACTGCTGGCTGTACTGTAGAAACACACTCTACTGTACCATACTGTCCCATAAATTACGACTACTGCTCCATTTCTGAAAGAATTCATTTTTGCTGACTGCTACTGGACTTGAGTTGCTAAAATGGACTTGAAGGAGTTTTACATGATAATGAGAGAAAAAAAAAAATTCAAAAAACGAACAAAAGAGGCCTTTCATAAAAACCGGTAGTGTGTGCGATTGATTTGCAATAGTTTTCATGCAAAATACAATGCGTAGGTTTTGAACAGATCCAGCGGTTTCTTCTGAGTTTACATTTATACTGGTTAACTTCCAAACACTAGGTGCGCTCTGAAAGAATACATTTAAAATACATGATTCTCTACGATAGATGAAATAATCACAAAGATGTGTTTTGACAGCATGTGACTCAAATAAGCCCTTGTCCAAGATTTTAAGGTCCTTGTCTTATATCTACAGTCCCCTCCAAATGTATTGGAACGGCATGGCCAGTCCTTTTGTTTTTGCTACACGCTGAAGACATTTGCAATTGAGATCAAAACATGGATAAGAGACGAATAAAACCAGGGCTCGGACCAAGAGTAGACATTCGAAGCTATTAATTGTTTAAACAGTCAAACTAATAGGGCATACCTGGGAAACAAGAAACACCGGTCAGTCACATGTTCCAATATTTTTGATCACTTGAAGAATTAGGTGCTCTGCCATCAAAGGGGCCATGTTGGTTAACACACCTAGATGTCTATATCAGGAAATTAAAGCTAAAATTCTAATCTGTAGTCTCGTTCATCAAACACTAACGTCTTCAGTGTATAGCATAAACAAAAGAATTGGTCTTGTTCCAGTACTTTACTGGAGAAAAGTACTGGAACGAGACCAACTGGTAAGTCCAACCCACCATTTATTTTTTCTTGTAAAATACACTAGTTGCCAAACACTGCTTTTTTTAAAAATCAGAAATGATCAAAGAAATGACACAGTTTAAGATTATATATATTTTTTGTAATTTCTTCAGAAATTTTACTGGACCTCTTTAACATGAGACATTATCCAGTTTCCTTTCTTGTTAAAAATGACTATGGCTTACCCTTTTAAACTGTGGGTCAGTGGCAGCTCTGTCTATTTTCTCTCATCAGAAGCAGGATCGGATAGAAGAGCTGAAAAAGTTAATTGAGAGGCACCGTTACCACATCCGTATGCTGGAGACCATTTTGCGAATGCTAGATAACGACTCGGTACAGGTGGAGTCCATCCGTAAGATCAAGGATGACGTGGAGTACTACATCGATTCTTCTCAGGATCCTGACTTTGAGGAGAATGAATTCCTCTATGATGACCTGGACCTGGAGGATATATGTAAGCTATAGGAGTTCCTCTTTGCTTGCCTTGCCCTTGAAGCCTAAAAATGGAGTGGTTATCGTTTTTCATATGCTGGTATTTCTGTATTTATACGTAAAAAAAATAATTTAGCCCAGCCGTTGGTTGCCACATCTCCTCCAGCTCACGCGGAGGATGAAATCTTCCAGCACTCCAGTTCTACGCCGACATCCACCACTTCGTCTTCCCCAATTCCTCCATCCCCGGCTACTTGCACTACGGTAAGATTGCAAGCTATTTTCTGCAGCTTGACATAATTCTTTAAAAGAAGTATGTTGTAAATGGATCAGTTGTCTTTTGTTTTCTTCCCCTTGAAGAATTCTGAGGATGATAAGAAGCGAGGTCGTTCCACAGATAGTGAATTCGGTCAGGTAATTTTAAAAACATCCTCTCATTTATGTGGAATCTATTACAGCATGTAGCGAGCAAAACCTAGCAATCATGAGAAAATGGTTGCTGATAGAAGAAGCATCATATTAGCCAACAAATTCATTGAAAAGTATTTGACATTAATAATTGATAGTTGATATTTGGTTACTTTTGTTCACCCTTAGTCTCCAGTAAAGAATGGCAATCCATCATCTCTTTCCTCGTCCTCATCATCCTCTTCATCTTCGGGATCTTCCTCTACCTCAGTGGTGTCTGTGGCGACCGTGGCAAGCAGCAGCAGCAGCAGCTCGGGAGGCGGGGGTAGCAGCCTCCTGAGCAACATGGGAGGCCTTGTACAAAACTCATGCAGCTACAGCTCTGCCATCCAGCAGCAAATGCAGCATGGCCAACAGCAACACCAATCCAAAAATACCATCAATTCCCAATCCAGCGCCTCTGCCTCTGCAGCTCCCTCCAGTATTCTCTCACCCAATCCCACATCAACCTCTTCTCCTTCCAGTATCAATACACCCAGCAACCAAGCCCAGCCTCTGCTCACTCCAAGTCCAGCTTCCAGCCTGAGCCATGCTCTCAGCCTGGGCCTAGCGAAGAGTGGTGCACTGACCACCGGTGGTGCTGGCCAAATTCCCGGCCTTAGTCTTTCAGGGATGCCGGCGTCCAGGACCAGCATGCCAGGGCCCCTGCAAGGTTCCACCCCAGCACCTTACGCCCAGGCTGCTGCATCTGGCACTGCCAATGCCACAGTTAATGCCAGTGTCACAAACTCCAGTGGAGTTCCAACATCTGGCACAAATGGAAACAGTGCTTCAACAGGCCTCTTGGGGTCAGCACCAGGCACTACAGGGATCGGCAGTGCAGTCTTAGGTCTGGGGACGACACAGACTGCAGTGCAGCCCTCGTCCTTGGTTTCACCCAGCCCTGTTGGAGGGGGATTGGTGCAGACGAGCAGTGTGGGCGTTATTGGGAGTAATGGTGGAAACTCTACATCAGGAAGTGTAACAGCTGTGGGGAGCTCTGGGCTTCCACGGCCACCTAGTGGGCAGAAACAGAATGGAGGCACAAGTAAGTGATAGTTATAAGCATTATTCCATATTTATAATAATTAGAATCAGCTTGTGGCTTTAAAAGATGTACTTAAACACGAACATATTATTATTATAACATATTATTCCACGCCCCTCAATCTCTTCAGCCTATAGTGCCATAGTAGCAGATAGCGCATCTGATTCTGCCCTCAACAGTGCCAGCCAGTTACAAAACAACCAAGCCTCAACCTTAAATTCCACAACCAATCTGCCGTGAGTACAACTTTTTTTTTTTCTAAGCAAAGGGTTGCTGAGTTTGCACACGGTTAGAGCCTGGCGCTGCCTTTTCCATGGAGTGCGGGGTGTAGGTTGTGTGCTATAGCAATTGCAAAGTCTCCATTTTCACCCTTTAACACCACACGTTAGAGGAAAATGTTTGGATCATGCAACATACTGATGTCCCCCCTGATGTCCAAATTTCATTATCAATTTCAGTATGATGGTAATGTTCAACCAGGGTTGTTGCAATTGACATTATTCCTCATTAGCACTAATTTAATCATCCTTATCCAGTTTAATTAGTTAAACCTAAAATACCGTGCATGCTTCTCTACTTCCTGTCCTGGCAGTAAGGACAATGGGTCCAGCCTTCTGGGGTCTTTGACTCTTCCTACCAGTTCGCCATCGCCCTCATATAGTGAGAGTAAACCAAGTGGGGGCAGCCTGTTGAATGGACCTCATTCCTACACACAAGCGGCTGATGCCATCAAGGTCAGACACACACACACACACACACACACACACACACACACACACTCACACTCACACCTAGTTGCCGATTATTGAAATGAATGATGTGGGTGTATTTTTCCCTTGCATATTTAAAAACAAGAACTGTCTCAAACAGGGACAGATGGAACATGTGGTTCTGCAATCAACTCCAGAAGTATTGCCATCCTTCATGAAAGTGAGCAAAAATTAATATAAAAATGCAAAAATAAATGAATATAAAACTTTCATGTATAAACATAAGTGGAACTGTGTAATACAGTCAAGGGAAAAAGAAAGTATACCCCCCTTCAATTCTATGTGTTTATTTATCGGGCCCTAAATAGCAAATACACAGCAGATTTCAATATGTAGTCATTTTTCCAAAAAGGAAACCAACATTCCGAATCCAGATGGGAAAAAAACAAATACACACTTTAGCAACAATAACTTGTAAATGTCTTCTGCAAAAATTTTGGCCCACTCTTCTCTACAACATGGCTTGAGTTCATTGATGTTTGAGGGCGTTTGTTTATGCACACAGCTCTCTTAAGAGCCTACCATAGCATCTCGATGGGGTTGAAGTCTGGACTTTGACACCTTGATTTCTTTTTTCTTTAGCCATTCAGATGTCAGTTTGCTAGTGTGCTTGGGATCATTGTCCTGTTGCATGATCCAATTTCGGCCCAACTTTAGCTGCTGGATAGATGGCCTCACATGTATCACTAGTATAAATTTGGGTTTTTTGTTGTCTCAATGACTACAAGTTTCCCAGGTCCTGTGCCTGCATAAGCCCAAATCATCAGCCCACCACTACCATGCTTGACTGTGGGTTTGAGGTGTTTGTTGTGATGTGCTTTGGTTAGGTTTTCGCCAAACATGGCACTGTGCATGATGACCAAAAATCTACAAATTGGTCTCAGTCTTTGTGGGGCAGTCGTGGCCTAATGGTTAGAGCGCCGGACTTGTAACCCGAAGGTGAACCCAAAGGTCGTGGGTTCGAGTCTCTCAATACCACGACTGAGGTGAGACCCTTGAGCAAGGCACCGATCCCCCAACTGCTCCCCAGACGCCGCAGCAAAAAAAAAAAAGGCTGCTCCCTGCTCTGGGTGTGTGTTTACGGTGTGTGTGTTCACTACTGTGTGTGTGCACTTGGATGGGTTAAATGCAGAGCACAAATTCCGAGTCTGGGTCACCACACTTGGCCACAAGTCACTTCATCAGTCCAAAGGATATTATTCCAGAACTTTTGTTTTGTTCAGGTGCAATTCGTATTCTTTTTGGAGAGAAGGAAGTTTCTCCTAGCCATGAAAGCTATACTTGTTCAGTCTTTTTCTGATTGCGCTGTCATGAGCCTGTAAGTCACATGATGTAGCTCTTGGGGTTTTAGTTATATCTCTGACCAGTAAATGGTCAGACCTTGGACTGAATTTGCTGGGATGCCCACTCCTGGGAAGATTGGAAACTGTCATGAAGCCTCTCCATTTGTAAACAGTCCTTCTCACTGTGTAATGGTGAATTTGAAAGTGTTTGGAGATGGCCTTATAACCCTTTCCAGATTGATGAGCAGCAACAGTTGCTTCTCTGAGGTCGTGCCTTATGTCCTTTCTTCTTGGCATGTTGTAGACACACACCTGAGTGCTCCAGAACACCAAAATGCCAAGATTTTATTTTAGGGGTCTCAATATGTTTGACACACATATATTAAAGAATATACTATTAAAAAAAAACAAACAACTATTTTATTACGTTTAAATACTATGAAGTTCTTAGGATAACTATCTTTTTTTTTATAAGAAAGGGAAGTAGATTTTTCAGTTGTTTGAATGGACAATCTTTGTCTGTAATTTAATTGGTGCAGTTATTTCTTCTTGGAGGATGGCAATAGTAATGTAACTGTAAACGGACACAGTGAAGAAAAAACTGTTATAAAGACATCAGCTCATGATCTACAGGTCTGCTCCTTTGAAGTGTGTTAATGGCAGAAACTGCTGTTTGTGCTGGTTTGAGAAGTTAAACTCACAGTATTGCTTTTCTGCAGTTGTGTGCTGCCAGTCCTGGAGTACCTTTAGTTTTTGTTGGGACCAGTTTTGAGCCGGCACCAATGGGGGGGAAAAAAAGCACAGTTCCAGTTTTTCTCTGTTTTTGTGTACATTGTGCAGTTGAATTAAAGCTGTTTGCCTCCACGTAACATTTTTTGACCTGATATATTCTTGAAGTTTAGTATTGATGTTAACAGCGCCATCATACTCTTAACTTTGGAGCACTTGAACTGTCTAAGCATTGGCAAATTGTTATATATAACTCGAAACACCTAACCTTTATGATTTACAATATTACAAAACCATATTCTTTCAAGGCAGAGTCTTTTTCTCTAAATTGAACTTTTGAAATCAAAAGGCTGAAATCTTTAATTGAAAGTAGTGAACAAATTAAATGTAAGAAGAAAAATGGGGATTTTATAAAGTTGTGTTTGCGTAACACTTTTCATCACCATTATACATCATTTTGACACACTGTGCATGTGAAACAGGCCTTACTCTCAATTCCCGAATTGCTCAGTAACTCAGCATCTCTCTCTCTCTCTCTGTCTCTCTCTCTCTTTCTCTGTCTCTCTCTCTCTCTTTCTCTCTCTCTGTCTCTCTCCCCCACAATGTCTCCTCTTTTAACACATCAGCTGCAGCTGACAATACCACATCCTTATTTTCTCTTTATTTGCACCGTTTACTGCAAGTGAACTTGAGTACTACATATAAATAGCATTTACTTTAAGTACTATTTAAGTACACTTACTTCATCAAGCTGTTTATTCCTGTATTTCCTGTGATTACATTTGTGTAATTCTGTGATTTGTGTAATTTATTGTAATTTATGTAACTATTTTAGACTGATATTTTTAGCTCCTGATAAAGAATAGAGTGAGCTAGGCACGGATTCTAATCATTTTGGTGCATAAAAGTTATACAGTCTGAGACAAATGACGGCGCTTTTGAAACGTCACCACTTATCACCGGCAGCAAGAAATTAATATTGATTTGATTGATGTCTGTTTACCGCTCCCATCCCGTCACTTAAAAACGCGTTTCGTGACGTTAATGCAGTTTATTATGAGCAGTTGAATGGGGAGCAGGATAGGCTGTGTGCTCAATAAATGAGAAATAGTGAGGGGAAAATAGCCTACTGTTGTTTAACACATCATTAATTCGGTGTTACTATTTTATAAGCAGCATTAATGCTTTAGGGAGCAGTTGTTTTTGTTTGTGATGGTTAGTCATGGTCATATGCTTCGGTACACCGTGCAGAAAATGAGAGCACGCACATATTAGGAGCTCCTCCGAGAGACTTAGCTGTACTATGAACTTGCACGAGCTGACGGCTAACGCAGAAGTTTGTTACCTTCGTTACAGTTGGAAGTTATTAATTAGCAACCAAACTAACAGGGTAAATTAACTTCCAAGTATTAATAGGGAAGGAGAATATTTTGCTAGCTCCATCCGGCTCGTTAGTTTATTAGCTACTGGCTGACTGTTAAAGTTCCCTCTAATGTAGCCTCACACACACTTTTTTTGTTTTGCTGAACTCTCAGATGAATATCTGTCTTTGTAATCAGTGGTTTATGCACTACAAAGCTGCTATGCTATCCCTTTCTGTGAAGTTGTTATTGTTCTTTCTGAGAGTCTGGTCATGTCTTGTACAGAATGGCTGCTCTTCTGCTTTTCCTTACACTATTTCACACTATTTACGAACACGTGCTTGAACACGTGATTCCAGCCCCATTTACTGATGTCTTTCCAATCTAAGTGTAGATGTCACTTTAGTCACTATGCCTGTTGAAACACAGCCAGTTGAATAGTTTCCATCACCCAATAATGAAGCCAATAATGATCCAAAATCAAGGTCAGCTGGCCCTGCTCAGGTTCTCCGCATGCGAAAGAGCACAGTGGGATGTTAAATTCTTAAATTTGATCAGGTATTACACCTGTCTAGAAGAACCTACACTCTTCTTATTATGCTGTTTATATACGGTGCCTTCAAAAAGTATTCACCCCCCTAGTGGTTATTTCTCTTTTTGCTGTGTTGCAGCATCAAATTAAAATACATTATATTATACACACACACACACACACACACGCGCGCGCACACACAGTACACTACCAGGTTTGAACCTCTTAATTGTAATGCTACAGCATATAAAGACATTATGCCAACATATGGGTCACAAATGTAGCCTGTAGTGTCCAATCTTATCCAGAAAGCTTCGTTGTGGGTGCAGGTTTTGCTTCCAGCCGGTTAGGAGCCACACCTGATTCCACCTGTTTAATCAGTAGCTCCTGCTTGTTTGGAATGAAAACCTGCACCCACACCAGCCCTTTGCACACAAGAACGGACACCCATGGCATAACTAATTCCCACGCGACCAAATTTTAGAAAGTTACTCTTACTCACTTACAACTTATTGAATACTAACTAGGCTACATGGTTAAATTTCTTGTAATGATTCCGAGCAGCAGTCCTTTCTTCCATGCTCTTTAAACTGTCATGGAGCTCTCATCCTTGAGAGACAAGAACGAGAGCGAGAAAGACAAAACTGTGTCGATGTTGCACGTCTCTGCTCATGAGCCGGCTGTTGTGCAGTGGTAGTACAGTGGTAGTGTCTATCATGCATCTTCTTTTTCTTCTTCTTCTTTGGGCTTTTCCCTTCAGGGGTCTCCACAGCGAATCATCACTCTCCACGTATCCCTATCTTCTGCATCCTCAACACTTGCACCCACTAGCTTCATCTCCTCAT
>CM074973.1:10691192-10703805 GCA_037577455.1 Pangasius macronema | reverse complement strand
CCAACCTCGTCACTCCCAAAGAGAACCTCAACATCTTCAGCTCTGCTACCTCTAGCTCTGACTCCTGTCTCTTCCTCTGAACGATTAGTAAATGGAAATAATTGAATGCATTTCTTTTGTCATTTATGTTTGTCTTAAATGCTTAGATGTTAAATATCCTAAATAGGTTAAGACAGTGCTTTAAGAAAATGGCCAGCAGATTATTAAATATGAAGCATATAACCTTGAAGAAAACAAAACAAATCATGCATTTTTAAGACTTTCAGGCATCTGTAGGAACCATGCTTACAACAAGGATATCATAACCACATTATGTTTGGCAGATGATGATTCAAAATGAAGCTGGTTTGTAGATGATGACATGGATGAAAATGAAGGTTTGCTATGTATTCCACGGTTATCCTGTCACCTTAAACTGACAAAACCATTTTCTTTAATGTTTATATCCAACTGTGTATGTTATTTATTAAAGCATCTTACATTTATCCTTCTCTTGCTACAACTCACAATGGTTTTTCCAGTCCTGTGTGCTTCAACCAACGATAAACATAAAGTGGAGTAACATGCCGCGTATCAGGCGTACCCCTGTCCGAACTACTACAAGGCCCCTCTTATGGCTTCAACAGCTTCGTGACTGGCCCATGCAAAACACGCTCAGACTCCAATACAGCATCAGCGTGAACACCATCATATTTAAATTTAAATTTGTCACAGGGATTATCTGAAAAAAAAAAAACAGGCACTGGCTAATTAGCTTACAACACCAAGCAACTTAATATAACAACTTATTACACACGTATTTTATATTAATTTATACTGCTATGTGTAAATATTCAGTCATATTGAATCACTGATTAGAGGTATGTTTATTTATCATTTGACTGTTTAGCTATGATGCTAATGAGCCTATTGCTTTCAAATCTGTGGAGCAAAACTAATAAAACTAATGGAGTCAACTAATATTATGAATTTTAGCCCCTTTCCTAAAGTTGGTCATTGAGGCACTTGACATTTTTTTCCTTCTGGTTTGTGGATTCAGAAGATCCAATCTCAACCAGACCTGGTGGTCAAAATAAAAGACCCTTTGGAGATTTTTTTTTTAAACAACATTCATAAATATAGACACACATTCATGATATTTAAAAATGTTTAATTATACCAAGCATTACAACAAAACATTCATTCAGGAAATTTTGAGTTTATGTCCCGACAAACCACAGCTATCTTAATGCTACTGGCATTCCTCTTTCCCTGTTAATAACAGAACTAGCCAATCCTGGACATCTGAGAGGGCAGTTAATGCTTTCCTCCAAGTGTGTCCAGCTGCTCTGTGATGAAGCATGAACACCAGTTCAATACGATGTGTTGGCTAGAGTCATGTGTTTGGAGAAAGCTTGTGCTAGCCCTCACCCTCTCGGGTTCGCAGCTGTTGTCAGTTAATCGAACACTTTCAAACAACACATTAGGGCTCTCCAAAATGAAATATGTTGTCTAATTATATTAGAATGAAAATGTGGGCCTATATAAACTTGAAAATGATTGTGGACTTTGTAGAAATGCCTAATGTTTATTAGATCTAGGACTGATCATTCATACTATCATTCATTTTATTTTAATTCAATCTAATTGAATATATTTTCCTTGTTGATATATATTGTTTAATCAAAGAAAGTGGAGTTAAAAAAGAACAGAATTTGGAAGGGTGAGAAAGTTATATCTATCAGGTTTGGATTAGCCATGCCAGTGATGCCAGATATGTGATTTCCTTGTTAAAAAAAATCCAGCTTAGTCAGACCAGCTACAAGCTGCCAAAACCCAGGCCGAGCGGGTCAAGCTGGTAGACCGTGTTTGCCAGCTGATAAGTGCAAAAGATGGAAACAGATTCTGGATTATCACTACTGATGCTACATTGTGGGCAAGTTATTTTTTAAGAAAATAACACAACGCTAAGGTAATTTGAAAACCTCAGACATTTATTATGAGCCTAGTGAAGTATTGGGGAATCTGTAAAGTGATTTAACAGCCTGCACGGACGATCTTACCAGTTTGTCAGACCAAACTGGATTTTTCAGCAAGGTTGCAAATGCTTTTGTGCTTGTTTACTTTTAAACTGTGTTCTGTAGAAGACAGGCTCTGTATCACAATGACTGTTATGATTATCTAGGTATGCTCAACATGCACTGGCTACACCAGATCTGGTTTCCTTCCTCCACACTGTAAATCTCAAGAATAGATGATACATATAGCCAACATATCTCCCTCTTTTCTTTCCTGCTCACTTACATTTTCACTTCTCTGCATTTTTCCAACGCTCTGCATAACCATTCTGCAGTCTTACTCTGATCACACACACACACACACACACACACACACACACACACACACACACACACACTTACCCAGGTAAAGCAATTTCAGTGGTTTGTTCATTACCAAATTTTGAGATATTCTGTAATTACAGCCCATTACAATGTGTTCTTTGTGGATTGCAGTAAATAATAATAATAATAATAATAATAATAATAATAAATTTATTATGTATCACTGTTGCACAGTGGGACAAGGCACTAAGGAAAAACATTTCACTACATTAATACATCACATGTATGTATGTGACAAATAAAGAACCTTGAATAATAATAATAATAATAATAATAATAATAATAATAATAATAATGTGATTACATTTGCAGCCTATTGTCAACTGACTGTGTAATACACATGAAGTAAAAAAAGCTCTATTATAAATGCAGTACTGTAGTACAGGACAGTAAGATGTCTGTAAAAAACAAACAAACAAACAAAAACAATACATGTATCTTTAATCCAGAACTTGCTGCTTTTCTACTGCAATACTAAATGTACATGTTTTTAAAATGACACACAATTCCTTCCTAAGGGAAATCATCCAAAAACATACATCATAATATGATTTAATTACACACAGACAAATGCATGAACAGAAGTAGTGTATTAGAAGAGTAATAGTGTAATAAACAGGGTGAGCTTGCTGGAGTATGTGGTTTGGATCCGCCCTTAAGCTGGACTTCTCAGTTTAATAAATGCCACTGAGCTTTGATGCTTGTAGGATTTTGCATGCAGTCACGTTGTGTCCTTGTACAAAAACCTGGAGAAGTTGGACATATTTAGTATTATTATGCGATTAATGGGAGCATTCCGAGTTTTCTTGAAGGTGCATCACGTGTTTCTGTGCTCCACAAGGAAACAGGCGAGGCGTCACTGGCATGCGCCATTTTGAGGGGCAGGGTCAAGCGAGTGCTTCAGACAGGGGAACAGCAGCAGCTTGTGGGTAAAATGGCTTCGGAGCGGTGACATTGGGTGTACTATTACCACCACAAAACGTAGTTTTACCAAGTTATTGCCCTCTCTTCCCCTCTATTTATGTCACGCTTTCCTTCCAAACAAATGTTTTAATGGTGTTTTCTTTTCCACACTCGGTGATCATAACATTAACACGTTCATAGTTTTATAAGTATCGGGCTACATTTGCAAGATGGACGTTATAAATGTACCCGAGCCATATATATTTACGCCTTAGAAGTTTCATAAACTCTGTATAGAGTTTTTTTTTTTTTGTATTTTTCGAGTGTGCACTTTGTTTTGTTTTGGTTTGTTTTTTGAATATATATCGACCAAGTCTGCCTGTCAACTTATACGGACTTCGACTTTATGATTCATTTTTCTTTACTCATATTATAAGCCATATTAAGCCATGTAAAACAACAACAACAACAACAAAAAGTAAAATAACAATTTTAATAAACTCGCAAGCATTCTTATTTGTACTTTTTAATCCTGCAGAATAAGTACATTTCAGCGCTGCAAAATGAGAGCAGCCGGACGCTTTATCGTGCGACACTGGCCGGAACTGTATCACTGGCCGGAAACGACCACTGTGAAACGAACATAAGCGCCTACAGGAAGACGGGGACATTAAAAAAAATGACACAGTGGGGGAAAATATTTGGCTAATACTACTGATTAACGCAAAGGAGAAACCTTACGAAGGACGTATTCGATTAATACGCGGTTAAGCGACCGAAACTAGGTCGCAGCGTAAAGCGATCAGTTTGCATTAGCCAGCTAACCGAGCGGAAATTGGGTTTGGTTAACGGGGCGACAACAGAGCTCTCGGGCCAATGGAGAGGCCTTTGAAACTGTTTTCGACGGGAGGATGAGGAAAAATGACCCGCTAACCTGAAATCGGAAACCGCCTTTGTGTACATGTACGTTTCGGCGCCTTTTTTTCTTTTTATGCATATAACTCCTTTCATGTTGTACTTTCTAAGAGGACTTGGTTGTACATAAACGTATGCAGCGTATCGGGTCGGATGGTTTAATGGTGCAGCGATGAAGGCTGAAACAGAATACCGTGTTTATCTAGCTAACGTTAGCTAGCCACACACACACACACACACACACACACACACACACACACACACACACACACAGAGAGAGAGAGGGATAGAGAGATAGCAAGCTGGCTAACGAGCGAACGCACTGCACACATTATCCATATTCAGGGTTTAAAAATCACTATATAATAGTTTAAAAACTATTTTTAGACTCCCGTAAATAACTTGTTTTCCAAGACACGGTTCATATCATTTAGCATTTTTTAAGCCTTTAAGTTGCTTGGAATTTTTTAAAATATATTTCTATATACGTAAAAAATCTCACTTATCAGCATTTTGAAGTATTTTTGTACTTTTGAGGGATGTGATTATAAAAAGCCTTCATTCCCTTCAGTCCCTCATTCTCTTCCGAGCTAACAAAACTGAGAGTAAGCGGAGTAAGAGCCCCGACACTGAGCACTTCAGCACAAGCACACGAGTGTGGTGAGTTCTCCTGGACATTCACGAAATAAATGTGACTTGTTTTTGACTTTGGCTTTCTGTTTCACAATGTTACACTAACCTGAAGCCGACCCTCAGTCAGGCTTCCAGCTAGTGCTAACTTTACAGCTTATCTGAACGTGTATTTATGGCTTATACCTCACTGTGTCTGAAGTATGACATTTATAATAGAAGCTCCTAACAGTGCTTGTGTTTCTAATATCTTTTATATTGAGATTTATTTATCATTTTTTCATGAAACATTGCCCAGTGACACTACTGCAGATATAAAGCATAAGGACTATTGATGGTTATTTTCTGAGCCCATTAACACTGAAATATGACGTATTTCCCAGCACACTGCGTTTTATTTATAGTAGTGTATTTTAATTTTTAGTAATCAAGACTTATGGACCCAGTGCTCACAACAGGAAAGGTTCATCCCGAAGCATTAAATATGGTTATATTGATGTGTGTGTGTTGTACATAGTGATTCTGGTGAGTCACGCAAACAGAAATTAAATTTTCAACATCATATTAATGATAAATCTACGGATGGGCTGAATTTGGCTACCAAACTTTTTTTTTGACAGTTTTTAAGATGCATGTCTACCAGAACTGTACAACACCACATAGTTGTGTCTTGAATTTGGGATTCTCCCTGGAAATTGTAATTCTGAAATTCAACAAACACGATGTATGACGCACGTGCGTTGACTTAGGAGGCGTGGCTGACGACCAACTCTAGGCTAGTTAGCTATCTAAGATATGACCAGCACAATGGCTTTGATCAGCCATGGTGGTATTAGCATGAACGGTGAAGCTTTGGAACCCTGGCTCTGTTTTCCATAGTGTACAAATGAGGAGGTGAGAGAGCTGGACAGATTAAAAGGATTAAAATCGCTGCTGCTCTGGTCCCTGTGGGTAGAGAGGGCTTTGGTGCCACTGTCAGGGGGTAGTTGTATGGCATTGTGAGCATATAGGAATGAGTTAAAAATAGACCAACATGTCAGTGAAAGACATTTAAACCAATAATGTGAACCTACAGTTTCATTATTAAAAAAAAAATCAGACTAGTGAAAGGGGAAAATTCAGAAGTTCACCCATATTGTGCTTCTTCCCCAAACTGTTACCACAAAATTGGAAGCACACGATTGTATAGAGCGTCTCTGTATACTGTAGCATTACAGTTTCCCTTCACTGGAGCTAAGAGACCAAACCCTGTGCACAAAGCGAGCTCCATGAAGACATGGTGTGTGAAGGTTGGAGTGGAAGAACTCGAGTGTCCTGCACAGANCCCAGACCTCCTCACCAACATCAGCGCCTGATCTCACTAATGCTCCTGTAGCTGAATGAACACAAACCCCCACAGCCACGCTCCAACATCTAGTGGAAAACTTCCCAGAATAGTGTAGGTTATTGTAACAGAAAAGAGGGAATAAATCTGGAATGGGATTTTCAACAGGTACATGTGGGTGTGATGATCAGGTGTCTATAAACTTTTGGCCATATAACGTATCTGTGAACATCTGGGTCAGGTTTTTTTAAAAATTTTTTTTTTTAAATTAACTGGACTGTACATAGTTGACAATTATGGGGTAGATTTCTTTTAATTATTAAAAAAAAAAAAAACTTTATTTCTTGCAGCCTGAGCAGTCATGAATCTGTGGACTACTGAATATCATATATTATGAATTTATATATTATATAAATAATATAAATATGTAATATATATCGATCTTCATTGTTTTTTTTTCTTTCTTTCTTTTTTAAATATTAGAATGAAGTTGCTGACGGCAGACAGAAGCAAGAACTACTGGATCATATCGCTGCTGTGTTCTTGGTCTTCCAACTTGGGACTTCATCCCATTCAGTGGATGTTCTGGCATTGCGTCTTTTGCTTTTTCACTGTGATTTGAACTAAACTGCAAGGACAGCAATTAATAAGGAACACACAAATGGGGACCATTTCTTTAAATGCCTGTGAGATAAATAAGTAAGAGAACATTCCCTCGCCGGTAAGATTTTAGATTACTATGAGCAGCAAATTCTAAATTAAATTTATACTGTTGTACATATAAATGCATGAATGGTATTACATATGTTTTAATTGACTGTTTTAAATGGCTTAGACTTCCAGTGTTTTACCATGAATACATCTTTTTGCTATGATTGAAAGTAGACCTGTTGAATAATTGAGTCTGTGCACATCAACAGAAGTAGATTGTTGTGAATGAGTTAAATATCAGTGGCACTAAATGGCACCATCATTTTTTGCATATCATTTTATTAAGTAGTTGTGTTCTTTTTACTGCAGCAACAAGGGAACGAGAAGGAACCAGAGGAGAGTCCCTCAACAGTGAGGGAAATGTTCCAGTTTGGAAAGTACCCTATGGACATTTTAGAAATGCTTAGTGGGCATCAGGCTCATCAATTCAAAGGCCTAGGTTTTGAACGACAGCTGCAGCACCAACAGCAACTTCAACACCAGCAACAGCTTCAGCAGCAGCAACAACAGGGTGAGGCCTCTGGAGCTCTCCTCTCGGGGCTCGGCCTAGGTTCCCTTCAAGGATCTAGAAGTAATGCATTTTCAGATTCCTCATCGATTTTTGCCAAAATGAGTGCACCACCTCCACCAATCCCCCAGCAAACGCAGTCTTCTTCCTCACAAAGTTCTCGCAAATCTAGTAAGATGAGCAGCACTGGCAGTTCAGCTTCTGGATACCCACAATTTTTGCGTCCTTTTCACCCTGCAGAGGCTGCTCTAGCACAGGAGCAACTTCACTCAGGCATGGGACGGTTTGATTTTGCAGGAGGTAGTAGTACTGGTGGTTCTGGAGTGATTGGAGGAGTTGTAACATCTGCTCCCCCACCGCCACCACCCCTGCACCCTGGTCTCTCTGTGCCTCAGCCATCACCTGGACCATCTTCTTCATCACCTTCTCCCTCCAGTTCGACCACCACATCCAATAACCCTGCTACCAGCAGCAGTACAGTAGCTGGACTGGTTGGGGCTCAGTCTGAGGCACGTAGTTTACACCAGCAATTTAGTTGCATGCTTGCAGCCAACCAATACTTCCTTTCTGGAATGCCTACCAATGCTAGCCTTGAGCAGTTCCTAGTTCAGCAGGGTCCCCATAATCATCTTGGTCTTACAGAGTCAAACACAGGTCTAGCTCCTCCCCCAGCACTTCACCCCTCTCACACACATGGCCACCCAACCCCTCAGCCTCAGCAGCAACAGCAGCAGCTACCACCACATGCATTGTCTCACCCACACAGCCATGCCCACCCACATCACCCTCTTCATCCTGCCCCCCAACCATCGCCACTCAGTGGGTTTGATTTTCAAGGCATCCCTGTTCTTTCCTCCAATCAACTGGCTTCCCTAATGCAACAGGAAGCTGGTCTTCCTCTCCCACTTCCACTTCATCTCTCTGCCCCAAAGGATGATGGGAAAGGGGATGGTACATCTGTGGCTGGAGGAAGCGGAGGTAGTGGCAGCAGGAGAAAGAAAGCAATGGCCGGATACCTGCCCCAGAGGAAAACCGATGGCAGTAGTGGTGGTAGTAGTAGCAGTACTAATTGCCATAGCAGCTCTGGGGCACATGGCCATGATGGGTCTTCTGGCCTTGTTGGAGGAGGTGCAGGGGTTGGCATGAGAGGTCTTGGTAGTGACCCCTCCTCAATCCTCTCTTCTTCAACACCGTCCTCCTCCTCTTCTTCAACTGTCTCTTCCTCTGCCCCCTCCTCAAATTCTGCCTCTGTGTTGGTAACAAATGTTTCACAGATACACAAATCTGATAATCAATCTGCAATGACTCCCACTGTTACTCAGCCTGAGACTTATCACTGTGGTGAGTGTGGCAAATCATTCACACACCTCCCTAGTTTCCGTAGACACATACGTAGCCACGGAGAAGGGGCTAATGGTCCCAATAGCAGCGTTAACACAACTCCAAATACGGTGCATCAACATCAGACAGACACAAGTCTCCCTCACTCAACACAAGATGGCATATCTCAGCAAAATGCCCATCATCAACATGAACCAAATCAGTCCAATCCAGACCCTTCCTCTTCATGTCCAAGTCCAGATAAGACATACTGTTGCAGTGAATGTGGGAAAGGTTTCAAGAAACGAGGGCATCTCCTTCAGCATGGCGTTATACATTCTGGTGCACGGCCATATGCTTGCTCAACCTGTGAGAGATCTTTTAACCGGCGTGAATCCCTTACTCGACATGAGAAAATTCATGAGGATAAACCTTACCGCTGTCCAGCTTGTGATCGCTGCTTTAGAGAGAGTACCTCTTTGCTTAACCATGCTGCCTCTGGCTCATGTAGCAAACCAGGTAGGGGATCAAGTTCGAGAAGCAGTGAAGGCAGTTCAGTGAGTTCCGAAGACAAGGTGGAAGGTAGTGAATACCAAGGTGGACAAATAGGAGATGAAAAAGAATTGGTTTACGAGAAAGCTGAGGGAGGTGCGACAGATATGTCCTGTGATGGCCTGTATCCACAGGGGAGAGGAGGGAATCCAAATACTGGTGATAAGCCAGAAGGGAAATATAATTCGGCATATTCAAGAGATCCCTACCAAACATCCTATAGAGTTGATGATTATCGTCAGCCACAGGGTACGCTGACCTCATACTCTGGAGATGGCTCTTGTACTAACAGCATGTCAGGCCCTGCCCTCAGAAAAGCCCCCTTAGCTCCAACACTTCACCCACACCCTCCAAATCAGCAACAGCATCACCATCACCAACAGCAGCCACACCTCCCTCTGTCTTCTCTTCTAGATGACTCAGAAGATGAAGTTACCAGCAGTGCCATGTCTGCGATAGCTGCAGCTGCTGCTGCCTCTGTCTTGCCTGAAATAAACACCAGTGGGGGAAGAGAGGAACGAAGAGATATAATTGGAGGTTTGTTAGGGGGTCTTGGTTTTGGGCCTCTGGGTGGCCCATCTTCTACATCTACAGGAAATGGAGGAAATGACGAGTGTTTGAATGGATCCATGATGCCTTTATCTCATCCTGCTCAGCAGCAGCCTAATTCACAAAATGCCACATCGAATGCCAAACCGAAGCGGCCAAGGAAGCCCAGACAAAAGAGGGAACCTAGGCCTGGCGGTATCTCTGGAGAGGGTGTAAAGCGTAGGCGGAATAACCAGAACGGGGCTCGTGGGGATGGAGCAGAAAGGCCGTATTTATGCACTGTTTGTGGGCGTGGCTTTGGCAGACGCGAGACCCTCCGCCGGCATGAGCGTGTTCATACAGGAGAAAAGCCATTCCATTGTGATGTTTGTGGCAAAGATTTTCGAGAGCCTTTCCATCTTACTAAACATCAGACTGTTCATTCAGGAGAGAAGAACTACAAATGCTCCCTTTGCGGAAAAGATTTTGGGTATGCACAAAGTCTGAAAAGACATGAGAAGCTGCACCTCAGAGGGGATTTCAAGCCAAGACGGAGTAAAACCAAGTCTTCGGCAAATCAAGGAGGAACAGTTCCTCAAGATGGCAGTCAAACAGCCCCTGGATCATATTACCCTTATTCTCAAAATAAAGCTCAAGGATCCAATGCTAGCACATCCAACCAGCCCCCTCCTAAGCTTTATACATGTGAAATTTGCTGGAAGTCATTTCGCCATCACTTCCATTTGACTGCTCATCACCAAGCCATTCATGAACATGGTGGGGAGAAACTGTTTTCATGTGAGGTGTGTGGAAAAGCCTTTGCTTACTCCAACAGTCTGACGAGACATCGCTTATCTCAGCATGGTTTAGCACGTGCTGGACCAACCACCCAGCCAGCAGGAAGTGGATCTGGTGGAAATGCATCATCCTTAACAGAAAGTGAGGCTGCCACTAATGTTCTCCTTAGTCTGGCTCCTGACACTGGAAGTCATGGTGTGCAGCAAACACATTCAAACATTGCTCATACACAGCATCTTCACCCTCAACCTGCCGGCTATTCCCCACTCTTCTACACACCAGAGTCAGGTCCTCATAGTTCGAATACCAATGCCCCTTCACACCCTCAACACCCTCACTACTCACACTCCTCTATAGGGCCCCTTTCCCATCAGCAGCCTGTAAGCGGGAAGGGACAACAGATTTATCAAGGGATTACAGGAAACCCCATTCATTCTGCTCCCTCTCATATCCACATTTCATCCTCTCCACGCTACATTTCTCAGTACCACCACCAGCAGCACTCTTTTCAAATGCAGCCCCAGCATCTACATCAACTTGTACAGGTGCATGGAGATGTTGCCCAGAAAAAGAAAAAAAAAAAGAAAAAAAATAGATTTGTCGGTGGGGGACAGCTGATTGGTGGGTTCAGTGAATTTGAGAACGCAAGATGGCGTAGATTTTTGCAGAGGAAAAAAAGCAGGCTTCAGCAGCAACTTAAACGGAAAAGGTGGATAGCCCAGTTAAAGTGGGCCAAGTATACAGGAGGAATTGGGCTTCATTTAGGGGTTGGTACATGGCGTGTGGGTGGGCTGAAATTGAGAGGTTTGAGGTCTTTGATGGTTCCCTTAAGGTTCTTTACATGCCCTATCTGTCCGTCCACCACCTTTACACGACGGATAACCCATTCAGTTCACCGTGTGATAAGGCACCCTCCAAGGAAACATGGCTGTCGGGCTCGCCTGCGTTGTATAGTCTGTGGTAAGCGTTCTCGAAGGCTCCTCTCAGCTCTTCGCCATCGGGCTCGGCACCTTTCCCAAGGATCTTTCTCTTGCCCCCAATGTCCCTCACGGTTCTGGAATGCTGCCCTGCTACAGAGGCATAAATTTGCTTGTAGACGAGTTGGTGGAGGACGAAAAACACCAAAGGGGACTTATTCTCAGAAAGGAGAGTATTATATGGAAAGATCAGGTGGCATTGTAGAATACAGGCACTAAGTATTTTTCACTCTGAAGAAAATATGACCGTCAAAACTGATGAGTTTTAAAAAAAACCCTAGAGACCCCTAATGCACAGTGGAATTTCTGCTTTGAATCCACTACATATTTACAGTCACACACACTCATCATATAGATGGTCTCTGGTTTCAGCCAAGGGAGTGCCTCTTATAACAACATGAACATTAATCCTGTATCTAAAAAAGAAAAGACAAAACACACATCCATTACGGACATGGATCTGAAACATGGTTTCTCCAAAGGGGAAGAATATTTTAGATTATGGGACTATTTGGTAGCACCTTTGTTGTTATAGTAGCATCTCTATCCTCTAAAAACACATTCATTACGTATTTTCGTAACTTTTTTTTGTGCTGCGATAATGAATGCAAACGAGTAAGAGTGAACTAATCTCAACGGTAACATATTTTTTTTTCCTCTAAGTGACTTTCCCCTTATTACTTAAAATTTTGGACAGTATAGTCTTTTATTTTCAAATATATGTAACTTTTTTTTTTCTGTTTCTTGTGGCCTGTGCCCTACCCCCAGTAGTCTTGTGTTTATAGAAATGCTTGTCCGGGGACTAATGTTGCTGGTTGGGAAGTTGTTGAAACATAATTGTTTTATTCTCTAAGGACAAATGTACTAAGACACTTAGGTTTTCAAACCTTAACATTGAAAACTAATACTCATTCTTGCCTCAAAACTTTCAAATCATGTGAAAATTGTCGCATTGGGTGGGGGCACCATAGCTCAATAGATGCCATGTTCCATGAGTTTAATGTCACCTGTTTTTTAAGAAATATGTAATTTTGTAGGTATTTCTATGACAAGTGTTATATCTTTG
>CM074973.1:10686192-10688692 GCA_037577455.1 Pangasius macronema | reverse complement strand
GTCCCTGCCTGCAACTTTTGCTGATATCAGAGACAGAAGCGTCCTGGGCGCCAGGTTTAAACGTTTAAACGCAGTGATACTGAACAAGAAGATGGAGCACAGTGCTGCTGAATAGACACATCCTATGCGTGTCCAGAATTTTTTTTACATTTTTTAATTTTTTTTAATGGATTGAGTGGAAAGCACTCAATCCTCTCTGGGTGCTGGATGGTTTGAGGTTTGAGGTGTAAACCCTCTCCTATCCTCTTATCATCAATGGTCAGCTGAGGGGTTTATCCGGAAGCAGCTACTATCTCTCTCTCACTATAGGTTATTTTTATTTTTTGTTTTTTTTGTTTCAAGCTGATTGCGATTTAAAAGTGAACCCCAAGCCGAGTATAGTCAGGCTATGTCCAGGCCTCTTTCTCAGCTTTTACCTCCTCCAGATCTTCCCTCTGGAGGTAGTGCACAGTTTGGCCCTACTGCTACTACAGCACCCAATGGCCACCTGGGCTCAGTGGCCAGCCTAAAATCTCTTCTCCAGCTTCCCATTAAAGGAGACAGCAGAGGGAAAGACTGCTGTGAGATGATCGGTGAGTCTCTCTCTCTCTCTCTCTCTCTCTCTCTCTCTCTCTCTCTCTCTCTCTCTCTCTCTCTCTCTCTCATGGGTAGGCCTACAACCTCAGTGATGGAGTCTAAATGGGTAGTAACAGCATAATTACCATTCAGCTTGCCTACAAATACAGTAATTCCATTAGTAATCATTTTGTTTCTGCATTTGCTAGCCTTCTCTGTGGAAAAAAATCCAAATCATATGTGCATTTCTCATGTCTTTGTGTTGTGGTCAAGATGTCAGTAATGTATGATGATTAAGTCTAAATAAAAAAAAGAGTCTGGACAAAGATGTTTTGCAAATAACGTGTGTGCTTCTTCAGATTTAAAATGCATCTAGAAGTTATATAAAGAGACTGTCAATAAGGATAGCTCACATTTTCACATGAAGGTTTGTATGTTGGCACTGGTTGCTGAGCTTCTTCTCTTCAGCCTTTATTCAACGCCCTCAAACACACCCACGCAATCTCCTTTTCTCACTTCTCATCCTACTCCTTTTAGTCCCCCTCCTCCAATAACTACAGCTCTTTTTATCAACCTCTGACCACCTCACCTTAGCACTTCACTCATTGATTGTCACTATTTTGGTGTCGTAGCCAATGTACTGTTCCTGTCATTCCTCTTCTTCACCCCCCAGCCCAGATACCAGGTTTCTGCCTGGTGGTGTGGCTGTTGTGTGTGTGTGTGTGAGTGTGTGTGATTCCAAGCCTACAGCTTGTATGGTTTGTGACACCCACCCTTTATAACAAGCTTCTCTATTTATAGATTTTGAAGCTTTTCAATATCATACTAGGAGTCCTGTGCAAGTGTATGACATTTTTTAAGGCTCAATACCATTATTACAATGAACTCTTCAGAGGCAGGATGCAAGACGTAGAAGATGGCAGTAAGACATCCTAATATAACAACCCAAATATATGTTTTTGTTATAGATCAAGACAAACCGTTGGACTCTGATGAGGATTCGCTTGGTGGAATTGGCACTGGGGCCAGTGGCTCTATGCGCACCTCTTCCCAGACGGCTTTCCTGGGGCCATTGCTGTGGGAACGCACGCTACCATGCGACGGCGGCTTATTCCAGCGGCAGTTCATGGACTTGGAGGAGTTCCTGACGGAGAACGGCATGGGGTGCATGCCACTGGGCAATACCTCTGGCGCTCAGGCGCTCATTCCATCGCAGAGCATGCAGTCAGCCATTCCAAGCCAGAGCTCCTCACCATCTCCCGGCTCCTCCTCAGCCTCCTCCATCTCTTCCCTTTCATCTTCGTCATCCTCGTCCTCCCTTCTCGGACTAGACGTGCCACAGGTCCAAACCCAAGGAATGCTGGGAAGTCCCGAGTGTCTGCACGGTAAGCATTAGGCAGCGTTCACATGGAGTTTTTGGAGTCTGTCAGAAACGCATTTACATGCATTGCTGGTAAGTAGTAACTGTGTTTGCCTGAAGAAGTTGTTATTAGGTCAAGTATATGTATTTTGTGCTGCGTACACTGACAGTGTGTAGAATTGAGGCTCGCCATGAGCTGCACTTGATCTGGATCGTCAGCGTCACCTCAAGTGATGATTGGGCGTAATTTTTATTGTTTTCATTGAAATAAATTGTAGTGGAGTTTTTTGACAGATACCTAAAAGGACTATGTGTCTTAGCACATGTTTCTATGGGTGTTTTTTTTAGGCAGGGAGTAGGGGTGGAATTGAATATGGGAAAATATTGAATAATATGGGATATACACTATATGGCCAAAAGTTTTTGAATGCCTGGCCAGCTCACCCATGTGCTTGTTGAACATCCCCATTCCAGATTTATTCTCCTTTGCTGTTATAATAAGCTCCAGTCTTCTGGGAAGCTTTCCACTAGATGTTGGAGTGTGGCTGTGGGGATTTGTGTTCATTCAGCTACAGGAGCATTAGT
>CM074973.1:10616394-10631055 GCA_037577455.1 Pangasius macronema | reverse complement strand
AGTACGAAGCTGCTCGTGGCAACCGCAGTCCCAAAGCCACTACAGCAATCGCAGTCCCAAGCCATTACAGTACAGCTATCGACAGATTTGGAGGACATGATTCTTGTTGCTCCTGCTGTAGTCACAAACTGTTATGCAGATAGATACAAAATATTCAAAAAGCCCTAACTTATACAGCACAGGAAGGATTCTGCAAAGTCTTGAAGAAATTCAGAATGTGGCCCTGATGGCCTATAAATGACTGTGTAGATCTCTTTTGTGTGGCTTAATCATTTTTGTTAATAAAAAATAATTATATTTAATTTTATTTTAATTTATGTTGAACAAAGCACATTCAATCCCTGATCAGTGAACTAACATTTATAGTCCTACTTTCAGATCAAAGGTGCTGGAAGTAGAGTTGACTTGATCTACTTTTAAGTGAAAAAAAGTGAAGTGACATGTGGCCAGGTATGGTGACCCATACTCAGAATTTGTGCTCTGTATAACTCCATCCAAGTGCATACACACAATAGTGAACACACACACCCATGAACACACACCCGGAGCAGTGGGCAGCCATTTTAGCTGCGGCGCCCGGGGAGCAGTTNCCACCTACAATCCCTGCCGGACCCGAGACTCGAACCCACCACCTTCAGGTTCACCTTCGGGTTACAAGTCCGACTCTGCCCCCATTAGGCCACGACTTCCCCCAATTAATTAGCTTACTTACTTACTATAAGAAACTTCTGAGATTTTTATATCTGTTCCATGAACAGACACAGTCTCAGTAGAGTGAAACCTGAGTGATGCCCCAAGGCAACTCAGACATGGTCTCAGTCAAGTGAAGCCTCAATGATGCCTCAAGGCAGGTAGCAGATAGTTATTTCAGTCTTTTTATCTGCTGCCTGGCACTGGTCCTAGATTGGCAGTGATTAACTAAATCTAAATCTGCATCTGGATTTCTGTAAAGTTGCTTTGTGATAGTGTCCACTGTTAAGATCCCTATGTAAATAAACATGATTTAAATTGAAGTAGGCCTGTCATAAGACTGTGAGCTATTTTACTAGAAATGAGAACTGCACAGTCACATTTGGATGGGGCCAGAGCACACTACATCATTAGACATCACATGTGCTAATTTACACACCTGTGCAATGTTATTCTTAGTTACCTCTGACTAATGAAGGCATGTATTATTAGCAAATGATCCTTAGAAAACCCATGCTTGGTGATTAATCTAAGATTACTTGCAATGGATGGCACCCTAGATCCCAGCATGCAGCTAACTACAGTGTCTGGTGTGCATATAACCACAGCACTTTCAACAAGCTTCTCATCAGGTGTTTTGCTGAATGGGGCAAACCCTTCGGACATGCAATCTGGAGAGGAATGCGACACCGGTTGATGAGCCTTAGTTTTAGCTTTGGCTTTGGGATTATGCTGCCGAGTTTTAATCCATTTGCCCTGCTGTGAGGGCTCTGTTGCTGGAATTGTTTGACTAAGGCATGCAGAATGTCCTCTGATAGTGAGAGTGAGAGAATTCGTCTCTCACTATCACTAGTTCTCTCTAATGGGTGGATGCACACTTCTAATGCTACAGTCTTCCCTGTCTGACTGGTGTAGACTACTGTGCACTTATACTGACAAGTAAAATGACTGTGACAGGAAGTATAGCTAATTATCTTGCACTCAACGCTTATTCAACGCTAAAAAGAATCAAGGCAGGTCATGACAAAAAAAAAAGTCTGCAGCTAAAAAAGAAAGTTCAGAAAATTTCAGCAGAAGGAGAAAAATAGAAAATTGAAAGAATCAATTTTCAAATGGATTTGAAAAATCTATTCGACATATTACTGTTTAAAAAATGTGATATTTTTTATAAGTGCAGATGTGTATTTCAGAAATCCATAATATTTGCTTTTGTTTCATTGGATTTAACTTGACTCTGAAGTTCCAGGTAACAGCACAGCCAATGTTTATTTTGTGGCATATCTGATTTTCTTAGAAGCCTTTCTAAAGAAAAGTGCACAGTTTAATGAACATAAGCTTGACTGCATCTGTTTTTACCTCTGCTCACCTCTTTCCTCTTCCTTCTTGGCAGATACATTCCCATGTTGTTCTTGAACGAAACACTTTTGTAGGACCCTTATGGAAAACAGTGGATTTGGACTTTGATCCAACTCCTTGTCAAAGTGGCATATCGGCACTTCCGCAAGGTTGGTCTCAGTGTGACAAGAAGTCAATGGCTCAATGAAGCCGCAGTCCCTCTCATTAGTGCACCTTCAACTGCACTCAGCCCTTGTATGCAGTCAGTGTCACAGAACTGAATAGCAGCATGTGTCCTATTTTTCCTGATTCAGAACTTATTTAGAATATTGATTTTTTAGAATTGGTACAGTGCTGGAAAGAGCACTCCCTATTTAATTCAAATTCTGTTTGTCGAGGTACACTGAGGGATAAAATGCCCCATTTATCCACTGCTGTGTGATTTTTCAAGCGGGAAAATGTGCACATAGGAACACATGGCAACCAGCAGAAGCCACAGCTGATGCAGTGACTGACTTGTATGGTTATATGGTACTTAGAAGCTCTCTCTCATCTTGTAATGGGTATTTTTGTGGCCCCGCAATAGGCTGGCTAACAGCCAGCATCAGTCATCTCTCCCGAGTCCAGTATTCCTTTCTTCTCCCCCCAGGCCCCTGAAGAATTATAACATCTCATCGTGCGCAGCCGCACTGAAATCTCAGCTATTGTTCCCTCTCTCCTCAATATTTTTGTATCTCGTTTTGATACCTTTGTTTATTTATCTACATCATACCATGGCATAGCCATATACTGTTCTGTCTAATTCTATAGAGGTTTTTATACCTATTATTCCTGCTTGCCAATTCCTTTCTGGTATCAAACACAACAGAATGAAATCTTTGACTGTTTGTCTCATGTGGTGTACCAAAATTGAATGAGAGAGAAGCTTTATTTTGCACTCTCTTAATATTGAGGATTTTAATTAGGCTGTAAATTCTGTTTTGTTTTCCCTCATCTCTGGCCATTCGTAGTAAATCCGAGTGTAAACTAACATTTCATTTGCATACATGGCTCTTGAAGTCAGCACTTGGACCAGTTTCATTCCCGGGTCTGTGCGCAAATTAAATTGTTAAGTTTGACCCAAATATAAATATGAAGATTCTTGAACCTTCTGTCTCCTAAATGAGAATTAAAAGACCTACGGATTCTCTAAATTTATTTCTCAGGGGGCTCTGCATATAAAATGCTTTTTTTTTTGTGCTCCTGCTACTGTCACTTTTTCTATTTGATTATAGAAAGGTGTAACTCAAAATGAAAGGATGAACTTTCCTCTCTGTTCTTTTCATTCCTTAATATTGTGTATCTATCTGTTGTACTTCTGTAATGCTTCTATAGACACGCTTCTAAAGTAACAGAGTTCAGACTGTTCTTGTAGGGGCTTGGTGATGGATATGGCAAAATATAAACATATTGCCTGAAAACCGGAAATGGTAAATAGTGAGCTAGTTGAAACTAATCAATTGTTAAATAGGGGTGGGGTAGGGGTGGATTTCTGTTATAGAGATTTACCTGTGAGGTAAACCAGCTGACCAGTTGAACCAGTTTTTTCCAGCACTGGCGGTCTTGTGCCAGCTGCTCTGCATCCTCCACAGCAACTCCGTATTGTTGGAGGTCCCTCGCGATGACGTCGAGCCACCGGGTGCGGGGCTTGCCTCGTGGTCGTCTCCAGCCTGCAGCCCTCGGGTCAAACTGGAGAATGGCTTTTGTCGGATGGTCAGGAGGGAGACGGAGGACATGACCAAGCCAGCGGCGTTGTGCGACCAAAAAATTAAAAAAACCCTTATTAAAATAAGGTTGTCAATAATTTTAGATTTGACTACATTGTTGAGAAATTACCATAATGATCACAATCTGTACTTATTACTTATTACTTAATCATAAATCGTTCTTCTTCAGTCCAGGAATTACAGAGTACTTCTAAACAGCACTATTAAGCAGTCAATGCTGTAATCCAAGCATTCCAAGCATTGTGCCAGGTTTTTCATTTCCACTACACACTGTAAAGTTCATATAAAATGGAAAAAAGGGTTCAGGTGTGTAGTCTGTGTGTTTATTTTATTACCCAACTTCATGTCACATTAACAATGCCCCTAGCTATCATGGTATGTTCGGGACAGAGGTTCATAGCCAGATGCCTCTTCTTACTTTATTAATAAACTCTATTAATATGTCATGTCCACGCTGGACTTGGTGTACAGCTACAATTCCCAGAATACAGCGCAGCCTAGAAACATGGTCACTGAGGACTACAACACCCAGGCACCATAGACTCTTTCACCGTCACATTTCACTTGATTACTTATCACACACACACACACACACACACACACACACACACACACACACACACACTCCTGTACTAAATTAAGAACACAGCCACACTCACAGTATAAAGGACTTACACTCCATGCACTCACTGTGAAGTATACGTCCTATGTCATTTGTACCAGTCGATACCAAGCCTTTGATTCATCGATTGTCTTTCTGTTTTTTTGTATAGTTTCTGCTTTGCTTGTTTGCTGGTGTCTTCAATAGTTAATATCGTTTGTCCACCAGACCCTTGCCTGAATCTTGACTCTGCCTTTGGATTACATCTCTGTTTTGTTAAAAAAAAAATTCAACACTTGCATCTGTACCTGCATTGTGAAACGATACAGCAAATTTCATGAATGTTCAATTTGTTGTGTGTATCATATTGGTAAAAAAAAAAAAAGATTTACATGTCAGATGTTATAGAAGATACTGATTAGTGAGAGAGTTTTACAGCATTATGGTTTAATTCAAGGTTTTTAATTCTATGGAATTTAGTAAGATGGACAGATTACAAAGTTTGCTTCTAAGTGTATAGAAACACCAATGAGTCTCTGTAGTTCTCAGTTCATCAGTCAGCTAGGTGCCTGCTGGAAAGCCTTGATTAAATTTCAATTTGAATAATGTATTTTAATCATTATTAAATTATGTTTTCTTTATTATAGCCTGGGTACAGTACAATCCAATAACAGCTACTCAATGGTATTATTTAACAAATTAAAGGATACGAGAGAGTGGAATTTATTATAACAGAAAATCAGAGACTAAATCTGTGTTAATGCCCCTGGTTGTGGAATGGGCACATATGGTTATGATGGTTAGGTGTCCACATACTTTCGGCCATACAGTCTAATTTTAGAGGTAAGAATTGTGAAGCATAAGCAACTGTGCTATGTTTAAATATTCTTTAAAATATAAGCTGTTGTCTAGGGAACTATTTAAAAGGAGTGAATTAATTGTTAATTCTTACTTGGGATATTTGCGAAATAGTAAAATCAGTTTAATATAACTTTATGTAGTTTACTGATGGTGGTATTTGTTGCCATCAGTGAAGCATAGACTTTCAGCTTTGATTCAAGGGGTTTAACAAAAATGTTGCATTAATCATTTAAGAATTACAGCCATTTTTACAAAGTCCCCCAATTTTCGCAGGCTTAAAAGTAATTGGACAATTGAATGATAATCAGTGCCGTGCTGTGCCAAATGTGACCTGTTTCCTCCTTATTTCCTGACAAATTAAGGAGATAAGAAGGTTGGAGTTCATTCCAAGTGTTGAATTTATATATGGTAGTTGTTCATGGGAGCTCGCACTGTGCAGTCCAAAAAAGAAGGAATGCACTGGTGAGCTCAGCAACACCAAAAGACCTGGAAGACCACGGAAGACAACTAAAGTGGATGATCACAGAATCCTTTCCTTGGTGAAGAAATACCACTTCACAACATCTAGCCAAGTCAAGAACATTCTCGCAGATGTAGGTGTATCATTGTCAAAGTCTACAATCAAGAGACGCCTTCATGATTGTAAATAGAGATGGTTTACATCAAGATGCAAACCACTGGTAATGCTCAGGAACAGAAAGGCCAGATTAGACTTTATAAAAAAAAATACTCTAAAAAAAAAAAAACCTGACCAGTTCTGATGCAAGATTAACTTGTATCAGTATGATGGGAAGAGAAGAGTATGGAGAAGGAGAGGAAGAGCTTGTGATCCAAAGCTTACCACATCATCTGTCAAACATGTGGAGGCAGTGTTACGGCATGGGCATGTACGGCTGCCAGTGGAACTGGGTCAGTGGTGTTTATTGATGATGTGACTGCTGATAGAAGTAGCAGGATGAATTATGAAGTGTGTAGAGCTGTACTTTCTGTTCAGATTCAGTCAAATGCTGCAAAACTGATAGGACGATGCTTCATATTACAGATGGATAATGACCCAAAATATAACCTGAAAGCAATCTAAGAGCTTGGAAATGGAATGTCAAATGTTAAATGTCCGAGTCAGTCACCTCACCTCAAGCCTCAACTGAGAATACTTTTCACTTACTGAAGACAAAACTGAATGCAGAAAGACCAACAAACAAGCAGTGACTGAAGGTGGCTGCAGTAAAACCCTGGCAAAGCATCTCCTCCAGTAGAGGAAACTCAGACTTCAGGCAGTCATGGACTGCAAAGGATTTGTATCCAAGTATTAAAAATAATCCTAATATTTACGATTATGTTAATTTGTCCAATTACTTTTGAGTCTGTTAAAATGGAGGAACTATGTAAAAAATGGCATTAATTCCTAAACAGTTAATGCAAAAAAACCCTTGAATTAAAGCTGAAAGTCTACACTTCAAGTACATCTTGATTGCTTCATTTCAAATCCATTATGGTGGTGTACAGAGGGAAGATTCCAAACATTTCCAGTTACTTATGGACCTGACTGTGTGAGTGTGTGTATTTGTTTTGAAAATATATATCTCCATGACATCTGTCATAAATCTTTTATTACATCCCACTGCATTAGTAGAACCCGTTACTCAGGAGCCCAATACTGCTGACTACTGCAAAAAAATACAGACTCAAAATACATTAATATAATTTAGCAATTAAAAAAAATAGTCTGACATGAGGCATATGTTCTTTTTTGTGTATTGCTATTTTAAGAAAGCTAACCCACTTAAACTGATTTTTCTTTTATTAAAAAGGATCCATGCACAGGACATAAGAACAATACAGTATATTTAAATGATGTTTTTCTTCTTGCCATTTAGCCTACACTACATTGTTTGCAAATTCACCATTACAATATACATATCAGTTGCTATAATAATAATAATAATAATAATAATAATAATAATAATAATACATTCATTTAAAAAATAAGATTTCTGTTCATTATTTCCTTGTAGTGTTTCTCATGCAAATTCCTCATTTGCAGGATGTTAGCATCTATAATTCCTTGTAATATCTTGAAATGTAATTCTACATTTTACTTCCTCTCTGATTATGTAAGTACCCTAATCATCACTGCAGGATTGTTAGGATTTCACTCATTGTTATATTTGTCATGTTGGGATTCACACAGAAGTTGATTAAATGAAATGGTTCATTTCCTCTGCTGTTTTCATGAAACTGGAATAAGAAGATATAATTTAACATTCCACTAATTGCACACGCCGAAAATCCTTTTTGTTTTTGCAGGGTTGTGTTAGTTACTCTGCCTTCTAAAATCACTTTTAAAGTACTGAAGGTTTCCTGAAGTGCATATACCTAATCTGATCAAAATAAATCTGATTAAACCACTCTTTCCTAGTTTATTTGCCTTGTCAAGGGCCATTAATGGCTTTTTAACCCTCTACTGCATGAATTATTTCAAGAAATAAAAATATATTTCAAAATTAAAAAAAAAAAAAATTAGGGGGGTAGTTTGTAAATTGTTGCCGTATGGCAACAATGTGCAGTAAAGGGTTAAGTTAAACTTGAATATCTGACCTGTGCTCAGAAACTCTTGGCCTAGTAAGTATAGTTCAGGTTTGCACTGATACATGTATAATTGCGTAAAGTATGATTGCATTCTAAAAATACCCTGGTCAAGTGTGTGAGTCGATGGTGGGAGGACTCTGGAGCCTGTGGCTGGTCTTCTTTTCCCAGCAATCGCACTTGATAAGAACCTGTACTGGAGCCAGTTTATAGTAACAACAACATTTTGTTTTCACTTTTGCTCACTCTTCTTAGGCCTCATTATAGGACGGTAATCTCTGTCTCTCTGTGTAAACACTATCCCTCTGTGAATCACATTTATCAATCCGCAGTGTCCTGACAACCCCAAATTCCAACTGAACTTTGGCTCTGTCCATCCTTTCCTTACCATGCTTCATTTTAAATCTACTTAAATCTTAACATAACTGATTGCTGCTGAATGTCAGAGACAGGCACTGTGTGCATGGAACCACCACATAGAAATATTAAAAGCACATAACATCTCAGCAGTATTGTTACAGCCCCAGTGACAGCCACAAGGTGATTGTCTATACTACCCCCCAACCATGTTTATCACTTGGCAGCAGATATTGTAGTTTCACCATTCCTTTCTCTTTCTCTGCATTGCCCCGTTTCAGTATTCTTTCTAACATGCCCTTATCAGCTTGCCCTCGTCATTTCCCCTGCAACTTAAGGGCTCTCTATTACTTTATTAGCTCAAGCAGAGGCAAGGAATCGATTCAACATAGATGTAGATTTCAGGAGTACAACTTACCCAGTTCTAAAAAAGGCTTACACTAATAGCTAAAACTGTTTATTAGTGTAAGCCTGAGCATTCAAAGTGAATAAAAAGTAAATTTGCAAGTCAATTAGCTCACTCTTGCCTAGTATCAGTTAGGTTCTAAATTTCAAAGTTACAAAAAAACTTGGCGATATGACGCTTTTGATTTTCCTGCTTTGCATAAACAAAATATGAACTGGACCGACACCCCAGGGTGCGCACACACTACTACCGACACCTGCCTTTGTGATATGGCTGACAAGCACTGATTCAACCAATCTTGAACAAGTATGTGGTGCAGCATACCCAGATTCACTACTGGAGTTGTAAATAGTAGTATATCAGCCAGACGTAGAAGTCTATATATGTGCAGACTGAGTTGCCACTCAGTTTTATTACTGCAGCTATAGATGAGATTGCTCTGTCTTCCCCCAGCAAGGTCTAGATGACATTCATGTTGAGCCTCATGCCACTGAACTGTCTCTGAAGGAGTTAAGTGGCTCTTTTCATGATTGACTTTAGTCTTAGCACTTTCACATGTGAGCTCAGGACATGTCTGACTTAACCCTGTGGTTGGGACTGTTTGTGTTTGGAATCTGTTGGTCTGATAAGGCCTCTTCTCACTGTTTCTGTGTCCAAGGTCCTTTCAGTTCAACCTTTCTATCTGTATATTTCCAAGCCAATTTAACCTCCAAAAATGAGACATGATCTAAAGTAATGTAATGCCATTACAATTTCTTAAGTTTCTTAGCTCAGGCTAAAGTGAAACGAGAGAAGCCGTTGGTGATCACACGGAAGGTAGGCGAGTGCTCGTGATCTCACTGATGATGCAGCTGCCTGCGTTTTACTGTTGAGTCCTGGTGAGAGAAATAATTACATGGCATTAGTTGGGACTCTTCAGATATGGTTTGGACAATGTAATCAGCCCGTCCTTTTAAGGACTGAGTTTAATAGCAGATGCAGGCAACATAGAGAGCCCTGCTGCATTCTAGCTAATGACATTGAAAGCTTATGCAAAAGTGCCTATGCTGACATGCTGTCAGCAGTCAAGAATGAGCCTGCTAGAGATGAATTCATTCAGGCCCTCAGCCCAAGAGAGCTTCGTATACAAACGCAACTAGCTCACATAGCTATGTTGAGTGAGGCATTGGAGCTTGCTCTAGAAAGAGAGATAGTAGGAAATGGAATAGAAAAGGATGAGATAGCACCAACATTGAGAACCGCAAAAATGAACTGCGACTGATTGAGAGGCTGTGTGGCAGGATAATTCTATGCACATTGTGATGCTACAGCTAGGCTGTTCCACTTAGAAGCCCTCATGTTGCTGGGGGTGTGGTCAACTGGGCCACCTGATCAGACAATGCCCCATGATAAGGGGACCATATAGATGGGAGGACATGGGCCTGTGATATTTCCCAGACCTCGTCCCTTCCTGGGGACAGGGGTTGGCCTATCTGTGGAATGCTGAGGGTGGTTGACATGCCAGAATGGAAGCTGCAGCAGGAACAGGACAGAGATCTGTAGCCTGTGCTTTGATGGCTAGAAGGACAGCAGAGGCCCAATTGTAGGGACATTGCCGGGTGCTCCACAGTCACTAAAGGACTGTGGTCCAAGTTTGACACACTGCGATTGAGCGATGGAGTGCTCCAATGAGTGTGGAAGGAGCCTGCTACCAGAGGGGAGAGATGGCAGGTGGTAGTGCCCAAAGCATTAAGAGAAGTGGTTCTAATGGCTTGCCATGGGAGTACAGGGTCAGGACACTTCAGCATGTCCAGGAAACTCTTCTGCCTCCACCAGGGTTTCTACTGGGGCCAGCACAGAAGGGACATGGAGGATTTCTGCCATGAATATGATGCCTGCATCGCCTATAAAGGCCCTCTTGACCAATCTCATGCAAAGCCCCAGTGGAAACAGTAGCAGGGGACATCGTGGGATGCCTCTCTCCCTCTGCATAGAGAGAGGCAACAGCTTTGTGCTCACTGCTATGGACTGTTTTACAAAATGGCCAGAAGCCTATGCACTGCCTGTTCAGGAGGCAGAGATGGTGGCAGATGCACTAGTGGAGGGGATGTTCAGCAGGTTCGGTACAGAAGAGACCATCCATAGTGACCAGGGAAGGAATTTTGAAACCTTTGATTGTTTATGGCCATGTGCAAATGGCTTGACAAGCAGAAAACATGCACAACACTGTTACACCCACAAAGCAATGGCCTAATAGAGATATTTAACAGGTCAGCAGTGCAGGACTCCACTCTGTGCACCTCTGCTTTACTTATGCTGGGATGAAAGCTCTGGATATTTGACCTTTGAGTCAGTTAGGGTATACAGCCAGAAGAAGAAAAGAGGACGCTGGCCAAAGCTAGACTGCCATTGGATGGGTCCCTGCCAGATCCTGGAAAGGATAGGGGAGGTGGTATACAAGTCAAGTCAAGTCAAACTTTATTTATAGAGCACATTTAACACAACAAAATTTGAAACAAAGTGCTTTACATTAAGAAATATAGCATCCAGAGACATTGATAACAAAGACAACAATAACAACAGTACATTTAAATTAATCAAAAGCTAAAGAATAAAAATAAGTCTTAAGACTAACTTTAAAAACACTTAATGTTGGAGCGGTCCTGATGTTAAAAGGTACATTGTTCCAGAGCTTAGGTGCAGCAACAGAAAAAGCCCGATCACAGATATAGTCAGGAGAAATTTTGCGCAGTGTCTTATACACAGTCACTCCATCCCCTCTTTTCACTAGAAACAGTCAAACCCTCTTGCCACATAAACAACATGGACACTGACTCCCTGCCCATGTCACACACTCCAGTGGCCCATAATTCCCCTTCCCCAAACACTCCACTCTGCCACCCCCCATGGACTGTCACCTGTACCTCCAGCCCCAGTCTCTTATTCCTGTAAAGACTCTGATCTCCAGCCCCACGTGGGTTCTGCACGACCACAGAATCGATAGCCTGTGACCCAGATTAAACTAGAACAGGACTGGTACTACATTTCTCGTGAATGCTAGAGTGTGCCATTTTTTTTTCTTAACAAATTCAGAAATGTGCTATTTTTTTCTTCTTTGATATGCCTGTGCTTCTGGTTAGGGCTGGTGTTGAGCACAATCTGCATCTCAGAAAATGACTTGCACGTAAAGAATTTGCATGAAGTAATGTACCTGTGGTGCAATAAATTGAAACAGAACACTTTTCTGAGTAATGGAAAGAACCAAATAAAGATGCTGGTTTCTGAAATGACAGAACCGATTCTGACAATTGTGCATCGAATGGGGAAATGGCAATTTGCACTCAGTAGCTAATGATGAAGTGTTCTGTATAGAAACAAATTGTGATAAAATGGTTATTAAGCAACACAAACCAGGACTTGTGTGTTGGGACAAATCCAGGGGACACATCCTGGCACATTGCTATGTAAGTGAACACTACTCCAGGCTAGTGCAAGGCACTTCATCTTTGGAGGACAGAACAAAGAGACCTGAATGAGAGGAAACCATCTTCAGCTGCAGGAAATTCTGTAAATGTCATTCATGTAACTTTAGACCTGGAGTGCAACTGTTTGTACATAGCAAAATAAGTAAAGAAATAAATACATAAATGTAGGTAGGTAGGTAGGTAGGTAGGTAGGTAGGTAGGTAGGTAGGTAGGTAGGTAGGTAGGTAGGTAGGTAGGTAGGTCTTCTAAAGATTATAAGCTTTTATTTTAATATTTTTAACTTTCTGATTAAACATGATAAATATGGTTAAAAAGGTTAAAATTTGAAAGCAAGCTTTATAATGTAATGTATGTAAGCAGTAATTTAAGTGCACGGAGCCTCTTCATTATGCTCCCACCTCTGTACTTGGGCATGGTGTTGTTGGGATCATACACACAACCTTTCTTTCTTTAAACAAGGCAAGCTGTATTATTGTTTCAAAAGAGATCTGACTTGTCTAAATGCTCATGTGCAAAATCTTGTGCTTTGGGGCGCAGGAACGAAGATTGTGGTGCAGTCCGTTGGTTACCGTTCTCTGTATAACTGTTGTTATTGCTGCTTACCTTACTTCTCATTATTCTAAGACTGTGTTGTGAAATCTTGTGTGGTGCACCTGTCCTGGAATGATTAGTTGTGGTTCCACCTGTATGTTATCTAACCATTTGTACAGACAGACGTGTTGACAGAAGGTCTGTGCTATGGTTAAGTAGCTTTTCCCACTTTGTTTATTAGACGACATGGGAACTTTAGGAAGCTCCTTCGTCTTCACCATGATTCCTGCTTGTTTCATGAAACCTTCCCAACCAATGGCAAAGCCTTTTTTTAATGACATCTGAAACTTTTTTTTTTTCTGCTGCATTTATAAGTAGAACTTTTTTTTAAATGTACTCTTTACATATGTGTATTTTTAATATAGTGCCTTAATACTTTTTTCCCTATCAGTTTTGTTTTTTAAACTTTATTTATGCTTATGAATACATACTTTTTGTTCATATTTACAAAGTACAAAATCAAAAGGCATTACGTGCACTAAAGTATATTAAATACAAAAAAAGTGTCTGAATATATAATACTTATATATTCTAGGGTTGCTTTCATAGGTCAGTCCTATTACGATGTACAGGCAACTCCAGAATGACTGAACAGTGCAAGTGCACATAAGTAAAACAGTACAGGCTATAATTTATATTTATAAATATAGGCTATAAAACCCCTGTCATGGGAGGATAAATAACACAGGATATCTCACCTTTTGGGGAATTCAGCCACACTATGAAAACTGTTCTGCTCCCAAAAATTCTGTGCTTTTTTTCTGGTGATGTGACAAGGTCAAAAAATAAAAAAAAAAGTATTCATTTACTGCATTATGCTGGCAGTAATTATTTCTTTATTTATTCATGGTTTTATCCAGGCTGAAATGTCACGAGTCAGTCTCGAGTCTGTCTCAAGGGCAACACAAGTCTGAGTCCCTAACTCCAGTCCCCATCTCTCTGGCCTCTGGAATAGAGGATATGTGTGTGTGTGTGTGTGTGTGTGTGTGTGTGTGTGTGTGTGTGTGTGTGTGTGTGTGAATCTCTGCCCAGGATAAGGGTTTGGGAGTTCATTTTTTGGCTGGATTAATTTGGGTTTAAAATCAAGGAAACTGTGGTGTTGGTCACATTATAAAATAATCTGATGAAATATCTTTAAACAAAGGTTTCAGTTGTATCACACATTTTGCTTCTGTCACTGCTGTAACAATGTTTGAATTCATAATTAGGCATGAAGCTGTGAAATAGGAATGAGGATGAGCGTGTGCTACTTGATGAGACTTTTTGGAATACGCCATAGCTCATCTTCTGGAAGAAACTGGATGAGCCTTTGATACTGAGGCTTAAATCAACAGCACTCAAACATTGAAAGAGCTGAAATAGGGGTAATGGTTTGGTGTGTGTGTGTGTATGTGTGTGTGCGCGTGTGTGCGTGTGTGTGTGTTTATAGAGTCATTCTAGATAAGTGGTCCTCTCTGAGGAACAACAGCCCACTGTGGACTTGTAATCTGAACAAGTGACCATCTGCTCAGCCCTTTCATTCTTCCCTGACTCAGTCCCTCAGAAACATACTCTTGAAAATTCCGCAGTGTAGTATGCCAGAGATTTTGTAGTTCATGCTGATTTGTTCAGGATGGGTTTTTCAGATGATCAGAGTAGAAAGAAAGACATTTCATTAACAGGTTAGACAGTATTTAGGTCAAGCTACAGTCTTGTCTGAGCTATCAATGGTTTTAAATTTAAATTATAATCTATTCTTAAAGTGGTGTATCCAGGCAAATTTATCGGAAATCTGATGCTGCTCTATATAGTACTCTGAAGAAGCCAAGTATGTGCAGAGACTAATGAGTTACACTAAGCTCCTAGGTCCAAATACCCCAAGTACTGTTAAATACTTTTAAATACCATCATATTGAGAGTCTTCTTCTTCTTGTTCTTCTTCTTCTTGTTCTTCTTCTTCTTCTTTTGGCTTTTCCCTTCAGGGGTCTCCACAGCGAATCATCACTCTCCACCTATCCCTATCTT
>CM074973.1:10594429-10604873 GCA_037577455.1 Pangasius macronema | reverse complement strand
GACCCCTGAAGGGAAAAGCCCAAAGGAGAAGAAGAAGAAGATTATCGTTAAAAGAAGCTTTACTGAAATACACACAATAGTGATCTGAAGTGGAAGCATCCAAAATTTCATTCATATTCATGAATAAACCTTGTGACATGACGAAATGTCCAGCTTGACCGTGATTATATCAGACTGTTTATGTGCTGAGTTAATTCAAACGTGCTTAACAGTTGAGTGGCTTTTTTTTTTTTGTCAGAGCTTAAAAGGTCTGAGGATTTATCAACATCAGAGTTCTGTCATGGATAATAGTTCAGACAGTTCTGGTAGGAATGAGGGAGTGTATTTAACTGGACGATAATCAATCATTAGCAGCAGTGTTTAAGCAAAACCACGAATATTCAAGAGAAGAAACTGTTTGAAATTAAATGTTTATGCTGTTAAACAAAAGACAACTGCGTGAGCGCCTGCTGTTTGATCCTCACATACAGAATGGATAAACAAATTCTGTCAGAGAAGTTAGGTTCATAAATTCATCATAATTCATAAATAAAATAATCGACATCGCTCACTTTCTTAGTTAATGCTCTAAAGTTTAGTATTTAGTGCCTTTACATGTCTGTTTGTCTTTCCTGGGGTGCAGTGAGTAGGGATAGAGTGATGCTTAGGGAACTTCAGTCAACCTGAACCATTCCTCGTTGTGTATTTCTTGTCTCCTGTAGTCTGCAGAGTGCATTAGAGATATTGCAATTTTTTTTTTTTGCAGTGGTTTGAACAGAGAACAGTTTCTGCCAGACAAGCTGATATATATTTCACTCACTTCTCTATTTTAAAGTGTTATATTAAACTGATTGTCACGTAGTTAATTGATAAGAATCATAGAGCAGGGATCTGGATGCAGACCAGAAACGGTAGATTTTAGGTAAGTGAAATGCATATATGTGGATTTTAAGGGTTCAATGCAATGCCATTAGTTTGTATTTGTATCTGTTTAGTTCTCATTTTCGTATCAGTTTTCATATTTGGGTTTAAGCCGGAAGCGGATGTGGGCTGGAAGTGTTTTTGGTGTTGTTGTTGTTGTTGTTGTTGTCGTCGTTGTTGTTGTTGTTTGTTTTGTGGAAAGAAATGAAGAAAAAAAAACAGGGCTGCTGAAAAAGGAAGTTGTTTTCAATTAACAAATTATATCAAATCTATCAAATCTATCTATCTATCTATCTATCTATCTATCTATCTATCTATCTATCTATCTATCTATCTACTTTTTCTTTTAATTATATAATATTATTCAACACCTGAACCAGATGTCCTATGGAATTTTCTGGCAAGCTTTCTATCTTTTATCCATTGTGACCTACTAAGCAACTAACTGTGTTTCAAGACAACTTTTTTCCAAATCATTTTCAGATTGATATTTGCAGATGACGAGAATAGCCATCTAATAGCATTTTCTCAGGTTTACTTTAGTTTTTGGGTTTGTTACATTTAAGAAAGATCGGAAAAAGTTCACTGGACACACCATCAGAATGTAGTGTAATGTGTTCCTGGGGTCCATTTTTATTCCTTTATGAATTTTGCAGGATGATTTTCTTTTAATAACGATGGGAGAAGATCATTTATAAATGACAGAAACGTGCGCAATGAACGTGCAGGTTCCTATTTATAAAATTCTTATATGATTATTTTTGGCGATTCAGTGGAGGTATGCAGCTCTGTGCCCAGCATGCAGTCTTCACAGGCTGTATGGAGTAGTGGCTCTATAAATAAAAGCATTTCTAGTGTTTGTGCAGATATATGGCTTTATTTTGGAGCTCAGTAAGGCAGTATTGAGGTCGGGCTATTGGAGCAAACCACTGAAGAAAAAAATGAAAGCGCATCTCCAATTAGTTTAATAACATTTTGGGTTGCCAGGTTCCGCAGATAATACCTGTGTATTGCAGACAGATACTGCGAATCAAAAATGCGCACTACTGTTAAAGTCTGAGAGAAAGAAGAAAAAAATCTATCTACCTTTCCCTATTCTGGGCTAGTTTCAAGTCTTTGTGTGTTTTATTTGAGTTGTAGTTAAGTTGGAAATTATTGACAGCAACACTGTATGGGAAAAGAAAACTGTAAAGAAAGATGTTGCCAGTAAGGGTTAACACTTTCTGAATATCCCTGTATATAGTGTGAGAATACTTCTGTACAGATCAGGGTGGAGTTGAAGCTAGAAAGAAAGCGGAAGCAAACAGGAATGTCCTGTGATAATACTGAAAGCTACAGTAGGTAATTAACTTATTACTATGAAGTGTGTAGTCCACAGATAAGATAGACTTTATTCAAAGTCACAGTTGATCTGATATCAAAACAATGACTCTGTTTACACATACTTGCTTGGCTTTTATCGAAATATTGGCTGTTTTTTGTGCCATGCCTCATACATCTGCAGGATAACGATCTTTTGCAGAGCTCACATTCACACGCTTTAACAACAACATTAAGAAAATATATATATAAAACGGTGATCGTGACGAGGAGCTTAACTCTAGTTTGCCACCAGTAGGCATAAAACCAGTGCTATTCTGCATTCTCAGGGCATCCAAAGATGACGTATGCATTTTCCATTAGCAAGTGTCAAGTGAGGCGCTGCAGTTTGTCACTGTTATACGTACAGCTCAGTGCCAGCATAATAAATCTCCTTTATGGTGGAATGGCCAAATTCCAGAGCAGCGAAATGAAATGGAAGCCAGTGTTCGCTAGCTGAATCATTCAAGGTCACCTAATGTCACCTGAATCCCGGGCTTTTGTGCGGCAGAAAATGGCTTACATCACAATGATTTTTAAATATTTTTTTTTTTATGAATGGTCCCATTGTGAAGAATAGAAAGTCAGTGAAGTAGAGAGTATCGGAAGAATATTGGGGTAAAACACAAGATCACAAATGAGAGAAACATACCGACTCAGCAGGTTTGACAATCAGCATTGTCTGTATTTTACTAGACCACAAAGATGTACAATTACTTATACATGCTTGGTAATTGGAGTCCACATTGTCCGAGTTCATGTATTTGATATGTATAGGAATGCAGCTGCAATACAATTTCTTTTAAGCACCCAAAATATACCTCATATTTTTATATCATAAATATCATCATGGCATGTGCAGTAAATGAGGTGGATAGACAGTATGAGAGCAAATAAGAGACTAAAGGTACCAGCATATGTCTGATAAGTTCTTGTTACACTCTGGTCATAAGACAGATCATTTTTAGCATTATTCCACTTTTAACAGAAAAAAGAATGGGAATCAGTTATTTTTATGTGAGAGCTAACGTCTAAGGAAACATTAACAAATGCCCTTTTTTCGTGCATCCCCAGGAGAGCGGCTCAGTCTACCTGCAGTTCTCATGTTCCACGGCACTACAGCTGGAGGTGATCTTTGAGGTACTGGAAGAGTTCGACTGGACATCTTTCTCAGTGGTCACCACTCGCCAACATGGTTATGAGGACTTCCTGGACATGGTGGAGGGTATCACAGATGGCTCGTTTATTGGCTGGGAGAGAAAGGGCACAGTGATGCTTAACCTTACCGATGATCCAGGAGGGGCAAGAACCCGCAGGCTGCTAAAGGAGAATGAGGCACAGGTCAGAAAAACAGAGAGAAGTTGCTCTTCCTCATATTCCAGTTTCACTTTTATCCTATTTCCATTTAACATTGTTTCGAATTACTATACAGTTACCCATGCCACAATCCAAATCATCAATTCAACCAGTATTTTCATCTGGTAACCTTACATCATTATTTCATCGTTCATCACTTCTTGCATGCTCTTTGTCTTTATTATCAGCTGTTAGAATATCAATAATCATATCTTTGTTTCTTTGCGCTTCCAGTTCCTCCCCCTTTTTGTGATACATTTTTATTGGTTTTAAACAGGCAACATGCAAAACCTCAAATTTAGAAGATTACATTACTCATTCAAGTACTGACAAGCAAATGACAGGAAACCAAAAACACCAATTGTCACACCAATTGAAATGCACAAAACTATTCAGTACAGTGTGAATTATTTAGGGCATTTGGTTTTAATAGGATATTAAGTTCCTTGTTAGACGATGACTGAGTTGACTGTCTGAGTTACTTTTTATAAACAAATTAACAATCAATTTTTCTGGAGCTCAGACTATAACATGGAGACTGCTTTTCAACAGTGAAGTGAAGAAGTGACTTGTGGCCAAGTGTGGTGATATTGTACAGAAGATTCTTCTACACTCCTGGGCAAGAAATTATTGGTCAGAAAATTAGCAAGAATTAAGCAGATGCACTCCTGAGACTCCCTGTGCCACCGTTTGTTCATTACTTTTGCTACAGTGAACTGTTTGGGGAAAAGCTAGAAACAGGGAAATTCACTTATATAAAATCACTTATATAAAATAACTTATATAAAATCATGATAATGATTAAAATGTTTGGGTGGGTGTATGAAATTTTTCAAAAATATCTTCTGGGATGTTTTTTTTCTTAGCAGATTAGTCATTATTTGGTTAACTGCCACACCAGACGCAGCCCATCACAGGCCTGATAACAAACTCATAAATGGAACCAGGATTGACAGCACAGGGAGAGATCCACAGTATTTGTTTTTTGAGACTATAGTATTTTACGGTATTTTTGCTAATTCCCTGACCAATGATTTGTTGTTAAGACCAATAAAAGATTAAATATTTTGCCATTTGGGGCTTGGCTCATTTTTTTTTTATTTTTGCACAGGAGTGTATAATGAGGCTTGCTGTCTGTGGTACATAACTGTGGGGTGCGCATTCTATGATGGATCACAAGCACATCAGATATAGCCATGTGCTTTCCATTGATGCCTTTGTAGCATAGTAGGTGGTCTCACTACTCTAAGGTGTGTGCTGCCCGGGTGCTGAATGTGAATCCACTGCTGATGCCCTAGTCAGGACTTATATTGCTCTGTGTGGAGAGTATACTGGCAATATGTTAACAATTTTACTGCTAGCATTGGAGCAATTCACTCCTAGCAGTGGGGCACCTATGCCAGGATATGAGGTCACTATCTGCTAACTTTATACATGGAATCAAGTGTGGTTAGCAAATCTGCCCTGACAGATCTGTGACACTACAATCTAGTTTCATGTTCCAATGCAGGGTCCCATCTGCTTTGCACAAACATTAGGCAGGGAAAGTCATGCTCTTGGAACCCTCGTGGGCTTTTGATGCTGTAGAGTTAGGTCCCTTGGAGCATGTCCCTGAAGGGCAGGGGCTGGGAAAGAGATGCCTTACAGCCAAAAACAGCACTGCTTGGGCAATGACTATGTTGGATCAGTGGGTCCTGATGACATTGTTGATGGAACTCAGACCCACCACCTTCAAATTCACATTCCCCCACTTGCCTCCTTTTTGGGGATCAGGGCCTTTTTTGGAGTTTGTTCCCACTAGGAGAGAAAAGACAGACCCCACAGTTCAAAACAAGAGGTACTACTCATCTTACTTCCTTGTTCACAAGAAAGCTGTCTGTTTTTGTCTGATTCTATATTTGACATAGTTGAATTGGTTCCTAAATAACAGGTATCCTCTGTTTTCCTATGAAAAGGGTGTCTGATGTAGTTCATGCATTCTTCTAAATTATGAGCATTTTAGAAGTCAGATGCCAGTCTATGGCTGGACCACCAATACTGTGGATTGGAATGTGTCCTTGTCTTGTGAAAAGAGCCCAAGTAGCTTGCTGTAGATGCAGGGTATTCATAACAAAAGGAGGCCAGTGTTTCATTGGACAGTAATAATCACCATGCACAGCTTCATTATAGGTTCTTTTCTATCTTTCTGAATGTGGAACAGCATCTCCATCCCTCATGGTTCCATAGGACCCTGGCATCGACTCTTTTCCTTGTGCTGGATTTCCTTAAGGTCACTCCTTACAAGCCTATGCATTATGCTAAATTGAAAATGGTAACTCTGAAATCTGTCTATTTATTTGTTTGTTTAAGAAATCTAGCAATCACTTCAGCAAAGTTGGATGCATAGACATGTATGAGGGGCCTTATGGAAGCCCAGCACAATGGCATCTCTTTGAGGCCTTATAGGCTTATTATTACCTTTATGAATGTGGGGATTCAGGTGTTCCTGCCCAATCCTTCTGGTCTAATCACCCAACTTTGTGAATCAGTTGATTTAGACCAGGTGACAGCCATGTAATCCACAGATTTTCTGTTTTACTCCCTCAGAGGAAAAACACAGGTGCTCACTTGTCTTTTTAGAAGCTGGTTCACTTGGTAGTGGACATCATCACCATGCCCTAAAGACAGGCTAGACACCCAGCTCTCACTGGGACATTCCTCTAAAAATATATAATTGGAAATAACTGTGCTTCATTAGTAGGAATATTACAATCTACTTCTAATTATTGTACAGTTATTTGTATCAGTACCTCCTTTCTTCCTCTTTCCTCTCTTGAGTAAAACTGTGACCTTTATGTCAAGGCTCCTTAGGAGAATGGGTTCAGGAAAAGGGTGGCTGGCATGTGTAATGTTGCTGAGCAGCGTCACATTAAATGACAGTTTTCCATCTGACCCAAAGGTGACTGACTCAATTCCATAGGGGCTGTCACACAACAGCAGCCATTCTCTGCATTCGCTGACTTGAGTGATTAATTCCCCCCAGTGTCAAAGAAGTGGGACTTTGGAGACCCTAATCACTGATGAAACTGCATGTCACTGTGTCTCCTGCACAGACAAAAAAAAAAAAAAAAGACGGACAAAGAAGTTAAAGTATAAAGTGAAAAAAAATGGAGTAAATGCTGGGGAACTGAGAGGAATGTAAGAAGAAAAGCCTTTAACTACAACATGTCTGTTGCTATAGTTAAAATCATTCACCATACTGAAACTTTTTTTCTTTTTTTTTTTTTTGCTTTTTGCAAATGACTTTAATATAACACAGTGTATTGGTGCTGCTCACAATGTCTATCTGAAAATACTAATGGATGCAGATAATCACAGAATGAAAATGGCTATTGGAGCTAGTGCATAAACAATTCAGTAGAGAGACACTAACTTCTAAATTTCGACTAAATTAATTCCTAAATAAATTGAACTATACTTTTTTCATGCCATGCAACTATGGTACAATATTTAGTTTTATACAGTAATAGACAATAGTGGAAGTATTGGGAGGAAGCCGGAGATCCGGGAGGAAACTCATGCCAACACATGGAGAACATGTGAAATTCCACACAGACAATAATCCAGGATCGAGCACAGGCTCTGTGGGCCAGTATTCTATGTACCACATGAAAACATTTATTCTTTTTTCACCCTTATGCATAGGAGTGTAATGCAATGGCATTATCTCTATCTGTTTAGTACTGAAAATATCAATATCTGTTTTCGCATTAAAAATGGGCGTGGTCTATACTTAATGACTATTAAGGGCTTGACCCAGTGTACTTTTGCACAAGTTATATTTATATTTATAGATTTAATTTAAAATGGATTTTTAGAAATTTTTGCAGTCAATAAAAATAAAAACTTTAAATATATATAGCTAAGTATTCAGACCCTTGAATACTACCACAGGGTGCCACAATTCACAGTGCATGTCAGACCAAAAACCAAGCCCAGGCTTGAAACCCATAGAACTTCTGTCTGAATACTTATCTAAATGAGACATTTCAGTTTTAAATTTTTAATAAATTTCAAAAAAAAAAAATTGCCATTATGGGTTTTTGTGTGGAGATTGATTACCAGAAAAATTTAAATGTAATTGAATCTATTTTTTTTTAAACTTTATTAAAATAATTTGTTTCACATTTACACTTATTTCACAGTTTATGACAGTTATTTCTACTTACTCAGAGGCAGACAAAATGGGCAATATAAATAATATTTTACTGTGCACAATTTGAAAATAGCACCACTGCTCACAGCACAAGAAATGAAAGTGAATATGGCACGTTCTTTATCAGCATTTACCAATAAATAATATTTTGTTGTTTTTGGTTAAACGTTATCACCATAAGATCTGTGCTACATTGCATGAAGAGACAGTGATGAAATTCATCATGATGGGAAGCAGGAGAAAAGAATTAAATTGCAGAAGATGTTCAACAAGTTACTAACTGAAGAAAACTTAAAATTGGACCAGACACAAACTAATAAAATAGTGCATACAATTTTAAAGTCCACCTAAAGACTAAAAAAAAGCAAGACAAGCAATGATCCAACAGAAATACATAAATAAAAGGCAGTGACATCAAAAAAGTGGTAAGATTCATCAAATGTTAAATGTGTGAGTTATTACCATACTTCTCTGAGTTTCCACTTGATTCATCAGATTGTGTGGTTTCCTTGGTAACAGAGGTTGTATAAAAGGGGTGACTGCATGAGAGCAAAGATTCCACTGGCAGAAAATGGTTTGGAATGTGGAGGGGTAACCACTGAGCCAAGTCATCCTTTCCCACTTATCCGTGACAATTCATCACCTTTCATACTATTTCTTTTGTCACAGTGCTGCAGCACAGCTTCTGCCCAGTCCATGTCCTCTGGAAAGCAGAGCTTGGACGGAATAACTAATCGCCCATCCTTGAGCTCCTTCTTCCCCAACAAACCTGCTATTGCCCTTTTTGTGGAGGTCAAGTTCTCTGGCATTGACCTTTGTAGGCTCTGAGGAGAGAAGGGCTATTAGTAAGAAGCCTTGTAGGTGTGATTTACTGGCATATGTATTTCTGGACACCTCCCTTTCCAAGTATACAATGAGATGGGGATATACAACTAGATTCTTGATGTTTGGAACAATTTTTAAGTAGCCAATCAATTCTTGATGGCTTGTTCTTTATTTGTGAAGCCAGCCTGTCAAAGGGCTGGCTTCACAAATAAATAACAAGCCATCATGTGTTCTTTCTGTGCGCAGGTGTTCCTGAGGCTTGTGGATTTAAAATAAAATCTATAACTTATATGTGCAAAAACTGTCTGGACAGTGAAGTTTGGAAAAAAGGCCAGACGCTGCTTTTCTAAACTGCGACTGTCAAGTTTCAGTGAACCTGTGCCCACTGTAGCCTCACATTCCTGTCCTTGGCAGGAAAAAAATTGAACCAGATATGGTCTCCTGCTGTTGTAGCTCATCTGCCTCAGGGTTCGGTGTTTGCGTTCTGAGATGCTTTCCTGTGCAACAAGGGTGTAAAGAGTGGACCTGTATCTGCATGATTTTCTGCATTGAGCAAGATGAAAACATATCAGGGAACAAGATGAAAACATATCAGGGAAGCTGCCAAGAGACCTATGTCAACATTAATGGAGCTGCAGGAATATTTTGCATGTACTGCTCCATATTCTTGCATATATGACTCCATATTCTTCACATGTCTGGGCTATGAGGTAGTATGGCTAAACAGAAGAAAAATCCAAGTTGGAAAATATCTTGGAAAATAAATCCAAACCATCCTAAATCACCCAAAACTTGAGGCCAGTGTGTTATAGTCTGTTGAGACCAAGGTAAAACTTTTTGAGCACAAAAAAAGAAAAACTTATCACCCAAAGAATGCCATACCCACAGTGAAGCATGGTGGCAGCATGATGCTATGGGGCTGCTTCTTTTCAGCTAGGGCTGGTGCTCTAGTTCACTTAGAGGGAATCATGGATAGCTCCAAATACCCGTGTATTTTGGCACAAAACCTGCAGGCATCTGTTAGACAGCTGAAGATGAAGAAAAATTTCACCTTCCAGCACAATAACGATCCAAAGCATAAATCCAAGTTAATAAAAGAATGGCATCAGAAGAAGATCAATATTTTGGAATGTTCTAATCAGAGCCCAGATCTAAATCCTATCAAAAACCTGTGTAATAACTTGAAGAGGGCTGTGAACAGGAGATCCCCTCATAATTTGATAGAGCTGCAGCACTTCTGCAAGGAAAAGTGAAATAAAATTGTCAAATCACAATCTGCTAAGACTCTTACCCAAAAAGACTGAATGCTGTATTACAAGCAAAAGGTGCTTTTTATTAATACAAAGTATTATTAAAGGGGTGTGCACACTTGTGCAAACCAAGTTTAGTTTTCCTCCATTTATTTGTTTTTCACTTGTATTTTGATGGTTGCTGTATCACATTAAAGGTAGAAAAATATCTGACATGAGTCTTCTTGGTTTCTTTCTTTTTTCATTCATCTTTCTTGCTTCCCCTCAGCTTTGCATGGCAAACAAATATTACACACACTTCTGAGGTGCAGAGATTATGCACTCCAAAATCCCTCTTTCCTTTCTCACAATCTTTGGGCTCTATCTTACAATAGAAATGGTTCTGTACATCATAAACACTGGATTCATTTACAGTTTGCTTTTTTGTGAAAATATGTTAGATTTACTTCCAGTTGTCTGTTATAAAACAAGATCTTGGTGGCCCAATTCAATTCAATTCAGTTTTATTTGTATAGCGCTTTTAACAATGGACATTGTCACAAAGCAGCTTTACAGAAAT
>CM074973.1:10574629-10584909 GCA_037577455.1 Pangasius macronema | reverse complement strand
ACTGAGGGTGGACATTCACTCCCCCCACCTACAATCCCTGCCGGACCTGAGACTTGAGCCCATGAGCTTCAGGTTCACCTTCAGGTTACAAGTCTGACGCTCTAACCATTAGGATCCAGTCCATGGAAATATAGCCAGCGCTATGAACAGCCAGAATGGAAGAGTGACAGGTTTGTGTAAACAGAGCGAAGAACCTCAGTTTCCCTTGGACTTTGGTGATAAGCAAATCTTCCAAAAGCCCACTGACAAATTCAGGATTAAATATAAAAACGAGCTGTGCCTCTCCGATCCAGCAGCTCAGTATGAGGCATTGGATAGGCATCAGGTTTTGCAACTAAGTTTGTCTTATGGAAGCCTACGCAGAAATGCTCTGCCCTGACTGCCTTGGGCACAAGAACAATGAATGTATTCCAGTCACTCTTTGATTCCTCTATTACTCATATCTCTAGTATTTTCCTCAATTATTCTTGAAGTAATTTTCTTTCCTTTGTTGTAATGGATTTATATTCCCACTATCAGGTGTCACTCAGAAGTGTATGGGTTCCATTTTGAGTCTGGTGCCTCGCAAGGTTTATTTCTTGTGGTCTCTAAAGGAGTTTTTCCTTGCCGCCATCAACTATGATATGACCAGGGGTGTCACTAAACCCTTTTAACTTTTAACATTTTCCCCAGTAAAATGTTTCTGATAAATCATTGTCTGATGAGGTAGATTACAGTATACAGATACATCTGAAAATGCTTTCCTTTTCACTGAATGTTATCATTTACATGATTTGAGCTCTTTAAAACATGAAGGCTGATTGTAATGCCAGATGAAGCAAAAATATCCTGTGCATCCTCTTCAATCATACGTCTCCCTCTCCCTTGCTGTGATCCTCCTCCCTTCACTTTTCCCTGTGGAAACTTCGATTTGCAGTCAGACGACATTGTAGCTGAGAAGAGGTAACTACCAGGCTAATGCTTATCGCTGTGTTAATGAGTAGTATGTGAATTTGTATTTACTTAAATGATGATATCCTGTTTTCCAGATCTAATTTACTTGGCACGGATTTGATTGATAACGTTAGTGTGTTAACTGCTAAAAGAATGGCTGCTTATCTCTTCTAACTTGGCATTCTGCCACAAATGATGTGACGTCGTCGACAGTGGCCCGCCAGGACCAGAATTGCCCATCCCTGGTTTAGAAGCTAATTTCATTTTCAGTGGCCTCTTCCAGCATATTGTATGATATTTGGTAAACTAAACATAATAAATTTGTTTTTGGGGCTCTGATGGACTAGGAATGGAGAGAGTGGATTTTAAATGTAATGAAAATATTTATATATACAGGTTATTTCAAAAGTCACTTCATTTCTAAATCATTTCATTTCTTGTCTTTTTGAACAGTGTAAACCTATGTGTGTTGATTTCAGGTATTTTAATAGAAATTAGGTAAGGTCAAGCATCAAATAAAATGTAAATTTGCTTTAATGAAGTTAATATTGTTAGTAATTGTTTAAAAATTACCATAATAACACAGAATTCCAAGGTATAAAAATATGGAGGTGTCATTGTCATCAACCAAACAGTAACCAGTTTTGATTTCTAAAAAAAGGTTTATATAGGCAATTTTAGCAAAACTAATTAAATGATCTGCAGCATATACTTACATATGTTACATAATATGATTAAATAAATAAATTACATACATACATACATACATACATACATACATACATATATACATACATACAAACAACTCCCAAAGTCATCAGAATTAAATGCTTTGGTGCTGTTTTTTGGCAAAAAAAATTCTTCCTGCTGGGAGGCATGTCTCCAGACCCACCCAGAAATTTTGAAGTACTTTCGTAAAATTCTTGTGGGACCTGTGCCCCAGTAGGGATCAATCTCTAGAAACGCCCCTGGACTTGACTAGAACTATGACCAGATTTCTGTAAAGCTGCTTTGTGAAAATGCCTATTGTTAAATGCACATTCAAGTAAAACTGAACTGAAACTGAAAAGGCTGTGTACAACCGTGTTGGAGGGTGTATCTATATAGTGTTCTATGATGTCAGTGCACCCAGTTAGGGGAGAAAACATCTGAAAATTCATTTTCTATGTTGGCAAGGATAGTGAGAGATCTCCTGAGATTGGTGGGATTTGATGTTTTTGCACACTCTCTTCCCATTTCATATTTATTTCTCCAGGGCAAAGGGGACTCCTTGCTCCACTGTTTCAGGAGATTGCGGTGGTAGGTCTGTCATGTGCTTCTCCTGTCATTCAATAATACCACATAATCACCCCCCCCGACCCACTGTGTGATCTTGAAGGATCCTTGCCACTTAATGAGTAATTTTGAGCTAGAGGTGATGAGTAATGTGAGGACTTTATTTCCCAGTGCAAGTTGTCTCAATGGCCTGGGCCTCAAAAACAATTCTCCTGTGATGAGTAGTCCAGTGTGTTGTTTTACTCTCAGATTCAGGATGTACGGAACGTTTTTTTTTTTTTTTTTTTTTTTTATTGGGTGTTGAACCTTCCTCCCAGCTTTCTTGAATTATATACAGGAACTACTCCTTAATAATTTATATGATATAATATGAATAAGCAATACCCTTGTGCTGACTGATCTAATGGCCCAGTGAAAGCCATACCTATTGTTTTGAAGGGATCTGGATATGGGCACAGCGGCACATTTGGTGTGCCTGGCAGATTCAGTAGAACACACTGAGGGCATGGTTCACACCAACAACCTACATCACTGTGAATACCTGGCCAATAAAAATGAACTTTTGAACGATGTAGTGTTTTATCTGTCATCTGGTGTCTTGTTATAGGATTATAATGAAACACGTGGAAAGCATTTCTCTGCACTTTGTGGCCAACAATTGGACCACAGTTTCTCCTGTCTGAGTGTCCAGACTAACTCTGTACAGATTATTATTAATAATTGAAAAGTAAATTCATGCAACCCTAACTCTAATGAGGGGTGTGAGGAGAGTCGGGTAATGCATCTCCCAATATGAAGTTGAGCAGTTCCTTGCTACCTCTCAGTCACAGAAACACAAAATGTACTATGAAATGTGTTCACTTCCAAGGTCAAGCACATCTCTACTTTTTGGGATCCACATAGTCTAACTGATAACTGAACAAACTCTTGCCAATCCATTGCCAAAATTACTGGCTAGGAAAGGTGGGAATTAACCCCCTTGAGTACTGACTAGAGCTCTTTATGTCACTTCTGCAATAGGGGAACAGGAGTGGGGCCCAGGCAGGTCTATTGGAGCTGCAGAGAACTGGAGGACCTGACCCACCTTCTGATAGCATCTACTGGGCAATCCCCTTCCCCTTGGGGCACCATACCTGTGCCTGTATTTCTCTCTTCTTTGCAGGGTAGTCCAACTAGCTCTCAGGCAGCAAACTGCAGGCCTCCAGCTGGGCTACCCTGGTATGCCTCGGTGAATATCAAGGTATGCTTCGACATTGTCCTGGGGTGTCAGTGCAAGGGAGCTCATCAACAGGGACACAGAATGAGGTGATGAGGCTCCCGAGGAGGGCTCAATCTGCAGCCTGCACTTATGCAATCTTTGTGTACATTTAATACTGTTGATTCTGCAGATGGAGAAGAGGTGCCACTGCTCCTGCAGGTGGACCAGCCACAGAATGATGTGGGCCCGAGGACTCAGTTGTCCACATTACTTTGTTCTCTGAGCAGCTCCCTGGCTTCAAAGCAGAGCAACAATCACTGCAGTATGGCACTTAGAGAGCACTGCAGTCCCAGGGTTTTCAAAACAAATCACATTGCAGTTTTCCAGCTTGCTTGCCATTTTCTGGTAGGCTTTGCTCTGCTCGCAGCCACACACACACACACTCACACACACACACACACACACATGCTCAGCTCAATGCTTAGGGAAAGAGAGAGAAAGAGAGAGCATGAAGTGACATAAATATACTTGGGACAACAGGTTTCATGTGTGCTACATCAGTCATGGCCCCTCTACCTTGTCCCCAAACACTTCCGTCCAACTGCAGACCCATGGTAAACCGTGCCCCACCTGCTACACGGAAGAGCTGATCTGATTGGATATTTCAGCAGCACATGTATCCCCACACCTCTTGATACTGTATTCATTCAAACCTAATCCCTTTGTACAATTGTTACCTCACCGCTTTACAACCTGCACCAATGGTCAGAATTCCAAAGAATTTTGTATGCCAGTTGTATGGTTTGTTTTTGCACGTGCACTATGATGACAAAAGTCTGTGTCGCAGCCTTTCTATCTCAATCACTACAATCTCTACCTATTCCTAGTCCTGCCATGTCCATATGTCTGTTTTTTTTTTTTTTTTTTAAATCTTCGTGTTCCTTCGTCCAGTGCCCTCTGCCCTCCTCTCCTCCTCACTTCTGCCTGATTTTTGATCTTATCTTTCTTTCTACTCAATTTCTATTTCTGACTCATCCTTGCTCTTTCTCCCTTTCTTTCTTTTTCTCTTTCTTGGCCTCCTCCATGGTCTCTCCACTGATCAGATTTGAATTGTCATTCTTCCCTACATTTTTCTTCTGCTCTCATCTCTGCCCCACAGGCAACTCTGAAAGGGGCACACATTCGTTGTCACTTTGCATACAAATAAGATAATTGGTTACAGTGAGAGAATGCGCTAGGAAATATCACATACTGTCACCAGCCAAACGCTGCTCCCTCTAGCTGTCTCAGATGTGTCATCATGCATGCAAATGTACTCTGATTTCCCCTACAAGAGAAGCATGTTTTACAAACCAGACAGACACAGAAACACACACACAGTCACACAGTCATATAGGTTTGAAAAACCGTTAATACATATGACACTACAACACTGTAACACTGTAGTGGAAACACTGTAAATGTGGAGGTCAACAAATTTATCTGTTCATGGTCGACCACTGTTCCTTCCCTAATTGTCCGCAACTGAGCCAGTTTTGATTAAATTGAATAAATCTGGTAAATAGATAAGCACAAAGGTTGGCCATTCTTGAAATGTTCTTAATATTTGTTGCGGAACCATCATTGGGGATTGAAAGAGCTGCATCTAGCTACATCTGTTTTTCTTTGCACCAAACTCAATCTGGCGGCTGTTTCATCCAAAAAATGACAAGAGTACTTTAAGAAAAATATTGCCAGTAAATGAGAAAATTTTTGCAGTCACCCTGTATGTGGGACAAAATACCATGCCTCCATGTAACATTACAATTCAGGGCCTCTGTATAAGACGACAGGAACGTTGTAAAAATAAAGTTAAATAGTTAGGATTCAAACCTACCCCCCCGTCCCCTTTTATTTTTTAGCTGTGATTCTTGTTATACTGCTCCATTAGCCACACATTTTAATGCAAGCAGGTGCTTTCACATTCACTGCAATCAAAGGCTTGAAAGCCTCAGGCTGCAGAAATAATGGTAATGTGCAGTTTTGCACACACACTGATAATATAACTTCATTTCAAGTTGAAAATGCTGAAGAACTTTCTGTGTATCCACACACATACACTAGAATGGTGCTTGAAAGTGCACTGAGCTGTTATTAATATGCGCAAATAAGATAACTAACTACTACAACTATTAGCAATATACACAGTAATATTGAAGCAGCGCTGTGCTTCTGAGCCACTGAGTCGTTTTTCTGTCTCTGTCTCTCACACAGTGTGATGGTGATAGAGAAGCTGCTGTCTCCAAATCTCCAAACTAATGCTGCTTTATTAGAAACATTAGACTCCTCTCAGTGCTTCTAATGTATAAACAATCAGCTTTGCCCGCTGCTGATCCATCTTTGTGTTTCCTGCCCCTCTGTCATCAATCTCTGCTATTTCCCACACTGTCACTTTTGTTCTGTGTTAGCCATGCCCATTGTGCTCAGCAGATCACATGATATAACAAGACTTACAGGGCTAAGGCCAAACTACATATGCCTTTTTCTTCCTTTCGTGTTTGGAGAGTCTGCCAGCATATCTTTTTCCAAACACTCAACGTTAACAAATATATAGACACCCACATAATGGTCAGAGAGGAAACCTTCCATCCATCCTTTAATTCTCAATCAATTGCCATTTGTCTGTGCAGCCGCTGTGAACACTTCCATTCCCAGCATCATAGCTTCCTGATTCTTGTTCATACCTGTTTCTGGAGCATATTCTCCTTTGTGCTCTTTGTAAAGTGTTAAAGTCATGTTTTGAAGCTGCATTTCCGAGCCTTAAGATCTTGTTTAATGTTGTCAGGTGTTTCTACCTGCCTTGTCTTGTTTTTAATTATTCTGGATTTGACCCAGTGATCTATTTTTAAATTCTCTTGGCCATAGTCTGCGAATATTTCAAAACCTCTGATTATAAAGTCTGTTCTGGATGAGCTGTATCCATGTTTGGATAGAAGTTGCTCGGTGTTGTTTGCGCACCCTGCATTGTATGGCATTAGCGGAACACATGTAATGTCACTGGTTGTGTCGCTATGACAACATTGCAGGGGGTGATAGAACTAAAGAGGAAAAGATGGGAAGAGAGATTGAAAAAGAGACACTGTCACTCTTCAGATTCTTGCTATTTGAACTGCATGAGAGCAAGAGATGGAGGGTAAAAGCTGTAAGATATGCGTACTGTGATTGAGGCAATGTGTGTCTCTACAACATTTAAACAATATCAGTACTGAAAAAAATGCTTCTTTTACTAGCAATGCCTGCATCCTATTAACTGGGCATTGACACACCAGCTTACGTTACCGTTTGTCCTGACTAGTATGCTGAATATAACAACGTAACATCATAAACTATGGATGTATCAAGTGCCACTCCTTGAAGATCCAATGAAAAATTTTATCCGAATCACAATAATCCAGTAGGGTGGAGTAAATTTATGAAAGAGGTCATCTTACTAAATATGAATATTAAATAAACCTAAGAGAAATTGTAGGTGAAGGAGGCAGCTCCCATTTGTGGTTAGGAGTAGAGAAGCATTTATTTTTCTTTTTTTATTCCGCGGCATCCCAAGTTGCTCATTCTCTGCATTTCAACACAGCTTAAAAGGTCTTGTTGTCATAGCGACTCAGTGAGAAAAATCTCCGAAGCATCCTAAGAGCTGTAACCAGTGGAATACTGAAAAAAATGAGGCAGCTGTGTTGATGAATTATGAAAAATGTGTAACAAACATACATTTTTTTTTGCGTTCCATCCCTTACATACGGCTTTAGGTGTCAGTCTGATTGCACAATCATGGTGTAATAAGAACTTGGATACTTGGATAGCACCTTTCTCATACCCATGGTAAAATAATGTATACAAACTGAGATGTCTGATATTTAAGCTATCTATCATTAATATTCAAATACAAGTGTGTTGTTTTGATAAAATAATTATGTAATAAATGGCTAATACAGGGTAAACTGGTGGAGGTGGTGTGACTGAGATAATACTACTGTAGGAAGATGTGTGGTTTAACTTAGGTTTTGAAAGAGAAGAAGGGAGAGCCATTTTGTGTTTTCTGAAAGACAATATTGTTGACAAATATTCTCTATTACAAAATAGAAATATGTGGTAGAAATGGTAGAATTGTGATTTCATGGTATAAAAGTCCCAAAAACCAGTGTCAGATTTTTTTAATCACAGGAGTTAAATTGGTTGGGAGCATAGGGGAGTTGAGCTCTGGCACCTTTGTTGTTAAGTAAATGGCAAGTGGAGCTGGGCTCTAGTACCATAATATGATGAAAAGTTAAATCCCTTCTAATACAGTCTTTGTGAAATGAATTTAATCATATTATTTATAAGATCATACTTTGAGACAGCCCAGAGACAGCTATGAGCTACATTATTACCCCTAAGTCCCCTTCTAACGTTCAGTAATCATTCCATGACTCTCTGACCATCTCTGGCTCTGTATGCTTGGGCACATTTGGTTCCAAGGCAAGCTTCAGCTCTTAACCTTTGGTCACGCACTCAGGCACTGAGTACATTTTGAGTGCAGCTGTAGTTTGGCATGCTGTTGAAGGCTTGGTAAAATGTTGATCCGATCTTCAGGGTGCCCTAGGCAGCTGGCTATATGGCTTTTTCCAAAGATTAGTTCTGTTTTATAGTATTTCAACTTGCTTCATCAATTGGTTAGTAATGATTTAACCTTTAAGCGATCTAGTCTTTACTAGTCTCTACTGTTTTTTTCAGTGCTGTGACAAAGTATTTCCAAAACATTCTGTTGCATATGAAGCCAGCTAGATAGCTATCTTTCCTAGTCTGCACTGCCAGATAAACTTTGCCACTGAGCTTGCTAGCTAAATCAAAGTTTTAGCTTTAGATTAATTGTTTTTTGACATTATTTTCTATACCAGAGTAGCATAATGTTAATTATACTGTGCAACTATTTTAGATGTCATTATCACGATAATGTATACTAAATTCTAGCCTTAAGACATACAGATCTGCCTTCATTGTTTAAAAATGGATTAATTTTCACATCTGTTCCCTTTATCGATTGACTTGTTTGTTCATTCATTCATTCCTTTCATACTAATTCTGATTCAGCTCTTGATGCTTTTTATTTGCCACTTAATTCATGCTCTCATATTCATTGAGTGACAAGAATATGCTGGTCTCTCTTGTTCAGTTTTAGGCTATATAGAGACATTTTATATAAAAGACCCTGAAGCATTCAGTGCAAAACACACACAATATCCCATGCGGAAAGAGAAATAACAGAGCTCATATCTCTCACTCTCTTTATCTCTGCTGGCTCACATTCTCCCTCATCGTCTCTCTGGTCTCCTCTTTCCCACTTTCCAATTCTTTATCACCCTTCTTCTCTGTAATTTGGTTCTTTGCTCACTCTATCATTCACCCTCTCTTTATCCACTCCTTTCTCTTTTGTTCTTCTTTCAGATACTTCAGTAACATCACTTTGTCGGGAAGAGACTACTCCTTTAATGATGATGGCTATTTAGCCAATCCACTAGTGGATGTTATCTCCTACACTGCAGGTCGGGGCTGGGAGGAGGTGAGGCCATGTCTTAGTGATGTTTCATTCAGTCAGTCAGTCAGTCAGTCAGCCAGTCATTTATTCATCTTTTACTCAGTCATTTATTCATTCATTCTATTAGTCCGTTATTTAAACAACTGAATCTTAATGTTATTTACTTAGAAGTTTAAGGTAACTTTTGTCTTGCATCCAAGCAAAATAGGAAAATGCAAAATTAATACACCAGTGTTAACCAGCAATTCATGTTTACATTAGCATGAAACTAGAACCCCAAGACTCAGTAGTTACTGTACATTTATTGATCACATCCATCAAAATTCATATCAAGTCCTTGATTGATTACCTCCACAATGAATAGCATTAACACTAATAGGTTGACTAAAATTGTTCTAACAATATACAAGTAACATTTGGCATAATGTAGGTGGGCTGGTGGGAGAATGGCGTACTACGTCTGCGCTACCCACCTTGGTCACGTTATGGTCCATTCCTCAAACCACTGGATGACAGCCAACACCTGCGTGTGGTCACTCTGGAGGAGAGGCCCTTTGTCATCGTAGAGCCAGCCGACCCTGGAACTGGCTCATGTATTCGCGACTCTGTGCCATGCCGTCTACCCCTCAACAGCAGGTCAGAGACTCGTTTAACCTCTATGTTCTATTTATATGAATTTGACCTACTTTACATTTTTACTAAAAGTAAGAACAATGCTGAATCACTGATGGTTTTATCGCTGTATTTCTAACCAGTAATGTAGGACAGCTTAGTAGTAGTAAAATCAAGGCAAATGGTTTTGTTATAACTTTAATAAATTCACCCTCCAGACATTAATGTCATGCGAAATGGATGAGTTTCATGAAATCATAAGCGTGACACACACACACACACACATGCACACACACACACACAAGACACACAGAAGACACAGAGAATAATGGGGAGTTTCCCAGTACTCTGTAGGACTGAAGTCTCTCTGGTGACTGATGAAATGTCTTCCAGATTTATTAAGCCATACATCTTGATCTACTGGCACTAGACAGCAGTAAAATGAGTTTTTCTAACATGAAATTTGTGATTTCTTAACAAACAAATAAATCATACTAACCTTACACAATTGTGCATTATAGTATATGACATATAGTGTGCATCACTACTTGTTTCTTCGATCACAGATTGCTATAGAGATTTGCTGATGTTTTATATATATATATATATATATATATATATATATATATATATATATATATATATATATATATATATACAGTGTTGTCTGTAGTTATTTGGACAAAGATAGAGTTTTTTTGTTTTTTGTGT
>CM074973.1:10552217-10570974 GCA_037577455.1 Pangasius macronema | reverse complement strand
GTGTGTGTGTGTGTGTGTGTGTGTGTGTGTGTGTGTGTGTGTGTGTGTGTGTGTGTGTGTGTGTGTGTATGTTTGTGAGAGAGAGTTTGGTTCCAGTTCAGTTGTGTGTGTTGAGAAGCCTGATGGCTTGAGGGGAAAAAACTATTGCACAGTCTGGTTGTGAGGCCCGAATGCTTCAGAACCTCTTCTCAATACTCACATGGCAAATAGCAACACTTTACACTGAGCCAATTAGGAACAATCACACCCATTATTAAGATTTATTTATTATTATTATTATTCATTTTATATAATGGTGAAACGTATATATAGGATGATAAATAAACCATTACACTGAGGAATATTTCACATTTAACAAAATTAAAAAGATGCCTCTATAACCATAGAAACAAGCTTCCAGAAGGCATGCTGCTCCTGTCGTCAAAAAAAATGTATGAAAATTATTTACAAAATATATAATTTGTATATAAAGTCATTACTGATAAATGTGTTTTAAAATGGTAATCAGATGCCTCCATGAGTTTACATAAGCTTGATAAAAATTATCTATCTATCTAGCAGTCCCCTTTATTAGGTGTTAAAAGTAATGGCCAATCAGAATGCACTTCCTTTTCTAAACCCAAATTTGGTGTGGTACTGGTAATGAAGGTGCAGTTCACACCTTATAGTGCTGTAGAGAAGGATTGCAGAACTGTAATGGGCAGAACTCTGAGAACTTGGGTTGGAGTTCTGGGTAGCTTTTGCTTTATGTTACATAGCCAAGCTCTAAAAGAACTCTGGGTGGTGGATCCAGATCTTAGGGAAGAAGTCAGTTCCAGTCGGGCAGACTTGTAAGGTAGAAGGCTGAGGCTTGAGTCATAGATATCTTCTGTAGAGAGTAGAGTGTCATATGATGTGTGTGTTTAAAGAAAGTGTTTTCGTCTAATTTTCTGCCAAGTTTCTACCATTTTAAATGCTGGTGAAATAGCAAAGAAATAGCAACATTTTATTGGATACAACCAATCCACTGAATGTAGGTAAAAGTGTCCTACTTGGCAATGGTGAGCAGTCAATTGGCAAAGATGGAGAATGGTGGGTGTAGGGTTTGGGTGGGTTCACAAACTTATAAGCAGGGTCTGATTTTTTAAAAAAAAAAAATTCAGAGGAGGGAACATTTTACATTTTGGAAAATTAATGACACTGTTATTCATATCAAACACATCAAATCAAATACACAGTATACTGTAGGCTAAAACTACAGAAAAGTATCATTTTACCTGTTATGAGGAATTACACCTTCAAATATTTCATCATATATATGGAACAAATTTGAAAGTCAGTTATATATCCTGATAAATCCATGGATCCATCTTGGTCCAGGATAAATCCCACACAGCTTTCACCAGTAGCCAAGTCTGGGCTGCAAGGCTGAAAATAAAAACTAGAAAAGCAGGATGAAATTAAAATTGGTACAGCAGACAATGCACTGCACTGACGATATATTGAATGGTGATATATTGTCACCAAGTCACCATGTGATGTGTGCTATAATATTGACATGTGCAACATATCAACATCTGCAGGGAGGACACAGATTTTTATTTTAATAATATTAAGCCACAATCTACAGTCAGCCAACTGATATATTAGTAACTGAAAATTGAAAATTATTAGAATAAAAGATGTAGTAAGCCTGTGCTACTTCATCGCTCATCAGCATAATATCCCTGAGCTCAGAGTGTACCGAGCTGGCTTGGGGATTCCTGTTTCTCACCAGGTTGCAGCCAATTAAGTGTGATTACCCAAACACAAGGGACATGCTCATTTACTCATTTGTGATTAGTTAATCAGGTTCTCCCTGCTATTCATATCATCCTGTTACCAATAATAAACATAGGACTTGCTATTAATATAAGTATAGAAATATATGCCTTAAATTTACTGCTGTTTTAACTTGCCGTCATCAGCTTACCGTTAAAATTAGTGTGCATCAACTACATCATATGCGTGACCACTTGCAGCAAAGTAGGAGGGGGTCTAATGTTAAGCAGGTTTGAGGAATGCAGGAATGTTATGCATCTGCATTTGGTAGCGCAGAATAAATGCAAAGGTTGACTTCCTTGGAATTCCTGAATTCCTTCAAACTATATTATATACAAAGCCAGCATTGTGTTGTCTAGCTTATTTAATAGACTGCACAATGAAGTAATAAAGTGCCATTACTTTGTATACGTGGATCAGTTAGATATGGTTGAATTTATTTTTTTGCGTTTTTGAGAATTGACATACAATATATTTTACTGCCCCTGTTTATTATTCATTCATTCATTCATTAATTCATTCATTCATTCATTCAGTTATCTCTTCAGTAACTGCTATATCCTGGTCAGGGTTGCAGCATGCAGGAGAACTGAACTTTGATTGGACACTAATCCACCATGCACACACTCATTCACACCTAGGAGCGATCTACAACATGCGAAACTCTACACACATAGTAACCTGAACTCTGTTTCAAACCAGGTACCCTGCAGCTGTGAGGCAGCAACCACCATAGTTAAAATACAAAACAAAGTAATAAAATCTATCGTAGAAGTTGAAAATGATAGCAAAGTTTGTAAACATATACCTTTAGATGCTTTTTACAGCTATATCGTGCTATATACTCTTGCACTTAAAGTGCCTTGCACAGGTAATCACTCTGTTTAAAATTTTCCACAATTCCTAATGTTACAACTTGGCATCACTTTGTTGGCCAGGTACACTTGCATGTACTAGGAATTGATCTTGGCAGAAAGCTAGACAATAGACACATATTGCGGTGCAGATAATACAACACAGTGCAAATACAAACAGAGCTACACTGCTGACAACAGGACAAGTAATGCAAACTAGGCAGATTATACAATAAACACAAGCCAATTTCAAAGTAATAACAGAAGTTACAGTTTTTCTACAAATATTTATGTATTAATGTAAGTTTCAAATTGCCCAGTGCAGATACAAAGGTATAACCGAATGGACAAGTACAGAGCTTATTTATGAGAGATATTGCCTGTGGGAGGAAACTTTTTTTTAACGTGCTATTTTACTTTTAACTGCTCTGAAGCATTTTCCATATGATGGTCATATGATGACATATGATGGTCAGGGATGATGTTCTCTGCAATGGCCTGCACTGATATTCTCTGAGCACTTCCATAATCTGAAGTCATGCCTTGACCTCCTTTGTGGTGGTGAGTGGTGGGGACATTGCTGGAGAGTGTATGGAGGGAGGCAGGTGTGAAGTGTAAAGCAGCTCGATTAGCAGTTTATTTTTTTCAAGCTTATCCATAGTAGTGGTTCTGCTGTGCAGGTTAGGATGAGACATGAGGCTAGGTATTTTTTTTTTGTCATTGGTAATGTTTTGGAGGCCTCTCTAGACTGGGAAGCAGTCTTTGGCAGTAAACTGTTCCTCAAGTTTATAAGTAAATACCTCCTTTTGGCTGCTCTGATTCCTTTTTCTAAGGTCACTTGGCTTCATTGTATGCCTACCGTGACTATATTAGGTACGCTACCAGTCAAGAACCGTATGTTTTCATTGGTACTTTTTTAAAATGAAGAATAAATCAAAGTCTTCATAATTTGCAGATGCTCCTTTGATGGTGACTGGTTTATTTGCTTTGTCAGTAATAAATCTTTTATTTAATATAAAAGATATATATATAATCTTCAATTATTGTAACTTTTCAAGTACTGTGGTGGTTGAAAACATTTTGACTTGGTTATATTACTTACCAGGTGGTGTCCAAACGAGCAGATATGGCCATAGGCTCACTAACCATCAATGAAGAGAGGTCAGAAGTTGTTGAATTCTCAGTTCCTTTTGTAGAGACTGGCATCAGCGTTATGGTTTCTCGGAGCAACGGCACCGTCTCTCCATCTGCTTTCTTGGGTGAGTCATTGTGATCTTGCGTTCTGTTACAGCACCTTCTCAACCGTAGAGCTAAATACAGAATTGTCTGAACTGGTGTGGAACAAAAAAATAAGTCAACAGCCTAATCAGAAACACTGTATTTTCCACTTAGACAGTTTTCCCTATTAATTTCCCTATTACTTATTTTCCACTTAGACAGTTTTTCCTATTTATTTTCCTATTACCTATTTTCCTGTCTGTTTATTGTGCCTGTAGCTCAGGGGTTGTGGTTCTATGATAGTGACAGGAAAATTCTGAGCTCAAATCCCACTGCCACAAGAAACTTGTTGGACTCTAAGCTGCACGTCTTAAATTGTACTTTGTCTTCCTTGTAAGTTGCTTTTGAACATTTTGTTTTTTCTAACAAAATGTTTCTATTTGTTTTTCACTTGAATTTTGTTGGTTGCTATGTCACATTAAAGGTGGATAAATGATCTGACATGATCTGACATCTTGGTTTCATTTTTTAAATTATGAAAAACCTTCCATTTTTACAGGGCTGCGTAGACTTTTTATATCCACCGTATTTCTCATGTACGGACATAACCCTCTCCATAATCCCCCTCTTTATATCCCAATGTTTGCAATATATCTTACAATAGAAACTGTTCTATACATCACAGACACACTGTCTGCACTTACATTTTGCTATTTTTGTGGAATTTATTTGATTTAATTCAGATTATTTGCTATAAAACAAGATCTTTGCTGCCGTTGAATAGTTATCTAGCCCAATCTGACAACCCTGTCATTAACTGTTGTGTCTGTGCTTCCTTCTCCATTGAAAATGTTCATAGAGTGAGCAAGGTGCAGGGCAAATCTTTCCCCTATGGATCTCTTAATGCATGTTGCAGTTCCCATTTTTGATAATAGAGTTGTAATAATAACTCTATGGAAGCTAAGTGGGGCAGCGCGTGCACCGTCTCGAGATTGCGTAAAAGCTAGAAACATGAGCAATAATGAAAAATTGCCTTATATCTGTCAAATAACTGCATTTTTTAAATCATTGGTCACTCAAAAGAGGTAATTAGTATTTCAACAGTTTAAAATGTGTAGAGCTGTGAATGAAGACGAAAATTAACGGTTGAACGGTTGATATAAATGGTGGCGCTCTGCCCCACTGGCGACTGTGGACAAGCTGCTATAGGATGTCATCCAGATATGCAGCATGAGAGTGAAGGATTCTGTCCATGAGTCATTGAAACTTGGCTGGGACTCTCAATCCAGTGTCAAATAAAAGCGAGCAATACCTAACTGATCGAGCAGGTCATCAATGTGTGGGATCGAATAAGCATCAAATTTAGACACAGTGTTGAAGTTAACACAGAACGAGACTGCACCGGGCACCTTCGGCACAAGGATGATGGAACTTGAACAATCATTGTGGGACTCCTCCTTTTTGACGTTCAGTACAGGCAGTTGCTCACAACCACTCCTGGCAGATTCTCTATTTCATGCTCTATGAGATTAGTGTGACCAACCAAAGGGGAAAACACAAAGGAAATCTTCACTTGCAACTTTGATCTTTGGGACAGGTGATTTCTACAGGTGAGTAGGATGGATTGAGCCTCAATTTTAGATGGACCAGAGGTGAATCTACCCATCTTCCTCTTGGGAAACACCATCACCAAAGCCATGGAAACAGCTTATCTTCATGATTTTTGGAGATTTAGGTGGCTTATCTGCAATGCATTGCCTCTGTCGGTTCACCTTACCTCATAGTCAACACCCCTGGCTCAAAGAAGCCTTGCCACTAATTTGGAGGTCAATATGGGTAGCAAAGCAGGCACTTGATCTCCCAATGAAAACTCATGCGGCCAGCTTCCCCTGTTATACAGTCAGGATTGACATTCCTAAGCCTATAGCAAAGCATTTGTTTAAATCATTCCTCTAATCATTCCATCATCCATTTGAGGATGGTAAATGCTGGTATGATTCGACATAATTCCTAATAATTCGTAAAGTTGGTGGAATTTGCGCAACACACATGAAAGTGCTTTGGATGGTCAGAACCTTTTTCAGTGTGCTGACCGAGATGATCACTCAGAAGAGCCTCTCCACAACACAAGTGTGCAGATTATTATGATGAGGCACTGGTCCCAGGTATTGTATTGCATAATCCAGTAGAAGTAACATTAAGTGATGCCCTTGTGCACTCCATTCTAATGGCCTGACAAGCTCCATGCCAGTTCTTTCGAAGGGGACCTTTACTAATCGAAAAAAGGGCACAGTGGCACTTTTTGGGTGGCTAGAGAATTCACCACCTGACATTCACAGGATGTCACACACCACCTGCATACATGTGAATGCCTGGCCAATAGAAATGGACCATGACACATTTTTTGTGTTTTCTTAAGTAAATGGCCCGCCTTAGGATCATGATGTGCCACGAAGAAAAGCATTTCCCCTCGGCGCCTCAGGCCCAACATCTGGGTCTTCTCCTCCTTTTAGTTTGAGTGTATTTTATCACTTGATTGACAAGAAAAACAGAAAAATATACGTAGGAAAATGTGGCATTATGCTGTTCTTTCTGACTATCATCAATAAGGTCAATAATGTGGTCTCTGGCATGGCTCAGGGTTTCATCTCACTACACTACATTTCACTACCACTCACTAGCATGCTGTCCAAGAGCCCCTGAAATCTAGGCAGCTAGTTCCCAAAATAAGTGGATAGGTGAGGCGAGGACTAACCACCACCTATATTTTATGTTTTTGTCCCCAGAATTGAATAATGAAAGCTCCAGCAGTTATTCATGAATATTCCCATGCACACACATCACCTTCACCCAATGTCATGTCCCTCAGTCAGCAGCCACCTGTGACAGGCATCCTGAAGATGCTAGGCAAACACAAATGGTTGGCTGCCCTTGCTGAAATCAGGGTCCTGAACCTCTGCCACCATTGTTTCAGTGTTTGGCCGGCCTGCTGTTTCAGATCTTTTCAGCTGTCAGAAGTTTTACCAATGCTAAGAGGAAACATCTGCTAGTAAATTGTAAAAATATTGATCCTGACATGGTAATTATCAGACTATGATCAGGATGCATAGAAAATCCATATGTTGTTTGGGATGAAATGTTCTTATAGGGAGAGGAACAGAAAATCACTTCCATCAGGAGTTAATGAAGGCCAGAGAAACTGTGCTCAGCTGTGCAATTGGACGTGGGCAGAGTCAGTAAAGCAGCTTAAATTCCAAGAGATGTTATTTTCTTCTGTTACCACAATGACCTACATGTATGCTAGTATCAATATCAGAAAACAACTTTCTGAACATGTACCAATTTGCATCTAAAAAGGGACAGCAACAGTTGGCTTGCATGGCATCCCTCCAGAGATTTCAGCATACAGTGACTAACTGGGGCCTGAGATTTTGAGCATTCTGTAAAGTTTGTAGGCTTTTTGTGTTTGAGGAAGGAAAAATATCAGCAGTGTGATAGCAATAGTTTAACATGTATGCAGTTACCCACTCTCCTGGGACTTGAACTAGAAATATTGATTTTTTTTTTCAGAAACTTCTAAATGTTGCTTTCAAAGCAGTAGTAGTTATGCTTGCTTGTAAATCCATACGTTACAGTATGATTTCAATTCAAGGTAATGATACAATATTTGACGATCCTACTGAATCTATGACAATATTTTGATTTAGTAGGCTCAGGATAATCTGTGATGGTTCCTACCAATTGCAAGGAAATATATTTGCATGACAAAAAAATCCACACTTGAGCTGTCCAGCAGAATTCAATTGCAGATATCTGCTTGCTGGCATGTATTGGGGTTCACATAATGAATGCCTTCTCCTTGCATAAGCTCTTTTTACTTCCAGGAATTTCCCCTTCTGTGCCAGGTCAACCAATTAAAAACATAGGTCCTTCTGTATTGTTCCTTCATTAGGTGCCCACAGAAATGCATAGCTGACTATTTCAGTAACAATCTATATTTTTGTTTGTTTCACTGATTAAGTTTATTCATTGCCTTTTTAATAAATACATTGATCAAAATCGTCAGATCATTACACCCCTAGTTGTGTCTGCTAGTAACTGCTAGTATGTGTCCCTCATAGCAAAACATCTGGGTGAGATCTGGCTTACTTTAGGCCTTTCTGGTTTAATTCTGGCACAGTTTTTTTTCACAGTCTTGTGTGAAACAACATTAGGCTGAGCTCTGGCATGAGTTTGCAGCTTAAGGGCCATTCAAGGGGAGTGGGCCGTGGTGGTAGGTGGGCCTAAATTCAACCAGATAAGGCCCACAACCAATTTTGCTATCTGGGGTCAATTTAAATCCAAGGACTTTGCAAATTGGTCATTTGAACTGGTCACTTCAACTAAATCACAATTATTACACTGTAGGCTAGGATATACTTGCTATCCTTCAGGCTGAACAAAACAGATAAGTGTCACTTATAAGAAATTTATAAACCCTAGACCTTAACTATACACCATAGTCGTGAAGCTCTGTTTATATTAACTACTTTTATATTTATACAGTAGCAATCCTGAAGGTTTTTTTGTTTCCTCATTTTTTTTTAAATGTACTACAGCTGGAACATGCTGTTCAACAAGCACCGCCCTCCCCCTTTTGTTGTTACAACACCCTCAATTCTATTCAGAAGGCTTTTCACTAAATTTCCAAACATGGCTATGGGTATTTGAACGCATTTAGCCAGAGGCACTGATGTCAGGCAAGGAAACCTGGCGTTTAGTTGGCATCAATTCATCCCAAAGGTGTTCAGTGGGGTTCATGCTTCTCTGCAGGCCACTTGAGTTCTTCAAACCAATATTAGCAAACCATGTCATTATGGACCTCGGTTTGTAGGGCATTGTCATGCTGGAACAGGTTTGGGCTCCTTAGTTCCAGTGTAGGGAAATTGTAATGCTACCGCATACAAATACAAATCTAGAAAATGGCTGTAGTGGGAATTTACCATACAGTAACTGAGACCATTTTTTAAATTAAAGGCATTATGTCATCGAAGGAGAAAAGGTTTTACAAGTCATTATCTGTACACATATCTGTACACTACTGATCTAATGATTATACAGGCAGATGACAAAGGAAATCCCTATATTAATGAGGGCAGATGCCTCAATTAATCAGTTAACATGATACCAAGCTCTGTGACATGTATAAAAATGCTGAGCAGGCTGAGGTGACTTTTTTATTTTGAATCAAGATGGTGAGTAAAAGACCTAAGTGCCTTTCAAAGAAGGTTCATTATTGGGAATGGATGGCAAGAGATTCAGTCACAAAGATTATTCAACTGGCTAGTGTTTCAATAGGAGCAGTGACTAAAATCTCATCTGCATTTAGATCTATGGGTGAGATACCAGTAAATCAGGTTGGAAATTGTGGTTGAAAGTACTCATTCATTTGTCATTCTTGTGCATTGGTGTGCCATGTAAGGAAAAACAGAAGAGCACCTTTCTCAGGAACTCTCACATTTGAGAGTTCACTGGTGCAAAAACCATAAGCACTGGTCTATGCAGATGTGGAAAAAGTAATATGAAATTAATCATTCTTTGCCATATTCTTGACAAGTGGGCAAAGCATTGTCATACATCAAGAAAGCCGTATAAGCATGATCCCTACAGTGAGGTTCCAGTGGCTAGGTTATGCTGTGGGGGATTATTTTGCTGTCATTGTTTAGGTCTGCTTTCCTTAGAGGGAAGAGTAACAGTAAATCAGTACAAAGTTATTCTGATTTATAGCCTTTTTTTTTTCGTATGATGAAACATTTCTATCCTGATGGGAGTGGTCTCTTCTAGGGTAACAATGCCCCCAAACACAGGGCATGAGGGCTCACTGAATGGTTTGATGATTTTGAAATGATGTATATCATGAGCTATGGCCTTCACAGTCACTAGAGCTCAGCCCAATTAAACACCTTTTGGAGATTTTGGACTGACATGTTCAACAGTGCTCTCTACCACAACCACTAAAACTCCTGTAATATCTTTTGGAAGAATGAACTTACGGTGCAGTTCCACAGAATCTATGCCAAGGTGCTGTGCAGCATTCTGGCAGCTCATATCGGCCCAGATACTTAATAGGACCTTTATTGTTGTTTTTCCCTTTGTCACTTGTCTGTATTCACCTATTGAGACTGAGTTTTGATTTCTGTGTCCACAATGTCTAGCTGTGGCAATTATACAATGACTTATATTTGGTGTAAAGTCCACACATCTCGTGATGTTGTTTGTGATGTGGATCTTCATTTTTTGTGATTTTTGTGGATCCCCACCCTTATTATTTTATTTATTATGCCCACCCAACCTGTACACTTTCCCATCTGTTTCCCATCAGAGCCTTACAGTCCTGCAGTATGGGTGATGATGTTCGTCATGTGCCTGTCTGTGGTGGCCGTAACCGTTTTTATCTTTGAGTTTTTCAGCCCCGTTGGATATAACCGAAGTCTACAAAGTGGAAAGAGTAAGTACAATTATTAAAAATATTTTTTTGCCTTAGGCACATCTAGAGATGAAATCAGCAGTGCATAACTTTGCTTATTACTAGACTAAAATATGCAGTATTTTTTATAATAATCTGAATCAGCAGAGCATGTCTGATTTTGTGCTCATACTTTCTGTACAGTCTTTTTCCTGTACTCCTGCCAGCCCTAAGATGTCCTAATGTTTGTTATTTATCTCCCAGGGGCAGGAGGATCTAAGTTTACCATAGGAAAATCTGTGTGGCTGCTGTGGGCTCTGGTCTTTAATAACTCAGTTCCTGTAGAAAACCCTAGAGGAACCACAAGTAAGATCATGGTGCTGGTTTGGGCTTTCTTCGCTGTCATCTTTTTGGCAAGCTACACTGCTAACCTGGCTGCCTTCATGATCCAAGAGGAGTACATAGACACAGTGTCTGGCCTCAGTGACAAGAAGGTAATTGAACCATGCACTGTAGTGTTTCATTTTATAATTTGTTAACAAATGAATACAGAATTTTACTGTATTATGTATAATTTTGATTATATATTTTGGACGTACACTAAGAAGTATGCCTACATAATAACGACATGAATGGTATACTGGCAGACTATTTAGTGTGGTATTAGTATGGTATGCAATGTGGGATCTCTGAGAATCTAATTAAATGGACAGTCAGGGTGACTCACATCAGTTCAAGAACATCATGTTATAGAGTACCTTTTTGTCCCCTTTCTCAATAATCTTTTTTATTTGTAACAAAAAAAAAATCATATGCACCATAGAAAAATCATATGCATTCGATCCTCTACAATTGGTATATGAGTCATGCAGATCTACGAACGATGCAGTTTCTTTAACCGTGAGCACTGTTCTCACACACTTGGACAAAAATAACATTGATTATATTTCATTGATTTTAGTTCAGCATTCAATAAAATCATCCCCGCTAAGCTCATCAACAAGCGTAATGCTTTAGGCCTGGACACCCACATGTGCAATTGAATGCTGGATTTTCTGACTGGTAGATCCCAGGAAGAGAAGATTAGTAACTCCATGTCCTCCATGCTGACTCTAAACACAGACACCTTACAAGGATGCATGTTCAGCCCACTTCTGTACTCTCTTTTCACACATGACTGCGTCACCAAGCACAGCTCAAAGATCATCCTGAAGTTTGGTGAAGACACTACCATCCTAGGTCTCATCTCCAACACTACCATCCTAGGAGACTTTATTTCCTAAGGGGGCTCAAGAAACCTGGTCTGCCCCATAACATCCTCACAAACTTCTACCACTGCACTATTGAGAGCATCCTGACTGGCTGCATTACTGTCTGGTTTGGCATCTGCACTGCCACCAATTGCAAGGCCCTGCAGAGTGTGGTAAAGAGTGAGTGAGTCACAGGCGGCAAAATCAGGAACTTAGAGGACATCTACTAGACATGCCGCTTGAGGAAGGCTCACAATATTATGGCGGATTTCACTCATCCAGCTCATAACGTGTTCATCAAGCTACCGTCTGGTAGGCGCATTGAAGCTTACGGTCATGGATGAACAGGCTGAGTTAAACAGTTTTTATTTGCAAGCCATAAGACTAGTAAATAATTGTGTCTCACTTTAAGCATGCTAAATGTCACCTTAAGCACATTACTAACTTTACTTTTATAGGACATTTACCACTGTGTCACTTTATTCTTGCCTGCTCTTTTTTGCCTGTGCATACGCAGTGTTACTGCTGCACTTTTGACTATACTGTACATTCTCAGGTATTCTCTGCTGCACTTTAAACAAATATTGGACCCAACCACATTCCAATATTATATACTATAATGTTCTGTTTGCATTTAATGAAATTACTGTCTAGTGCCTTAGCAAGTTTACAGAGCCTCACAACAAGCATTTCAATGTACAATTGTCTCTGGCATACTGTGTAAATGGCAAATAAAATGACTGACTTTGACGTTAATATTTATTCATTTTTCATGTCTCTTTTCCTGGTGGGGGTTGTCGTGGCAACAGGCTGAGAAGGTCACCCCAGACCGGCCACAGATTCTAACTTCTCCACAATATTCTCTTCCAGCCCAAATATGCAATATAAGCTCTCCAGCAGGTCCTGGCTCTGCTCCAGTATATACATTGTGTTGAATGTGCCTGTAGCAGGAGTTTACCAGGGGGCATCCTTATAAGGTACCCAAACCACTTTAACTGGATCCTCTTGATTCAAAGGAGCAGCTGCTGTACTCCAAGCCTCCCTAGAATTGCCAGTATTCTCACCCTATCACAGACATTATACCTAGAATCTTTTGGAGGAACCTCAGTGGCCTCATTCTGTGTCACTACCCACAGTTCCTGACCATAAGTCAATCTCACACCCTCTTTTGCCAGCACTCATGAATAAGATCCCTGGGTACTTCTTTCCCCTTCTGGGTACTTCTGGTTACATCTATCCCCTCCCCTGTAGGAAAGATTCCACTCTTTTCCTGCAGAGAATCATGGCCTTGGATTTGGAGATGTTGATTTTCATCTCAGCTGCTTGGCTCTCAGCAGCAAAACATTCAGGTTCATATTAGAGGTCTACATCATTTGGTGCCAAAAGAGCAACATCATCTGGAAATATACTGGACACCTCACCAACACTGACGGACAGCCATCTTAAATGGTTTTGATTTAATGGCAAGAAGGCGGACACCATTCTCACTGTGCTCAAACAGAGATTAGATTGCACAAAGTAGTGGCGAACACAGCTTTAGTGTCTCCCATGACAAATGTCAAGGCACACCATCATAGGCTGTTTATAAATCCACAACACATTTGGACTGGTTTGGCATACTCCCATGACATGTCAAAGTTGTGCAGAAGTAAAAAGCTGGTCCACTGTTCCATAGCCTGTGTGGAACCTGTCATGTTCCTCCTGAATCCTGTTTTCAACTATCAGATGGAGTATCCTCTGTAGAAACCTAGCATAAACTTTTCCCAGGGAGGCTGAGGAGTGTAATTCCCTAACACTTGGAACACACCTTTTGGTCCCCTTTTTAAAAGTAGGGACTACCATCCTAGTTCACCAGATAATACAATCCAATCCTTGTCCTGTGCATTCAATATCTCCAGCCGAATCTCATTCATCTGCATCCTGCATGTGAAAATTATGAAATTTTCTCACCACCATAGTAACCTCAGTCACAGTGATGGACTAAAAAACAACAAAGATTTTTGGCACTTCCTCTTGAAGGGATGGTATGTCCACTGGGTGCTCCATACATATGGCCTCAAGTCTGATGATACAATCCAAAAATCAGTCATTCATTTTTGGCCCAAATTAATTTGATATCAAGTACACTTATGAGCAACCTTGTGTTTGAATAGGTGTTTGTTACCTGACAACCCACAGCTTGCACATATGGAACTGATGTTTCTTAAGACTAACACTTGTTATTAATTCCATTAATTAATTGATTCTCTGTGGATTTTTGTGTTTTTGTAACTACTTTCAGCAGATAATAACAAGTTTTTGACCTATAAGGAGTTTTCGACCTATAAGCAATAATCATGTTTGAGAAATAAATTTGACCAAAACAATAGTTCTAATAGCAGGTTAAATACAAAGTTAGACTTTTCAACCCTGCTGTATTGTGGCAAAAAATCCCTTTCCTTTTGCCAGGAATTCCAGTCATAGATTGGGTTAGATATGTCTGTTCAGATATCCTTTATCACTTTTTTTGCCTCTAGTTCCAGCAGCCCACAGAGCAGTACCCTCCCCTTCGCTTTGGCACCGTCCCAAATGGCAGCACAGAAGAGAACATTCGCAGCAACTACCCCAACATGCATCAGTTTATGGTGCGCAACAACCAGAGAGGAGTAGAGGAGGCCATTGAGAACCTTAAGACTGGGTGAGTGGATGATACCTTTGGACAAAGAATGAACTAATATAGTCTTATAATATAAGCCTTCACTCCCATACTAAGATACATTATTTGTTCCTATTTTCAGTGGTTAATTCTGTTGAGCCTTAAGTAATATTGTATATAAATTGACCCAGTTTATAGGATATGGATCCAAAAGCTGTGTTAATGTGTTCTAGACAAAAATAGAAGATATCAATTGTCTTTTAGGATAGCTCCTGAAACCATCAAGCTGAATAAAGGGATTACTTGAAAATTAAGATTTCCTTTTAATGTAGCAGGAAAGACAGATGTGGGTTACAGCATGGATCACAGCATAGGCATTAATTATTTTGTCGGCTGTCGGATTCTGTCTATCTCAGAGTGGGTGTGAAAGCTGACTTCCCCTCTTTGTGTGAAGGCACCGGAAACACCATAATTGCACTGAAATTGCTACTTTCCCCAAACACAATTTCCCAACAACTAAGCTTTTTGGTTTTGTTTGAAGCAGTATTTGCTATCTTAGCAAAGTGGGGGATTCATGAAGGAGAGTTCTCCTGTATTTTTCTGTAACTTTAATTTGTTCAGTTGTATAACGTAAATGTAATTTCTATTTGGACAGTGCTGATTTTTCAGTTATCATAAGTTACCTAAGGAATCTCATAGCTAATTGGTTATTAATATGCATTTGCTTGTAGCAGCATATTCATATGTAACATGTATTCAAATATATGGGTGTGTGTTAGCAACAATACATTTTCAATGATTTTGGTCTTTCGATTTTAGTCTGCCATTTAGTATTTCCATCCTTGGAATTGATGCAGCGCCATATATTAAGGAACACATGGTCATTTTACATTGCCAAGTCCCTGTTAAATATCATTGCAGATATCGTTGTGGCACAAGTACTAGAGAAGATTTCATTAAGGAGTTTTGCATGAAAGTGGCCATGCCAAATTAAGCTCAGGCTAATACATTGTGCGTACATCCAAAATGAATATGCACTGTACTATATTTGTTACGCTCTCTGTCTCTAAACTTTCAACAATTAATAATTTTCTCCCCTTTCTGCTGGTTTCTGCTTACAGCAAACTGGATGCCTTTATCTACGATGCGGCTGTTTTAAACTACATGGCACGGAAAGATGAGGGTTGTAAAGTGATGACCATTGGTTCAGGGAAGGTATTTGCCACTACAGGATATGGCATCGCCCTGCACAAGAACTCACGCTGGAAGCGACCTCTAGACCTTGCTTTGCTGCAGCTGGTGGGAGATGGTGAGAGGATTAGAGGTCAATTAAATTGATTAAAGTGCCATGTTAATGGAAAAAATGTTGCCACAAAGCCATAAGACTTGGTGCACACATTGGTTCACACTGTATTCCGATTGTGTGGGAAACAAAAAACTGGGATGACGTAGGATGTTATAGCAGTATACTGTGATAAAGAAATCTGAAAGAGTTAAATCAGTGTAATGGTGTTCCAGGTAAAGATGATGCCACAAAATTTATTTTAGGTGCCATAAACCCCTTTACACATTCAAGATTTTTAAAGAACAAACATAATATGTGAAAATCTGAGATATTTCTATCTGGTATTTCTATTGTCAGGCAGCAGAGACGATGATGGTTGGAGGTTAAGAGCTTTTATTTGAAAACAGGCAGATAAATCAACAAAGTGAGGCAGGATACAGGCAGGAGTCAGGTGATGTGCAAACAGAGTAAAGTGGGCAAAAGACAAATACCAACAAAGAAACAGTATTGTAATCATAACAAGAAACACTATAACAAGTCAATAAGGCTTGGTAACACAGGTAGAAGACACAAGCGAACAAGCATATACTTTGCAGTGTATGGTAGTGGAGATTGTCCTTATATACTGTGGTGGAATTGAGTCCAGGTATGCATGATTAATAATCAGGTGAGTGTGAATGTGACAAGGGTTGTGTGACTTGGGAGTCGTAGTCTGTGGTGGCCATATTTGTAGGCCACTCTGAGTTGGTGTGCCACCTCCCACACTTGATAACTCCTCCTGAACAAGTCATTGATGGCAGGGGAGTTGGAGGGGTTGGCATTCATGAAAGGGGTTAGTATATATCATGAATGGGTATTGGGCCCCCTCCAGCCAGTGGCACCTCTCCTCCCACGCTAGTTTAACTGCCAGGAGTTCTCGGTTGCCAATGTCAAAGTTGCGTTCAGCCAGGGACAGTTTTCTGGAAAAGAACACCACTGGGTGAGGCTTAGGTTTCTCTCCAAACCACTGTGACAGACCCATGCTGGTCTCTGAAGCATCCACTTCCATGATGAAGGGCTTGGAGGGATCTGGGTGTTTCCAGATTGGAGCTGACATGAAGGCTTTCTTGACACCTTGGAATGGTTGGTCAGTTCAGGAGTTCCACTGCAGTTTCGTGGGCCCTTTCTTAAGCAAGTCTGTGAGGGGTATGGCAATGGAACCGAATGCTCTGATGAATCAGCAGAAGAAGTTGGCAAACACCAGGAACCTCTGTAGCTCCTTTACTGTGGTGGGGATCGGCCACTTGGTAATGGAGATGACCTTATCCTTGTCCATAAGAACACTCTCTTTATTAATGACATTTAATAACACTCTCTTTAATAATGACATTTCTAACCCTAACCCCTTTTACAAATAGCAGATTCTCCAGGAGCCAGGCAAGAACCCTTCTGTGGTGGATGTGGATGTGAAGTGACATGTAGCCAAGTATGGTGACCTTCCAAGTCACCGAACCCATCCAAGTGCACATACACACACCGTGAACACACACCGTGAACACACACCCCTGGAGCAGTGGGCAGCCTTTTTTGCTGCAGCAGCAGCAGGGAGCAATTGGGGGTTCGGTGCCTTGCTCAAGGTTCTCACTTCAGTCATGGTATTGAGGGTGGAAGAGAGCACTGGTCATTTACTCCCCCGACCTACAATCCCTGCCCTACCTGAGACCTTCGAATCCATGACCTTCAGGTTCACCGTCAGGTTACAAGTCAACTCAAACCATTAGACCACAACTGCCCCATGACATGAGTGACGTGCTATCTTTATTTGGGGTAGATGAGAATGTCATTGAAATATGCAATAATTTTCTGAGCATGTCCCTGAGAACATCATTGAATAGGCACTGGAACACTGCTGGACTGCAGGATAGCAAGAAAGCATGATACAGTACTCAAAGTGGCCAGAGTGCTGAAGGCCATTGTCCATTCGTCCCTCTCACAGATCTGGACAAGATTATATACACTGCACAAGTAACATTAATTGACCATGATCTGGTTTAATTTGTGATAATCAGTGCATGGTCAGAGCATTCTTGTGTTGAGAATGAAGAAAAAGCCTGCCAATGCTGGTGAGATGGAAGGAAGAATGTATCATTGTTCCAGTGCCTCCATGATGTAATCATCCATAGCTTGGTGTCCTTGGCAAAGAGGATAAATATGATTAAGAGGAGGCATAGTCCTGGCCATGAGCTCAATGGCGCAGTCATATGGTCGATGAGGAGGGAGGCCGTTAGCCTTGGAAAAACTTACTTGAGGTCCTGGAGATATTTCCGTGTTAGAGATGGCTTAACAAGGACTCTCAACTAAATTTGATGCCACAAGGAGCATAGGGGCCTGCAGACAGTGGTCAAAACAGTGTGGGAACCAGTGGATTTCTCGCTTGGACTGGGAGATCTGTGTGCATCCAGGGCAACCTCAACATGATGGGAAAGTTCTTGGTGACTGTAAGAAGGTGGCAGATTTATGGAGGTGCTGATTCTGAGAAGGAGGAGTTTAGTACAATGGGATATGGACCCCCTCCAATGAGTCCTCCATCAAGGGCTGTTCAGAGAAGGCTTGGAGTGGGATGTTAATATGAACTTGGCAGCTTTCTGGTCACCTGGTCTGACTGTGAGGAGTTGCTCTCCTTTTCCTCAGGAGAATGGCTGAAAACTCACCGAAAGAGCCCTGGGAAGTGCTCATAGGAGGTGGTGTGGTCACCTCCTTGGGTCCAGACGGCAGTAGCTAAGGTGAGTGTGATCTTGGTTTTCTCAGTTACTCTCTTTTGACTGGAGAAATACAAGGAGCATTAAAGCCTGAAACCTTTGCGTGAAGCAGGATCACCTGAATATTTTTCAGGTAGTGCAATGAGTGGAACAGATTGAGAGGGTGCCACCATAGTAGCCTGAATAGGTGCTAGCATGCTGGAGAGTTGTGCTAGCTGGGCATTGATCATAGCAATCTGCTATACCGACAAGGTGGCCTTGGGAGACCAGAGCCTGTCACTTCTCTTTAAAAACTGCTTCCACCATGTGCAGGCGAAGTATTCTGTCATGTGGCGGAGATGCGGGTAAAGAGCTTTTATTTTAAAACAGGCAAACTAATCCAAGCAAGGTGCAAACAGAGTAAACTGGAGTAAACCTTTGGAGAGTAAACTGACAAAAACCAAAGAAGCAGAATCAGAGTGTGGGAAAGAGGTAAAGAAGCGAGTGCAGGCAGGTTGGAATGGGTGGAGAAAGGTGTCGGGAGTTCTGTGTG
>CM074973.1:10525142-10535566 GCA_037577455.1 Pangasius macronema | reverse complement strand
ATCAGAACCGCTTCTACAGTGTCTGAATTTAAATGTCTGTTAAAAACTCATCTTTTCTCTTGTGCTTTCAATGATAGATGATTGGGTTGCTTTAAGGTTATATTGATTTTACTGTTGTGTACAATCCTATGTGCAGTGCAGCCTCCACTGAAAATCTCCTTTGAAGCCCTTAGATGCCCTGCTGGTAGAACTCCACTGACCCATTCAAGTACACTGTGTTTTAATGAGAGCAATGATTAACATTCTTTGGATAACAAACTTTTGATATGTAATTTGGGTCCCACTCAGGACATAGCTTCACTGGGAGTCGATGAGTGAAAGGGTGGGTGGGTTTTGCATAGAAAAATAATCTCAACATTTATTTGTTCTGCCTGGTTGCATGATTTTCCCATATTATTGGGAGACCTCTCAAATGGGCTGACCTTCTATCTAACAACATTATCTTCAAACCAATAATGAAAATGAGTGACATCTCTAACTTAAAAATATTGGTACCAGTCAGACTTGTAGAGTGTTAGTAGCTGAAGCAGTGGTCATTAGTCTAGTTTTGTGTAATATATAGCTTGCTATTATGAGCTTCCTGCTATTGGTACATATTGTAAATTGCATAAACTTATGTTTGATTATTTGATTTGCTTCAGAAGTTTAGTTATAGGTCTAGCTAGCTAGCTGTTGCTACTTCCTTCAGTGAAAGGTAGCTAGCTAGATAGCAGCTTAGCTGCATTTAAGCATCATTGCAGAGAGTATTAATTTAATACATATGAGAAGAGATTGAGAATTAACAGGATGAGTTTTGCACAGGAAAAAAAACAACCTCTCAGCATTTATTAGACAATACGCTCTTCGTTTGTCGGCTTCTCTGTATAATGATTGGTAGATCTCTTAAAAGGGTGGAATCTCATAAGCAACTGCCCCATATTGGCCACAATCAGAATTGCCTGGAGCTGCAGTAGTGGTGTAATTTGTAAATATTGCAAATAAACTGTAAGTATAAAATTCTGGGAGATTATTTGGATTATTTTTTTTTAAAGTCTAGCTAGCTAGCTGTCTCTTCCTTCCTCGGCTAGTAGCTCTAGCAGCTTAGCTAACGTTGATCTGATTTCAGAAAAAGTTTTTTGAAGCTCATAATTATGAGGAGAGACTGAAAATTTAACGAGAGGACAGACCAATGCCTAAGATTTTAATCCTAAAGTCAGAGAGCAAAAAAGGTTCTTTACAGATCTTAGTATAGTATAATTGATTGGCTGTGTTTATGATTAGTCTTAGATAATGTGGGGTATCAAGAAGTCCTGGAGCTGTTACTATAGAACCGATAACGTGTGCATTATAATTGTATATATTCGTCCGTAACACACAGTTGTGCTTCTGCTATTTTAATAACCTCCAGCCGCCACTGTTATCATACCTACGCTATTAGCCCTGGGTCTATGATGGTATTCAGCACTACTGTATTACATGAACTGCTGTGTCTATACATTCTGGGACCTTTTCCCTCCATGCCTACTTGCTGGATTACCTCTTCCTTGGTGTTCCGGTTCCTTGTGTATTACAAAGTAAACCCTGCACAGGGAGATAAAAATTGAATGCAAACATACGTAAGATCCCTGTTTAATATTCATTAAGTCACTTATTCATATGCATGGAAAATTTCATTTCCATTTCAGTTTTGCAGTGTGCAATTTCAAGCCTCTTCCACAGCTCCATAACAAAAGTAATTTTTCCCTTAGTGACTCATTCAAAAATACTGTCTATTACACGCATCTTACCGCAGTAATTTGGGCAAAACAGGCACATTTTATGTTGACTTAGTCAATGTTATTTCAAACCACAGTAAACAACAGACATCACCTGGACTTTCAGCTACAGTAAAAAGCCTCTCTACAATCATATCCTATTCATTGTGGTAGAACATGAATATAAAGTTCGTGTAGTTATTAACGACCATACTTAACTAATAGACCTACACATTACCCATTGAAGAAACTGTGTTGCAAACTTTCTGCCTGTTTCTGATGCAAACCTCACAGATAGGCACTTAGCAGAGACCAAACACAGCACCTTATTCTAGGGTGGCAGTTCAATAAATCCCAAATAAATCTCAGTGTTAGTAGTGAAGATTTTTTCTTACAGCAGAAAGACTAGATTAAGTGCAATAAATGTTATTAAAATAGTGCCATTTATTGAATTTCAACAAACCAATATGAACATCTGCAAGCATATTCTGAGCTTGAATATTATGTCTGTTGGTGAACATCCATATCCAGGTAAAACTAATTTTGGATCTTATTACGACCCATAGGCTGTACATCTAGCATTGCTTCGGGCATGGGGAATATTATACCACTATCTAGACATTCTGCTATCTTTTAAACCTTAAACAGGCAACGTGAGATACGCTTTTTTTCGGCATCCTGTAGGGATGGGTAGGTTTTCACCCAATCCTCTTATCATTTATCAAAGTTTGTTCTGAGTACCTGGGTCACATGACTTGGTTCATGTTATCTGAGATAACTTTAATCTGCTTGACCAGAAACCATCATGACCCCTCAAGGTGCAGGAGATACTGAGCAGGTGGTAAGTAATTATACATTAATCATATTTATTTTCAGTAAAACAATAATATAAACTCATAATGTTAATTATGAATATTGTCTTGCATGTGATGAATAAAAATAGTTCATAAGTTCATAAATTTGATATTTAGCTCATTTTGAAGATACATTGCAAGATTAGGGGAAGAAAAAAGGTTATGGGTATCAGTGAATATGAGAATATGTCTATTCTGAGTTTCAAAATGGAGCAAGGCATTACAAAAAGCATAAATGATGCTAGTAAATCTTTCCAGTCTTTTAGGATACGTCTTTTTTCTTGATATTTAGTATATTACACTATAAAAGTAAGATACTTTATTGTCACTGAATACAATACCATGAAATTTAGTGTGTCAACTCTCAGAAAGCAACAACGGATACTTAAACATTACACTTAAAAAGTAAGGTTAAGAAAAATGTTCATTTAATTTAATGTTAATATAAAAATATGTTATAATATATAATATATTATTCAGGAAATGCTATAAGTATTTCCTGATCACTGGTCTAAAGTCTACAGGATGTCCGAAAAGTCAGAGTGAGAGTAAAACGACATATACTTAATTTTGTATTTATTATTTCCAGCATATGCTGTACACATTTTTTTCAGTCTTTGTTACATTTTTTGCATATTTTGCTCAACATCTTTAGATCAACATATTATCTCAACATATTCCCATTGGTTCTGGATACTCTATACGCTATATTACACTGACAACTGAATATCCATAGATTTTTCCAAACTGTTTTTGTTGTTAATTTCTGTGCAGAACACTGAACATGCTGACCAGACACACACTGTTGTGGTTTAAATTATACCCCGCTCGCCATGTGCACTTGGATTGGATTACATGTAATGCACATATAAATTATGATTATCTGTAGAGTCCCCTTTTTAGGAAACACATAAACAGTTCATTGGGAATCTTGAAAATGGAATAACTTCATTCATGAAAATTGGCAAAAATCTTGCATGTAATGACATAACCACGGACCTTGAACTTCATCCAGCTGCATGAGCCTTGGTTAATGCAAGAGGTTTTGGTTCCAAGAAAAAAAATTCCCAAGTTATGAAATTATAAAATTAATACATTTCCTATGATTGTAGTATGAGATGTAACATTTTCATTTGTCTTTACAGATTGCATTTCCTCATTTCTTTTCGCTTGTACTTTCCTGGTGCTCATTCCCAGTATAAACAAAGTTAAGGTGATTGTTCACACAGACACACACACACTACATTACACAAACTGTGCAGACCACTCAAGACCACTGGAGTGGGCTCCAAACTTGGCAAACCATGTCTTTATGGACTTCACTTTGCGCACAGGGGCATTGTCATGCTGGAACAGGGTTTGGCCCCTTAGACCCAGTGAAGGGATTTTAGTTCAATTCTTTTAATGCTACGACATACTATACAATTGTATGCTTCCAACTTTGTGGTAACAGTTTGAGAAAGAACCACATATGGGTCAGGTGTTGGCCATGTAGTGTAGATGAGAATGTGGGAGTGAGGAGGGCAGAGTATAATATATTTTCTTGTGTGTGAGATTTACTGTAACTGATATTTCAATGCATTATTTGAGGTAGAGATATAGAGGAAATGAGTGTGGGGTAAAATAACTTTTGACAAACAGAAAGAATGTAGGACAGAAATGGGCTATATTATCAGAACCATTTTTATTGGGTTGAAATGGTTTGATCTCTGCAAACAATTTTTGTGTCTTCAGTGGGTAAAAAGACAGCAACACGCAATGTGCATTTCTTTCCCTCATACGTATCGTCGTTGTATGTTTAAAAAAATCCAATTTTTCAGGAACATGAAAAAATACTTTTCATAAGGATTATCATGCAAAATAAATCCAATGGCTGAGAATTAAGGGAACAATATTGGCCTGGCTCTCTAGGTGAGAGGGATGCATACTCTCTCTTCCCTGTCACTCACAGCAACACTAGCCAATCATGGGTGTCTTTGAGCTCACGTATGCTGAGGAGGGTAGATAGTACCTTCCTTTGAGTGTGTTATGCTGCCCTGTGATGCAGCATGAGCAGCAGTTCAAAGAAGATGCAGCTGTCTGGCTTCATGGGTCTTGGAGGAAGCATGTGTTTGCTTTCACTGTCCCTGGTTGGTAGCTGGCACATGAAAAGGGAGAGCTGGTGGTTGGGAATTGGTGACCGAATTGGTGAGAAAAAGTGGGGCAAACATGAACATATGCAGATTTCTTATGATAGACATATATTGGCCTTTGATTCATTCGTAATACTGTATTCTGAACTAATACTGTGGATACTGGTGCCATCTACTGGACAATGCATTAAGTACTAAAAAAAATGCACTGATTGGGTATTCAGTCTCTTCCCATGATATGATTCATAAAGCACTTAATTTTCTTAACAAAGAGAGATCTGCCATCTCAGGCTGTGAACACCACAATGAACAAACTACCTAACTAACTAACACATGTTTGTACCTCCTGTAGGTTAGCAGCTGGGCTTTTTGGATTTGCTTGAAAAAAGCATTTTTGTACATCCAATGATAGATGGATAGAAGGCTCTAATTGGGAGAGACTTGGAGGGAGAGAGAAACAGAGAAAGAGACCACTTTGCCTGACAGTGCAACCCACTGCAATGCTGCATCTAGTTTTAACAGGTATACAGAAGAGATATTACATATTAGAGAAAGATAACATATTACTCCATTCCTTTCCCCAAATGTTCCAAATCAATCTAATACTGCAAGCTTGCATATGATTAACCAGTTAAGATCAGACAGATCACAGTGATAGGAGACGGTCTCAGCTACCTACACAGCAATTCTGGTGTATGCCTCTCAAGTGCTCTAGCATCATGAACATGGCAAATTGGAATAGACATTTATAATAATAGCTTTACAATGCAATGGCATAGAAATGTGATTCCACTTTCCTCTGATTCAAGTCACTGAATGTTAGTGTCCACCATACTAGATTATATTAGTCATATTAGTATATCTCTGTCATGGGGGCAGAAAGTGCTTGACACTAACATCTGTGTGCTGCTATTATTATTATTATTATTATTATTATTATTATTATTATTATTATTATTGTTATTATTATTATTATTATTATTATTATAGTTGTTGTTGTTGTTTGCACTGAAATCAAGACAATATATATCCTTTCTCCTCAGCCCCAAATCACAGACACACACAAGACCTTCTGGTGATAAGCTAGAGGTGCTACTAATGGGTATACATTCTTTGAAGTCTTTTAAGAAACATTGCCTTGTTCTTCAATATAAATAGGTTTGCTAATGCCATATCATAACCCCATACATGGAAAATAAGATGCTCTACTATGTTATTATTATTATTATTATTATTATTATTATTATTATTATTATTAGATGTTTATTATTTAAAACACTTGTTCACTATTTCTTTAAATTAATTAATTATTAGCATGCTAACATCAGGATAAAACTGAAGAGTCCAGGGCATGGAATTATTGGTTTAACATTGTGTCAAATCCGTCCACCAAAGGATGTTGGTTAGTATGGAACTCTGAGTATTTGTTGTAGACGAATTGAAAGGTTTTATGCACACCAGGCTGACCACTGGCAAGTGAAGAGTAGGCCCATGTGATTAATCACTCATGGAATTGATGAGGCCCATGTGTTTTAGTAGCAGGACACTGTGGTGATGTGGAACATGTTTTTGTCATGTTTATGTGACTCCTTGATATATCTCTCATGAGACTCTAGAATGATGGGCTCTAAGATGTGCTTTCTGAGAAAGGACAAAGGGCATCTACCTTGGTGTTTTTGGATCTGGGAAGAAAAGAGATCTAAGAAACCTGACAATAAGGCCCATCTGGATTGTCTGGGTTTAGTTGTTTGTCAGTTTTCAGATACTCTATGTTTTTGTAATCGATGTAGGTAGATGATGAAAGCCAGAGATGCCACTCCTCCAGAGCCAACAACTCTGTGTCCCATGTGCTGAAACCAAGATTAACATCTACCAAAGTTATGGAAAGGCCAAAGTGTGGAGAAAGAAAGGATCAAACCAAAACATGCAAGCTCTTCTTTCAAGCACAGTGGAGGTAGTGTCATGGCTTGGGCTTGCATGGCTGATTCCAGAATTAGCTCACTAATCTTTATTGATGATGTAATTCATGATGGTAGCAGCAGAATGAATTCAGAAGTCTACAGTAACATTCTGTCTGCCAGTGTGCAGAGGAATGTGTCCAATCTAATCAGGAGGAACTTCAAAAACAAAAGTGGAAGGTTTTAGACTGGCCAAGTCAATCACAACACCATAACCCAATTAAGTATGCACCTTTCACCTCCTGACAAGGAGACTGAAGGGAGAAGGCCCCCAAACAAACAATAACTAAAAGAAGCTGCAGTACAAGCCTGGAAAAGCCTGGCAAAAGAAGCTGGTCGCCAGCTTGATGCGGTTATTTCGAGCAAGGGATATTCAACCAAAAATTAAGTGTAATTTAATTTAAGACCATCTGCTCCAATACTTTTGCTCACCTTAAAATTGGGTGATCTTGATGTAAATATCAGGAAATACAACCTGAAATCCATCCTCTGATCTATCGTCTCATATTCGTCTTTTGATCTCAAACACAGATGTCTTACAGATGCCTTGGCGTCTATATATATAGGACGGGCTGTCAATCTTTCTGTCAAATTTTTACATACTTTCTATGACTAATTGCACAATCAAACACGTATTTATATATATAGTCAGTGGCCAGCCATTTTGATATAACATTTCAATCTTTTCAAATCTTTTCTGCAGTATAACACACTCAGAGGAAAGCAATATCATCCCCCTCCTGCATCCACGTGCTCACAGATTGGTTAGTGATTGCTTAGTGTGGCTGTGATTTACAGGGGAGAGAGAGTATTCCAGCCCTCCCACCTGGAAAACTTGGTCAGTTTTTGCTCTCCTGGACTCCTGGAGGCCATGATTTTAAAACATGACTTTAAAAGCACATTGTGCTAGTGTCTGTGTCTATTTTAGTAGCCTATACATTAGCAAAGGATGTGCATCATTGCAATTAAACAATAATGGTCTATGAATTTAAAATTATATACACATAATGTCTTTAGATTTTTTTACTCATAAATATGAACAAAAAGATATGTTTAAAAAAATTAAACTGACAGGAAAAAAGTATTTCATATACCACAAATTTGCAACATTAGTACATTGTTATAAAGCTGTTAGTTGGCAATTACAGCTTCCAAAAGTGTATGGTTAAAAGTAATTCGCTTTTTGCAGCATTGTGGTTTTAGCTCATTCCTCTTAGCAGAGGAGTCCCTTGTAAAATGGAATTTTAAAATCCTCCATAAATTTTCAATGAGAATCAAGTAAGGAATTTGGCTAGGCCATTTAACCTCTAAAGGTTCTTGGCCAATGAGATTAAATTCTCGTCTAATATTTCCCAGTACATCATTCATGTTTCCTTTGATGACATGTAATGCCCCAGTACAGTTTGCAGAGGAGCAGCCCCATGTCATAACACTCCCACCTTCGTACGTCACTGTGGTTATGGTGTTTGTGGGATCATACGCACAAGCCTTTCTTTCTAAACGTGACAAGCTGAATCATTGCCAAAGAGTTTTGTTTCATCTGACCAGAGTATATTGTTCCAGCAGAGTTCTGACTTGTCTAAATGTGCTTCTTTTTTAGTAGAGGAGTTTTACATGAGGTGCAGGAATGGAGATGATTGTGGTGCAGTTCATTGCTTATTGTTCTCTGTGTAATGTCATACTGCAACTCTTTTTGAGTGACTGCTAGCTTTTCTTTTAACTTCCATATATTAGTCGAAGAGTGTGTTTTGAAATCTTTTGTGGCACACCTGTCCAGAGACAGATTAATTATTGCTCCATGAACTTTCCACCTGCATATTATTGAACCAGTTTTACTGACAGAGATGTTTAAGGTCTTTGCTTTGGCTTTTTTATTTTGATTGTTGTTTAATAATGTTATCCTTCCCTAGTACTTACTACTTCCCTAGGAAATGTCACATTCACCATGGACAATTCCATCCAGACCACTAGAGGGCACCCTCACTCACATTTTAAAAAATTTCTTAATTTGTTGTCTGCCCCACTTCCTTGTTTGTGCATACCTGTTTTTTGTTCCCCTAATTAGTTACCCTATTTAAGTTCTGTACTTACCTTCCTTTGTGTCCAAGCATTATATATGTGTTGTATGGTAACTGTTATGGATTTTTTCATGTTGAATTTCCTTTGCCTTGCAAAGTCTTTTTTTTTTCCTTTTGTTTGTTTTTTACTTGTTTTTCCATTAATGACTGTCTGCACTTGCATCTCTCTACCTGGATCTGTGACAGAATGCTTGGCATGAATATGGATGCAGCAGAATTGGGGTGGAGTTGACAGTTCAGGTCCTTCTCCTCAAGCAGCACCAGCAGCAACTTGAAAAACTGGCTAGCAATTGCATTAACATCACTGCAACACTGTCCCCAAAAAAATGGTCAGGGGAGGGGGTACAAGCCCAGATCAGGGATCTTGTTGTCATCCTATCTCCCTGCCCAGCTGATGACATTACCCCAACTCTGTCCTGCTAAGGATGTTGCTCCACCTCCCTGCTCAGCTGGGGACGTCATTCCATCCCCCATCCTGATTGCTGCTTGTTGAGTGAAAACTTCACAAGAACATTTTTGACACAATGACACAAGTTTTGTAATTTTGCCTCTGTACACCACCACAATGGACTTGAAATGAAGCAATCAAGATGTGACTAAAGTGTAGAATTTCAGCTTTAATTCAAGGGGTTTAACAAAATATATTTCCGTACCTGTTTTACAATTACAGCCATTTTTGCAGAGTCCCTCCACTTTTATAGGCTCAAAAGTAATTGGACAAACCAACATAATTATAAAGCTTAGGATTATTTTCAATATTAGGATGCAAATCCTTTGCAGTCAATGACTGCCTGAAGTCTGGAACCCATGTACATCACCAAATTCTTAGTTTCCTTAGTATAGCTTTGTACACTTCAGAATTCATCATGCTACTTCTATCAATAGTCACATCTTCAATAAACACCAATGACCCAGTTCCATTGGCAGCCATGGATGCCCATGCCATAACACTGCCTCCCCATATTTGACAGATGATCCTTTCCTTCTCCATGCGCTTCTCTTCCTATCATTTTGGTACAAGTTAATCTTGCATCAGAACTGTTCAGGATTTTTTAGGGTCTAATTTGCCCTTTCTGTTCTTGAGTGTTACCAGTGGCGTGCATCTTGAGGTAAACCGTCTGTATTTACATTCATGAAGGTGTCTCATGATTGGAGACTTTGACAATGATACACCTACCTCCTCCAGAGTGTACTTGACTTGGTTAGATGCTGTGAAGGGGTTTTTGTTTAGCAAGGAAATAATTCTGTGATCATCCACTTTAGTTGTCTTCCATGATCTTCCAGGCCTTTCGGTATTGCTGAGCTCGCCAGTGCATTCGCCAGTGCATACCAAATTTGCATTTGGTAGCTGTTCATGGGAAGTGTTAATATGCACTATATTAACACTTCCCATGAACAGCTACCAAATGCAAATTCAATGCTTGGAATTAACTCCAGCTATCACAGTATTTATCACAGTAATTTTTCATGAAGTACAGAGGCCACACCTGGCTATGCTTATCAGTCAGTTGTCCAATTATTTTTGAGCCTGTGAAAATGGAGGTACTCTGTAAAACATGTCTGTAATTCCTAAATGGTTAATGCAATATTTTTGTTAAACCCCTTGAATTAAAACTGAAAGTCTACACTTCAATCACGTCTTGAATGCTTCATTTCATATATATATATA
>CM074973.1:10501927-10520267 GCA_037577455.1 Pangasius macronema | reverse complement strand
TAGTGCAATTATAAATAAATCCCTTCTATTATTGTGTACTATATGGACAAATAGTGCAACTGTGCAACCAATAAATTCGTCACAGTTTTCGCAAGAAGTCCAGTTGGATAAAATCTATACACTGACCATTGATGGAGTTCTGAGTATGAAGGTGCTTGTGGCAACTGCAGCCCCAAAGCCACCACAGCAATTGCAATCCCATGCCATCACAGTTGAGCTCCGCATATGAGATCCCCAAACCATCTCCCCAGCCCCCAGGTGGAACCATCCCCAGCAATCCAAACAGTTCTTTAGGTCGTCCATTGTCTGATGGTCGCAGTGAGTGAACTCAACTGATGAGAACTCCAACCAGAAGTAGGGCATCAAGATGTTGTTTGATCATGTTTCCTTGCTGAAGCCTCATCTCCAACTTCCTTCTGTAGCTGTCGTTCCTTTCCCTTACCCTCATTCTTAATTCCGTTTGCACACACCTCAGATCCCCCCTGTCCCTAGTCCTGAAGGCTCTTTTCTTCTTATTCAATAACTCCTCCAGGTTGCAGGTGATCCAGAGCTTGTTGCTGGGGAAACAGCATACTGCTTACAGCAAACAGCATACTGCTATCCCATGTGACTTGTGTAGCATGTTCCGGTCTGTGTATTCCAAACAGTCTTGCAATGCCTCATTAACTTCCTGTGTCCACCTCCTCACCATTTTGTGGCCACAGGTTGCCTCAGAATGACAGGAATGTATTCAGTTGTTAATAGGACCAAGTCATGATCTGATTTACCCAGGGGGGTAATCCTCCCTCCTTTCTACTTACCACTGAATGAAATATCTCTGTCTACTCTCACCATTCTGAAGCCAGGAATAGTAGTGCTGCTCCCCGTAAAGCACAAAACACAGCACTCTCTGTATTCCCGCTGTGTCTTTATCAGTGCACAAATCTCATCCATTTTGTTCACCAGTGACCTCATGACCTCACCTCATGATGGTCCAGGCAGTAACGCAGGCTTGACAAACCAATCAGAAGCCACACTGCAGACTGCACTCAGTGATACTGAATGGAGGATTTTCTGGTTGACCTCGGCTGTTAAGAAGTAGACAGACATTGTGGTGTGCTTCATCAACATGTTAACACATACTATAATCCCCAATCAGAAACCTTAGATTGACAGATCAGTCCACATAGCTTGAATGCACAGACCACCGCCTACAATGCAGGTCTCAAGTCAGGCAAGTATAAGAAAAACCATCAACAATGCTAAGTGATGGAGCAATCTGGTGGAGTCACACTTTAACAAAGGTGACCCTAGACATGTGTGGAATGGACTACTGACAGTCAAAGTCTACAACGGTAAATCCTGTTCTGTGGTGAGGGCAGACAACTGAATGTCTTCTATATTTTTGTGTGTTATGGGGCTAAAAGCACTAGGACCAGCGATTAGTGTAGCCACTGAAGTGATACCAGTAGTGATACCAATGAAGTGATAGAATCTGTCTCAGAGCATTATGTAAGTTTGGTTCTAAAGTGGGTAAACTGCAGGAAAGCTGCCGGCCGTGATGGTACCACCATCCGCATCCAGATGTCCTGTGCTGACCAGCTACTTACAGTGTCTACCTCCATTGTTAATACATCTCGAGCCCAGTCTGTGTTGAACATATTTGCCTGGATCAGCAACTGCTTCACCCAAGACCACAAGGCCCTGCTAAAGGTGGTACATTCAGCAGAGTGTATCACTGGAACAATACTTTCCTCCCTGCAGGTCACCTCCCATAGGGTCTCTTTAGAGAATTCAATGGATGGCTTGTAACCAAAATAGGAATGACAGCCACATATCCTAGTCCTTTCTGGCATCAGACACAAACTTTCTCAGCATGTTCTTGTGGTTTGGTTAAATATTTCAACATGACTGGTAGGGGGCAGTAGTTCTTTCAAAGTGGAGCAGATATTTTGTGTCTTTCCCATTGTGGTACATTGGCATCTTGGATACCTTGTAGTACATACTCTCTGCTGGTGTGAGACCCAATAGAAGTGGTGCTGGTTAGTAGTTAACATACCAGTAGCACTACCTACACCTACTACACCTTCATTACTGTAAACATTGTTTGCCAACTGAATCCCATGTGCTGTGTGGGAGAACTGAGATTTTGGCCATGGAGTTGGTAAATCCATTCTTAGGTTTCTAGAGGTCAATGAAATGTTTCATGCTGCCCCTGGCTCTGCTGGTCTTAGGGAATGTTGTATGGTTTCTCTGATCACAGTTCAATTTAAGGCACATAATTAATCTTACGGACTGGTAAGATTTTCTGAGTGTTAAATACCAATGATGCCACTAGTCACCTCAGCCCTAAAATACTGTCGTGCAGGCAGCACACACTTGAAACAGCTTTATGTGCTAAAACGTCCAAAGCATAAGCCAACAAATATAGAAATATAGGATGCTGTTGTCACTGTGCCACTTCAAACACCTGACAATTTTTGTATTCAGTGACAGCACAGTTTGTATTACAACTCACGAAACAAGCTAGTAACTCAACACACCCTGTTCAGCATGCGAATATGGTTACCAAGTAACCCTGCCATGTGATGAAAGCAAAGTCATAATAAACTTTAATCTTCCACAGTATAATAGGGAAAACAATGTCTTACAAATGCATTTGATAAACTTTCATAATGAGAAGTGCTCTATACCAGAAGTGTATACCAGAAGTCTACCAGTAACTTCAGTAAAAACTTCTACCAGTAACAGTTACAGTAGACATGTATGGCCCACATCTGCATGTACACCCCACCAGGGGGGCACAAAATTGCAAGTTATGTTGCAGTGGGTGAACAAGCACAGGAAGTGGTTGGATGCCTGTCTTTGAGAGCTGTGCACCTATCAGACAGTGGCTGCACAGAGGATTGGCAAATCCTGAAGAAGATAGTTTAAATAAAGGAATCCTCAAGAAGGTGATACTGCTTCATAATAAGGATCAGAATCACTCAACATGCTGATCTGCTTTCTATTGAGAATGAGAATTGCTCAAAGTAATGGCACTGTTTGTGTTAGGAATAAACAATGGAAAGCTAATGTTGTAACTAACATCAAGTAATATTAGCATTGAATATTATTAACTTTAGCTAGCTAAACTATCAGTTGTAGACACCTGATCAACCACACCCTTATGTGCTTGCTGAACATCCCATTCCAGACTTAGTTCCTCCTTTGCTGATATAATAACTCTTCTGGGAAGGCTTTCCACTAGATTTTGGAGCATGGCTGAGGAGATTTTCCGCATTCAGCTATCAGAGCTTAAGTGAAGTTGGGCAAGTCATCCGAGGAAGCCTGGTGTGCAGTCAGTGTTCCAATTCATCTCAAATGTGTTCAGTGAGGTTGTGATGGCTGTGTGCAGACCACTCTATTTCTTCTATATCATCTTTGGCAAACCATGTCTTTATGGACCTTGCTTTGTGCACAGGTGCATTATCATGCTGGACCTGGTTTGGACTAGGTCCCATAGTTCCAGTGAAAGGAAATCTTAAAGTTACAGGATACAAAGACATTCTAGACAATTAAGTGCTTCCAACATTGTGGCAACAGTTTGGGGAAGGCTCACATGGCTGGGATGGTCATGTGTATGTCCGCATATGTTTGTCTATCTATCTATCTATCTATCTATCTATCTATCTATCTATCTATCTAAACTGTCTTTTTTTCTGCTGAGTTTATTACCATTATTACCATTTATTAGTTATTTAATTAAATGAAATTAATTAAATTAAGATATTTTTGCTGGATGGAATGTCAAAACATTGATGTTTCATATTTCAAAATTACTCTTCACCCAGGTAGAACCATAACACTCATAATACTGAGGTGAAGAATAGTTACTCTGCATCCACAAACAAGATAAGAATGGGAAAGGTGATAAGTTTGACATAGCAAGGAACTTTTATCAGCTACCCACATGGGGTCATAGTCACAGGATGACTACTTTAGAACTGGTAGTCGGCAAGTATACGGGCAAGCGGGAATACCCCCACTAATTCTATAAGAAACGTGCCCAGTGGTCCAGAATGAAGGTAAGTAAATATAACTGCTAAATATCAGAATCAAATAGTTTTAACACATTGTTTTGGACAAACTCCACCCACACACATCTGGTGCAACTCTCCAAGCTCTAGCCAGCTTGTTCATTAGACCATATAAGCAATTGCCTAGGGTCTCAATGCCATTTGTCGCTTTTCGTTGGTAGCTTTTGGTATTTTGTATTAGCAATGATTTTTTTTTTTTTTATCACACATTATGTTCATATTCACCAAAGATGCACACATTCATGGTAACCAGTGACTTAATATATATTCTTCTTCTTAACACTATTGGCAGTCACCTGCTAAAATAAAGGGGTAAATACTTATCAATTTAGTAGTTTTTAAGTTTCTTCATGTCTCTACCATACTGTAGACCTTATTTTGAGTGGGAAAAAATCTGTCAAAAGGAGGAGATGAGAGAGGAATCTTTTCATAGGTCTACTGCCCTGCTCCCTTGTCTGCTGTTGGCATCTGGGGGTTGGGGCTTTTCAGTTTTCAAGTGACAGCAGCAGTTTGCACACTTCAGTCAGTCACACAAAAGGAAGAAATTTGCTGGTCAGTCATCAAATAATCGGGTCAAACAAGAAACCAAGTAAGTAGGAATCAGACCATGATGTTGTGAACAGGGTAGAAGGTAAACAGTAGAAATATAGCAAAATATATGAGAAATACAGAAATACTTGTATGCCAATATAATGTGTGACAGTACGGTTGCCTGTAAAGGGTAAAAATAGCCATATGGTAGCACAGACTAAAGTGTGATTAGAATGGGATCTGTGAGTGGATTTGTTTTGGATTTATCTGTGTGCAGTGCCTGGCTTCTCAACAAACAAGACTACAGTGTTCTGAAGGAGAAACCAATGCCACTCAAGAGGTTCAGGACAACCGTGCAACCGTGGCCCACACCCTAGGTCTTCACAAGATACCAACCCGAGTTGGAAGACCACTTTTTGTGCCTCACTTCCATCTGTGAAACTGCAGCAGAAATGCAAATGGGTTGCAAAACCTGTGGCAGAAGTCCGTTTTGATAAAACATGCCACTGGCCTACCTGTGGTCCACAGGGAGGGAGATGCAATCTCTGCTCAAAAGGTATGTCAAGATGGAAGTATGGAAAATGTGGACTGTTCTTGTGTTTGAACACACCTCAGCAATGTTTTGTGGCATATCAAATCAAATAAAAGTTTAAGCTGATGTTAAAGTTGTGGTAAGAGAATTTTCTAAGATTCCTGTTGTGAAAAATGTTCCCCTTTTTATTGTTATTGTTAAAAATTTTCATCTAAAGTTGCTATTATGAAGTGAATGAATTTACTGTAATTTATTGAATTTACTGAAAATATCATAATCACTTTGTAAAATGAAAGTAAAAAAATTAAAATGACAAAAAATTGTAATTCATATGAGATAAATTAACTTAGAAAATTTACAAAGCTTGCAAGATACCTCTTGTGAAAAATGATCCTGTTGTGCAAAATGCTTTGAAATTATTGAGAATGAATTTATTGAGAATGTTATGAATTAAGACTGCCTGAATAAAACTCAGTTAAAATCACTGAAAAAGGCCTAGATATTATATTGGCCACAGTATACCAATATATGGAAGTTATTGTATTATTTCTGAACAGACTTTTTTTTTGTGTGTGTGTGGACCCTGGTAATTATGAAGACCTACTAACAAAAAAAGGTATATTTATTATATTAAAGGTATATTTAATATTATTGAAAAAACCTCATGAAGTAGTACTGGACATGCAAATCAAGCTTTGCCATGAACACGCCATGAAACTCAACTGTAGAGTGGAGGTTTCTATTTTCTAGATAAAAAAACATTTTAAAAAATGCTTAAGGTCAGTTTTTTAGATGTCTGTTAATAAGACATTATTAACGGTCGTGGCCTAATGGTGTGAGATTCGGGCTTGTAACCCGAAGGTGAACCTGAAGGTGGTGGGTTCGAGTCTCGGGTCCGGCAGGGATTGTAGGTGGGGGANACAAGAAACCAAGTAAGTAGGAATCAGACCATGATGTTGTGAACAGGGTAGAAGGTAAACAGTAGAAATATAGCAAAGGTGTGTGTTCATGGGTGTGTGTGTGTTCACTACTGTGTGTGTGCACTTGGATGGGTTAAATGCAGAGCACAAATTCCGAGTATGGCTCACCACACTTGGCCACAAAGTCACTTCACTTAAATAAAAAGAAGTTTAAGTAAAATATTTTTTCATTGCTTCCTTTTAGGGTTGAAAATTAAAGGGTTAAAATTTTTCTGAGGACATCTAAATATTTTAGTTTTATTATAATTACCTTGTTCCCTCAGCCTCCAATTGCTTGAATAAGACCCAGGTGCTGAAGGTTTCAGTAGTAGCGGATTCGGTCACAGCCACGCTTCACTTTCCCATATTCTGCCACCAGAGGTCTCTGTCACTCATTACTGCTATTAGTTCCTATTTCCAGCATAAAGTTTCTCTCTCTCTCTCTCTCTCTCTCTCTCTCTCTCTGTCTGTCTATGAGTACAGTTTGAATACAGTGCCCCACTTGACATCTGATATATTTAGCAGACAGAACTCTGCTAAAGGTTTAATATTTTCCAAAGGTTCGAGAGAACTTCATTAATTTACCTGGTGTTTTTTGTTTTTTTTTTGTCCTTTGAGGAAAATTCAAACTTAATGATACACTGATGTGCTGTGCCGTCACATCAGGTGCTGTCACAATACATGCATTTGTCATATTTCATTTAAAACAGAGCTGTAGAGCACATTTTCTGAACATGGTGAAGGTTTTTTCAAATGAGCAATTATGCTTTGCTGAACATGCCCCTCCTCTTCGGTCTTCAATATCAACTCCCCTACACAACACACATACACATACACACATGTATACACACACACACACACACACACACACACACACACACACACACCATCCTGTTCTGTTCTCGACTTTAGAATGCACTGTTGCCATGGCGACAGTATGGCGCACACTCTCGTTATCCCTTTTCCCTTTTTTATACACTCCTCTCTCCTTTGTGAATGTGTAGAGACATAACTGATATTTCTTGTTTCTTTTAGCCTTCACGATGTACACTTTTGTTTAAATTTAGGTGGATTCTAAAAGTGTGCTGCACTGTTTGTCTCTTGAATGTCTCAATTTAACGTCGATCGAATAATTCCAGGAATATATATTAGAATTGTTTCCATGATATCCTTCAAAGAAGACAAAAGAAACAAAACATAGGAAAATTTACTCCCACCCACAGGCAAGAAAACAGGGGAGAAAGAAAGAGAGCAAGAGAGGGAGGGAGAATGCGTGTGAGAGAGAGACAGGAAGAGAGACAGAGGGTAAGAGAGGGAGAACAGTCGATGGATGCTGTTTGGACAGATTGGGCGGTATATTCTTCTGTGATAAGGACTAGAGTGCTGCAGGAATGGATGGCAAGGGAAAACACATTCCTCCAGGTAACCACACATATACATACAATACCATTCACTTTAATGCATCCTTAATTTAAGCTTTGGCCACTGAGCTTTGGTCAGTCTGTAGGGTTGATAAATATTCTGAACTAAGTGTGTATGGGGTTCTGTCTACAAATGTGCCAATATATGTCCTCAATTGGTGATCTCCTTCCAAACGTTCTTCTTCTTTAAATACCCAGGTGTTAGGTTGTGTATATGTATATTTATTTTCTTCAGCTGGTGGTATATGACCGTTTCATTTATAATAACCATGCATTCTAAAAAAAGGGTTGACCTCTACATGGTCATTTCAGGTGAATTGTGAAATGTTATTCAGTGTGAGATAACATCTGAAATGCAAGTGAATCTCTTGTACTGCAGATAAGAGCTAATATTCTTGATAGCATTAATGTTACCTGCAAGCTCTATCTCAGTTCACACAGCCTTTATCATCATTTAAGTCAGTTATGCCAATAATTTCAGACATTATACAATTCTGATATTGAAACATGAATAACAGTGATATTTTTTTTTTGCTTTATCATATTTGCTTATTCCCCATTGGGATTTTGACAGCTTGATTCGAAGTTTATTTAACATAAAGGCTTTGTCAGTGTTACTTGACAACCACTGGCGTACATGATTTAGTCATTTATTTTGTCTTTAATAACTTTTCTCTTTTCAGTATATGTCTTTTATGAGATGAGATTTTTCAGACGATTTCGATGCGTTCTAGAAACCGAAGGTTTAGGAGACAGAGTGCATGAGTGCGAGCATTTCAGTACTCAGATTAGTTAAGGTTGTTTGATTACCCAACATTTTGACGTCATTGCAATCAGCTTATATAGCAGTCTCAAAACTGAATGCATTTAATGCTCAATAGAGTATAGTTTCAAAATTCAAGAAGAGTTCTTAGGGTAGTGTCAGCACAAGAAAACAAGGTTACACACAACAATAATAATAATAATAATAATAATAATAATAATAATAATAATAATAATACCTGCATTTACATTTACTGCATAGCTGTGACCTTAGAGCTACAAATGTACAGGAAACTGATTATCTATTGGTCTGATTGCTTGTTTTCATCAAAAAAAAAAAAAGCAAAAAAAAAAAAGCATGGCAGCATGGTGGAGTGTTAAAGGGAAGCAAAGTAGATTGACTGGGGTTCCTCATGTCTACATGGCAGATGCTGGTACTGCTTTGTTGCATTTGTTGTTGTTGTTGTTGTTGTTGTTGTTGTTGTTGAATTGCTGCTAAGGCAAAATGACTTTAAAAAAAGACAACAGCTACCACGGCCTTCTGGTGTAAGCAGGACTAACCTGTTACTTAAATAAATGTATGTATGTAATGTACATTTACATCTTTTTGTGATTTACTTATGTGATCGAATTATATACGTTACCTACGTTGCTTTTATTACATGTACATTAGCATTGTTTGGACCATATTTCAAATGAGTATATTGCTACTCAGATTCTCACTTACACCCTTTTAGTTTCCATAAATTTATAAAGGAAATTTCATGAAAGCAGTGACGATGAGAACTTGTCTGTTTTTACTCTCAAATCTGATTGTAAAATATGCAGATTCCACCGACAGGTTCCTTATTCGTCAGTTTCATCTTCCTCATCACGTCTTGCCAACGTGCTTGTTGATTTGGGCATACCGTTAAAAGTACTTCAGTTAAATGCTGCAGTTAAATAAACAAAACCAATATCACCATTAATCATAACAAGAATAAGTAAGTAAAGTGGGATACATAATATCAATAAAAAATAGAAAATAATGTTGATTATCAGAATTGTACATGTAGGATACTAACATTTGTAGTTTGTATATTTGAATCAAAACGACGTGGGCCTTTATCAGCTCGTTAGTACTACAGTTGAGTAATAGGTGCATTTACATACAGGACTGCACTGTCGGGAGGCAGGCTATTCACAGGCTATTCACAGGCTATTCACAGGCTATTCACTGCATGCTTTTGAGGTTATTATATAATTTCATATCAACTCTAAAACATGTCAGACAGGATTTTATTCATTTTGGATGTCGGATGGAAACTTAGCCCACCTACAGTATATTTATGAATAAAGCCTTAATTAAATCTGACATAATTAAATCTGACCTATTTGAGCTCTAAAATGCTCTACAGTTGAGGTCAGAAAAAGTTTCAGTGTTTTCCTGTTCAGTGTTCACTTCTCTCCCCAGATTTTCAATGGCTCTTCCTTTCCTCAGATCTTCGGTAGCACTAACTGCTACCAACTGTTCCACATACGTGAGCTCACTGACACCCATGATTGTTTAGTGTCACTCTAATTGACAAGGGAGAGAGAAATGCCACCCGTTCACACTTAGTGAGCAAGGCTAGTTATCTTCTCTTGGACTCCTTGACCATAGGTGAACACTTTTCTGTTGTAGCACTGGAGAGCCCTGAATCTATCTTAATAAAAAAGATTAATAAATATACAAAACTCATCATCTTAGCCACTTCAAGCTGTGCAGGTTGCTTTTCACCACTTCTAGTCCTGGATAGGATGTGATATTAATGCCTATAAATTTAGTCACAGTGATGCAGATGATTCATTTCCAGGATACATCTAGGCTCTAGGAGCAATTAACCTTAGTTATGATTTAATTACTCCTTATAATATTTTTTAATCAATCCAAACATCCTTCCTGGTAGCTTTTGTGAACAGGAATCCACCTGTTAACACACTAAGTATTAAATCCAAACCAAAGATATCCAGCCAGGCTTATGCAAAGATATGCAAAAATAGGAAGTTAAATCACCTGAGGCTTCAACAGCCTTGACATTTGTAAATTCTGTACACATAATAACTGAACTTCTAACCACCTCTCTGCATCTAATATTTATACTTGCCTTACCCATATACACCTTTATTCTGTTAATATTTTGACCTTCATGCAATCATGGATACATCAATACCGTGGAATAGTGTATACAGTTGATATTTCATTCATATTCTTACCTTTATAGATCATTTTGTTTCCTTCTTTTGGATTTCTTTGCCCACCCTTTGTTTTTGCTAACCTCTCCAGTTCTACTTTCAGTTTTGGATGTAACCTGTTGTGTGTATCTCTCAACCTCTGGCAGCAATGGTATGGTGTGAGAGGGGTATACAGGTGCTTCTCACCACTGTGGGGGCCTTTGCTGCATTTGCCCTGATGACAGTGGCCATCGGCACAGACTATTGGCTGTACGCACGTGCCTTTATCTGCAACAGCACTGCCAACTCCACTCAGGATGACCCCCACAACAAGGACAAGAAAGACCCTGGGGCCCTCACCCACTCTGGCCTCTGGAGGATCTGCTGCCTTGAAGGTACCGTATGCATCTTTGTATATGTGTATGAGAGAGAGAGAGAAAGAGGGAGAGAGAAAGAGGGAGAGAGAGAGTTTAAAGTACATTTTTGTGGCTGAAGAAGATGCATGCTTGTGTATATACCTGCCTTGTGGTCGATGAGAGCACACCATAGCAAAATGAAATCATGCCTGATCTTCTACAGTTTCTTTTGATATTGTATCACAAAACAAACATTTTATGGCAAACACAAGCTTATGTATAGCTTGCCGTGAATTTGATTTAACCGATTATGATATGATTGATGTGTTTGTGCCACAACTGGAGAAAGATGTTCATATGAGATGTTTTTGAAGGTAGCTATAGTGTAAATCATTCTTTAACTTAACAAAAGTTTTGTTATGAACATATTTTAACACAACAATAATAATCTTCTGGTCATGTCCCTAGATGTTGGTATTTTATATTATTCCTCAAGAGTCATTGCCAATGGCTGTGATTATGTGATGAGTTGTTACAGGTAAAAGGTGTCATTCAGTGCTTGCTTTGTTTTCTGCATAATTATATGAGACAAAAACAGTAATGTAAGCTAAGGAATACCACTCAGCCTGCTGCTCTGAATCCTCTGCTATCATGCAGCGGTCTAGTTTTGAAAGCATATAGCAGGGAATCTACAGCAGCCAAACGAATCTTCAGGAGACTTACAGGACAATAGTAGTGTTATGTCATTAGAGTAGAGGTAATTAAGAAACTGCATATGGCTCTGATCCTTATAATAAATGTGTTTTCCTTAAAATAAGGTAAACACGATTAGCAGTTGTCACTTTACAATAGAGAAGCTATTTGCTTATTTTTTTCTCTCTCAGGGTTAAAAAGAGGCATGTGCTCCCAGATCAACCATTTCCCAGAGGATGCTGATTATGACCAGGATGCTGCAGAATACCTCTTACGTGAGTTGCATGTGTTTGTGCCCCCCCCCACCCCCCTTATTGTATAAGCTGATGGTCTGTGCTATCAATTTTGAGCCATACAGTAAGAGAGCATAAACAGATGCTTCACTGTTGTGTTTCACATCTTACATTCCCTCTATTCTCATTCTTCCTCTAATTCTGTCCTTTCCTTTCCTCTTATGTTACCAGGTGTAGTCAGGGCCTCCAGTATATTCCCCATTCTCAGTGCTATACTGTTGCTGCTAGGTGGGGTATGTGTGGCATCCAGCCGGTTCTACAAGAGTAAGAGACACATTATCCTGGGAGCAGGCATTCTGTTTGTTGTAGCAGGTAGGCAGAAACAATTGCTTTAAAACTCCATGGGATGGCAGACTATATGTAAAAATGTTTAGCAGCCTTTAGAGGAATGAAATGTAGAATATCGTTAGCCTCATACCATAATTGCCTAAGTCATTTTTGACCAAATATGACTTGGGCAATTATGCTAAGAGGCTAACGATATGATTATGTATAAATACAATATGTTTAAAAAAACACAGATATACAAAGCTATAGTGTGCAAAAAAAATCATAGTGCAACTGTTTCTGTATGGAAATATACAGCGCTGTAGAGTGTAAGAGTTTTTTATGTAGTGTGCAAAAAATGTATTTTAAAATTCATTTAAAAAATATGTTATGTTTCTATATTGAATGTAGAAATATGTCTAGATTATTCTTCACACTTTGTGAAATACAATATTTTCAGAATCAAATGATCAAATATCTCACTGTAATATCATGGGGTTCATTCATTTACTGCAAACTGTTTTCGGTGAGAAGAAGACCTTGCATGAAAATCTGCTTAAGGGCCTTAAGACACTGCCCATAGATGTTCAGTGAAGCACAGCTTCTGTGGAATCCTATGGCAGATTCAACTACACTGTGTTTTAATGGGAGAAAGCATTAAGGTTCATTGGACATCATGCTTTTACTACGTCATTTTTCATTCTGCCCAGAGGCACAACTTCACTCAATGAGTGAATGGCATGTGGATTTTCCTTAAAAATAAATAATCTTAATGTTTATTGGACAGTGTGCTTTTCTCTGCTTTTCCCACCTGGATGCTCAGCTTCTTCCTATGATGATTGTGAGACCTCTGAAAGGTCATTGATATGGTAATGAACATGAGAGACATCTCAATATTAAACATATCAGCGTCAGTCAGACAGAAGACTCGGAGCGTTACAGCAGTCAATCAATACCTGAACTAGTATATCTTGTTAGTTTATCACTGTAATTGGTAAATATTGTAAATAAAGCGTAAGTATAAAGTTAAGTTTGGTTATTTGATCATGTTTTTTGTTTAATTATAGGTTTAGATATCTAGCTGTAATTGAGCTAGTTAGCAGCTTAGCTTGCAAACGCTACAAATTTTCTCAACCTGATTTTGGAAAAGATTTGTGAGGCTTTTACTTATGAGGAGAGACTGAGAATTAAACAGAAGGGCGGTCAAACAGATGAAACACACAACAGATACATTTCATTAACACACGCCTGTGCTTCCTCTATTTTAAAAGACACCAGCTGCCACTGCAGGTAGAGCGATTGGAGCAAACTTTCTAAAAAGAGATAGCATTAAGGGCAGATCTACAATTCTGTTGGTTGGCTTTTACTTTGACTTTCACTTCTCTGCTGTGGGTAATTAAGTATTCATTTTTAACTGTTTAAATGCTGTCAATATAAAAGACCGTATATTATACTATAGCAAAGACAACTTGCATTTCTTTCATAGCTCAGATATTGATGTGGAGGGAGGATACAGTCTTATGAAGTGGTTTAGTAACAGGACTAAACTCGGTGTGAACGTAACAAACAGTTGATGTAATGCAAAAGATAATAGTTACATGAATACACATAAGCACATAATATTTGTCTGGAGTTATGGCCAGAGATAGCATGATAGTCAAGGCTAATGGTGATTTAAATGGTACAATGAGTTTCCATTAGATAAACAGGGGGTTTCTTTCCCTCAGTTGATCTTTGGATCCTTTCTTATACAAGCATTTGGCTTGACCCTAAGAATTATAAAAGAATGCCAAGACATTATATCTGCTCTGGGAGGTGATCAGACTTGGCCAAGGAAAGTAAGCAGCTGTATTTGCCCTGTCACACTGTCCGTGTAGCTATCGAGCTCTGGGTGAAATCTTTTCAAGCCTGGGATCAGCTTTTCAAGCCTGAAATGGGCTCTTCAGTCTGTCACAATGTCTTCGACAGTCTAAAGTGGTCGAACATATGATATTGCTCGTGAATGATAGATTCATAAATCAAGATGAGAGAGCAGACCTTAGAAAACCAATAAAAATCAATAGAAATAGAAAACCAGTATGTTTGTCACTCATCCAGGTCTCCTTTGGAACCTCACTGATGCTTCTTCTCTAGTGCAAAACTGATCACAAGAGGTTGCCAGTGGTCTATATCTTTTTTTTTTTTTTTGGAACTGAAGACAACCAGACAGAGCTAAATCCCTCTGCTGTTGAGATACATAGTCCTATCAGACACAACACATCAGAGGCGACTTCTTCCAAAAAAAGAATGTCAGGAATTGATCAGTATAACTGAGTAGGAGCTGTGCTGAACTAATTAAGTCAGTGAAAGTCTCCTCAGCTCCCTTTGACATGAAATCTTTCAGCAGTACTTAAGAGTCACTGTCAAGAGAGCAATAACAGTGCTGAATTGCCTTGTGATCCTTTGGTAGGAAATTAGTCACCAGCAGGAAGTGCTGTACCTCCTTATTGGACACTGTTACCCTGAGACATGATGAATTTACAGTGTCTGTTTTGTTGATGGTTCATTTACCCTTTTTTTCTCTCATGCATGATTTTCCCCCTTTGCCATGTTGTGACACTTCAGCACTGCTTGATCCCTGTGCTCCTCCATAAGTAATGTAAAGCTTTAAGTCTGGAGTGACAGGAAATAACATAGCTAGGGACCATGGGACCATGGCTAGATAAAATCTATGCTTTTGCCTTAACATACCGTGTTAGGACTAGTAGCTTTGGTAATGCCATGTTTATGTAATGGATGTGCTTTTCCATATCTGCCAAATTATTTTTGTACACTGAGATGCATCCATAGAAAGGACCTTGTTAAGATATTACTGAAGATTGTGAGTGGAGTGTTATGTGTTGGCCCTATCATCAGGAGATCACAAGTTTAAATCCTGATGATGGCAGAGTCATCTGTGGCCAGGAGCCAAGGGAGCAAAAAAATGGCCATGCTCTCTGGGTGGGAGCGATGGCATACTCTCTGCTGTCAATCACAGTGACACTAGCCATTCGTGGGTGTCTCTGAGCTCATGCATGCGGATGAAGGCAGATAGCACTTACCTAAAAACGCGTTGTGCTGCCCTGTGACACAGCATGAGCAGCAGTTCAAAAAGATGCGGTTGGCTGGCTTCACATAATTCAGAGGAAGCGTGTGCCTTCATCCTCCATGGTGGGTAGTTGGTGTATGATAAGGGAGTGCTGGCTGGCGCAGGGGAATTGGCAGGTGACCAAATTGGGGAGAAAAAAACGTGAAAAAAATAACACATTTACATGATAGACAGTTCACATGTTTTTTTCTTTTTTTTTGAGAAAGCGGGATTTGAGGATCAGTAACACTTCACCTGGGATCACTCCAGATGAAAGATTTTGTTGTGTGATTTTGCCATGTCACAATCACTTGTGCTGTTTGTACTGCTACGTCCACAAAAAACAACAGCTCTCAAGTAATAAAAGTTGTGTATTGTAAGCAGCACAGCATTTCTGAGATTTTGAAAATCACGTGTATCTGTTGTATTTATTTAAAATCTGGTACTTTAATACAGAATTCAGTTATTGTGATGTGGTCACAGATGTGAGTATATTGAGGATTTTACAACAGCTTTGAATGTGGCTTAACCAAATCTATCCATTTCGTAATGTAGCATGCAAGAGCACATCAGCTGTATTATAGAGAGGTGAGATTTCTCTATAAAATGCTTACAAATGGCACCCAAATGTTGATGCAGAACAACATTATAGTGCATCATTTACATACCTAATTGAATGTTACATAATTAACAGTGTAACCACACTCTATTAATAGACTTCTGTGGTATTCTTCAGCAGGATAGCTAATATTCTATGTATTAATAGTCATATTTTTTCGTTGAAATGTAACCAGGCCTGAGTAACATCATCGGTGTGATTGTGTACATCTCAGCGGCACTGAGCGACATCTCACCAAAGAAGGATGAAGACAAGAAGTGGCACTACTCCTATGGCTGGTCTTTTTACTTTGGTGGCCTGTCATTCATCCTAGCAGAGGTGGTGGGTGTGCTAGCCGTTAACATCTACATTGAGCGCAACAAGGAACTGCGTTGCCGCTCACGTGCTGACCTCTTCCACAGCACTACATCAGCTGTGCTGCGGCTACCCTCCTACCGCTTCCGCAGGGGCCGCCGTTCCTCACGCTCCAGTTCACGCTCTACAGCTGAGCCACCACGTTCATGTGACCCCTCACCTCCCGGCCTTGGTGTCAAGAACTTCAGCCCACCACTGGCCACTGGCCCACCACCATTCTCCGTGGCTACGTTGCCCAACCCACACACACATTCGGGAGGAGGAGGAGGAGTCGGGGATATCTCCATGTACACACTGGGCAGGGAAGGCAAGCCACCCATGTATGGAACAGTGGACCGTGCCTCTCTCTACCAGCTTCACAACTACTTCCCAACAAAGGAAGGAGGAGCAGGGACGCTCATGACTGGGACATTGCCATCACTTTCCAAATCAAACCTGGCTTCATCAGCTAATGCCTCGTCTTCCTCTGGCCCTGGAGTGCAGCCATCCACACTCACAGCTGGGAATACAGCGACTATGGAGAGGGATAGGGGGCTCGGCACACTTGATCGGTTGGGGAAAGGTGACAGCAGCAACACCAATACTCTCAACAGGAGAACGACCCCTGTGTAATACGGAACTCAGAAAAGGGGGGTAGGGGAAGGAGGTGGAAAAGAAGAGAAAATGAAAGAGAGTGTGGTTGCTTGGTCAGCTGGTAAAAGGCAATAGCTCCAACATCAACATGATGTGTGGTGATTTTTGGGCTCGGGGGGGGTTTGGGGGGGGGGGGGGGGCTCAAGGAGACAGGTATATAGAGAGAGAAAGATTGGGAGAGATGGAAGAGGAAACATGATAATCTGAACTGAGACAAGGCAAGGAGGTTTAGGAAGAGGAAGCGTGGGTGGTAGAGAGACAAGAGAGAGAGAGAGAGGGCTGAGAATCAGAGAAAAGGAGGATGACTCAGAGGACACTGAGAAGAGAGAGATAAGCCAATCATCCTCCTTTTCTCTCTCCATATCTGTTTTCAAACATGGTGACTTTAGTCATAAATAGAGTTATATTCGCACTTTTACTGATTCATGTCAAAATACTTGATGTGTGTGATGGTGGTCTTACTTTGGTCTCTTTTGAGTCCAGTGCTTTATCATCAGGTTTATGCCTGTTACTTATTTAGCATTCCAATATAGTCACTCTTATTATTGTAGATGTTAATGTTTGGATTACTGGAATTCCCTTTGTTATGAAATTGTTTATTTAATAATTTATTTATTTTATTTCCATTTCAGTATATGAACTAAACTGTGATTTTATTTTTTTTTTTTGCACATACTGACACAATATTTTATAATGTCATTCAGTGTCAAGCGAGTGCATATTTGTGAGGTTTTGTGACATTATTGGCGTCATCATCAATCATAATAATTTTATTATTATTATTATTATTATTATTATTATTATTATTGTCACTTTCACAAAGACAATACTTAGACTTGTGAATTTTCTTTTATTGTAATTGTAGGTGTATTAATAGTTAGACTCCATATGAATATGTTTGTTTAAATTACTAAAATTAGTCTCCTTAATATTTTTGCAGTGGGCTAAGAAGTTTGATGGACTGTTTACCAGAAAACTGAGTTTTGGGAAAGGACAAAAGTAACGACAGAGTGTGAAATTAAAGACTTTTGCCAGAGGAGCAATACTTATACCTATAAAACCTCACCAGAAAAGACAAAAAACTATATGAATATGTGTGAGACTTTTTTGACAAATAAAACAAAATATATTCTATTAAATGTATGCGATTGAGATATGTATTGCAGTTTTATGTTAACTGTATGATGTTTCCTAACAGGGAAGCTAAATATGTACATACATACATATTATTATTATTATTATTATTATTATTATTATTATTATTATTAACGATCACATCTACAGGTTAAATTTTTACTTAACCTCTTCAGACCCTTACAATGGACATCATGTGTTTGTTTCTTTACTTTATGTTTGTTACACATAACACACTTGAGACCTGTCCATCAAAAAAGATGTTTAACAGCCACTCATACAGCAGCATAGCCCATGGCAGCACTCCAGTCAAAGAGTCAGAGCATTTTTAAATCATACTCAGAACTGTGATAGAAAAATATCAGCGAGAGTCAAGGGGAAGGTGTAGGAGACAGTGGTGAGAGCGGCCATGCTGTATGGTTTAGAGAC
>CM074973.1:10467993-10487099 GCA_037577455.1 Pangasius macronema | reverse complement strand
TAAGGGAAGTTCATTCCACCACCTTGGTGCCAGAACCGAGAAGAGTCTCGACACATGTCTTCCTTGTACCCTGAGAGGTGTAGACTTTCTATATCTCTCAGGGATACTTTTTTGCTGGGAAAGCATAAACTAGTAAAAGATTTTCTTAAAGGTATGGATAGTCTCCAACTACAGTGGGATCTGGGTCTGGTACCAAGAAGCTTGTGCAACCTGCCCTATAAACCAATGGAGTATGTACCAGTACCAGTATGGATTGATGAGCAAGTAAATTACATTTACCAGCTGTTTGTGTGCTTTTGGAAGTACCATAACGGGGCTCCACTGTCTAAAGACAGGTTAGCCCATTGGGCAAAGAAAGTCATTGTGCAAGCATAACTGAATGCAGGCCAGGACGGGCCTTCTTCCATTAATGACATTCAACATACAGTATACTTTGGCTATATCCTAAGAGGAGTCTCACTTGCAGATATTTGTGAATTGGGGACATGACTTTCACTACTTCACTATTACATAATGTGATACAGCAACCAATAAAATTCAAGTGAAAAACAAATAGATATGTTTAGGAGTAAAAAAGAAAAAACATACAATAACCTGGTTGCTTAAGTAAGCACACCCTTTAACTAATGCTTTTTTAATGTACCTTTTGCTTGTAATACAACACTCAGTCATTTTGGATACGAGTCTACCAACTTAGCAAATCTTAATCTGGCAATTTTATTCCAGTCTCCCTTGCAAAAATGCTCCAGATCTATCAAACTGAGAGGGGTCTCCTGCAACCTCTTCAAATCATTCCATAAATTTTTGATAGGATTTAGATCTGGGCTCTGACTAGGCCGTTACAAAACTTTGATCTCCTGAAATGATCCTCTGAAATAATACCTTTGTTAACTTTGTTGATTTGCTTTGGGTCATTACTGCAAACTGCAAGTTTGTACTAAAATACATTGGTATTTGGAGCTATCCATGATTCTCTCTTGGATCTAGTCCCAGCTGAAGAGAAGCAGCCCCATAGCATGATGCTGCCAACACCATGCTTCACCATGGATATAGTATCCTAATAAGCTGCCTTGTTTTTACACCAAACATGTGTTTCCTGTAGTGCTTTAAGAAGATTTAAATTATGTGCAAACTGTAAGCTGGGACTGCCGCGACTCCCCAGAAGGTAACACAGGCATGAGGTCACCCTGGGAATAAAGCAGGCAGCCATTAACACTATCAATAAACCTGAGTCAATGCAAATATTCTTGCATCTCCTTTATTGTTACTGTGTCTTGGCAGCCTCCCTCATAAAGTTTTATTTTTGTCCCTTTTGGAGGGATTTCCTGTTCTTGGTAATGTCACAATGGTGCCCCATTTTCTCCAATTGTTTCTCCAGTGGTACATCTAATGCTTTGAAAATTCTTTTGCACCCCTCTCCTGATTGATACCTTTCAACAGTGAAATCCTGTAAATGCTTTGTAAATTCATTGCAGACAATGAATTCAGCAGTTGAACCAAAACAATAAGATGTCAAGAAAACCCTACAAAAACAGCTGATCTTTATTTGTTGATCAGAATTACTTCAGTGATGCTAGGTGACGTTACTTTGGAACATGAGTTTGAATATGATAATAAGGGGTAAAGGGGTAATAAGGGATAAGGGGTAAATTCTGAGCATATGGCTTAAAATAAAAGGGTGTGCACACTTGTGAAAAAAGGTTATGATAGGTTTTTCTTATTTCAACTGGAGTGCATAGGCTTTTTCTATCTCCTGCATAGGTATTGCATGTGGTGGTGGGCTTAATGTTATATACATGTATGTACTTGTTTATGTATTTCATGTTTGTTCAAAATTCAATAAAATTTAAAAATTGAAAAAGGTTGATAGTTAATGCACATTAAGTACGCTACCTTACCATGCATGCAAATGTATGTAAATGAAAGGCCAGATTAAGGTCAAGTAGTGCAATGAAAGTACAGGAATGTTGTGAGCTTCAACCCCAAGACTGCCAGAGAGCCACTGTTGTGCCCTTGAGCAAGTCTCTAACCCTCAACTGTTTAGCTAAGTAATTGGACTGTATTCTACTGATATTGGTTTCTATTGCATAGTTTAGTACATAGTTTATACTATGTATCTTTTTTTTTAGCTAAACCACAAATATTGCAAGTGGTTTACATAAACGGCTGTGCACATACTCATCTGACTTATGACCATTAACATACTGAATGTTGGAAAGACAACCAAAACAACTCGGGAGCTACCCTTCAGCTACCCTTCAGTCTCTCAGCATGCTGAAGGCCAATTCAGAATTAGCACTACGACTTTAACTGGAACCCCAATTAAATCCTAAATGTTTAGCACACTATATTTAGATGTAGCGAAGCTAACATATTTTACAAATCTGTGTAAAATCACATCACAGTAACAATATATGGCAAATGTATGATGTTCCCTTGAACAAACTTAGATCCTAGTCTGGATAAAACTGTACGTTAGTATGCATGAAAGAAGAATGAAACAAAATGTGAAAGTAGAAAGAAAATAGATCTGTATAGCAAATGGAAGAGGTAAGAAAGGAAGACGGTGGGGAGTGTCACTGAAAAGAGGGGGAAAGGAGGACAGAGTTAAACTTATTCCCCTCAAGCAAATCCTTTTCAATCTGATCACTGAAGCTGAGATGAACTAGTCAGCTTGTGGCTCCATGGATTGACAGCAGGTAAGGACACTTGTGTTAATTTGTGCTGATAGACCTAACTGAAATTGTTCTGAAATATATCGTCTGACGTTACTTAACTGAGGTTTAGAGCCATAGCTTTATATCAGGGTTGAAGAGCTTTTTTTTTTTTTTAGATTTTTTTTAACAAGAACTAAATCTCTTTAGAAAAATATGTATATATGTATAACGTGATGGATTCTCTTTTTTTTAGCATAAGGATAGCACTTGGAAAGATTTAAGTAGTATCAAAAACCACCAAACATTACGGTTAATAGAACTCCTTACACTGCTTTCTGGATTATTGGATCTTAGCTGTGTCCTATTTTACCCTTTATATCATCCATGTATTTTATTTGTTCACATATTATTTATCTTCACTCTTTCACTAGCCGACCATACAAACTCCGAAACATTTAGGAGAATTTGGATAGGATAGGATAGGATAGGATAGAAATGGGATAGGATAGGATAGGATAGGATAGGATAGGATAGGATAGGATAGGATAGGATAGGATAGGATAGGATAGGATAGGATAGAAATGGTCACTACAGCAGAATTTAATGATATATTAAGATATACCTTGAGTAAAGACTGAGGCAAACTATGTGTATGAATAAAACAGACCAGATTTGTGCCAAATTTACTTTTGTAATTAAGATGGACAATGGAACTACGCTTAGATAATACAGATTGAATGGTATATTCTGTTTTCCACTGAAATTAGGTCTGTATGAATGAACTCATAGACAAATATTAGCATGGATTAGAAGACTGAGTCTCTTTAGAGACCATGAACACCATGTAAAGACCATGTAGAGTGTTTCTGAATTGCCCTGTAGTGTTGTTGAGACTGACTACCACCCAGTCTCGTCAACACGTGTGATTACACAAATACTGAGGGCTGACTGGTGGCATGCCAAGCCAATCTGCCATGACTATTAATCCCCTGCAGATCCTATTATCCAGTCAACCTTGACATGTAGAAAATACTCCCCTTGGCCGGAACACTTTGAGATGGTACGTCCTCGGGAAGATCCTTTAAAATTGGCATATTGGCACACGATATAATTGTACAACTATTAGAAATTTGTAGGGTCTTTATATCGAATCCAGTCCAAATCAAAACCAGAAACTGTTAACAGTTCCTAATATGGCATTCACAACTGTCATAACAAAAATGGGTGGAATTGGGTTTTAACTGATTAAAATCCCTGGACCCAGATTCTGGATGGGTCCAAAATTGTATTTGTTGCCAGTATTACTACTGTCTTTTCTATATATTTCATTGTAGTTACTGAATAACATATACTATGAATATATATATGAATATAATTTATAATCTGGTGTATGTGTTTAAGAGTTTAAAGGGCTAACTTGTATGAATTGTTCAGTTCCTTCTTGGGTGATCATAAGCATTCATACTAGGGGTATAATGCAATGACACTATCTGTATCTATCTAGTGCTCTAAATATTATTTTTTTGTATGCGTATTAAGTTTTAAACTGATGAGGGTGTGGAATAAACAGAATTTGTTTAAAATTAAATATGAGACCTATATTAGAGGTAGAAATGCAATTTTATTCTAATCTAGTTCTTGTTTTAACACCACTTGTTTTGTATCTTTAGTTAGTTCTATTTCCTAAAATATAAATAAACTATTAGCCTATTTTTAAACTGCAACCCTGACCTATCAGTTACTAAGGACCACCACACATACATGTTAATTAACATGCTCTTCATTTGAGCTGCATGTCTGACCACTCAGACACATAAAATTAAAATGCTCGCATGCCTTTTTTTTTTTTTTTTTTTTTTTTTTTTTTTTTTTTTTTTTTGTGGGGTACCAGTTCTGATTTCTGATCTCTATTCTCATCCAGAAAGAAAGAAAATAGTGCATCTCTTATTCATGTCTGTATTTGTATCTCTTTTGAATGCATTAGCTGTTCAGACCTAATAAAGTATTCGTTTTCCGTTATATCCCTAATTCATGCCATCAAAATTTCATTGGTACGTGGATTCACTGTTTGGAATGAGAAACATGACCTTAAGCATTTGATCAAACAGCAGTCCAATAAATAACACCAAAGTATGTGTATTAGTACCTTCTAACTAGAAGACTGTCTAAGAGACTTTAATTAACTATCAAATAATGGACATCTGATTTTTGTGTTTTTAAATATGGGCAACAAATAGTACGTTAGATGGGAATTTTCAGATAAAGTATTATGGGATAAAATATTGGGGCCAAAAAAACAAACCTTGTGTCTATGTTTAAAATTAGGGTTATTATAATGGGTGCATGATGCTTCTTGCCACAGTGATAAGAGGCTTGATCTGTTGCACAGGAACAGTAAGTGCAATAATACTGCATTAAAAATTTGGGCACATAAAGTGAAGAGATCAAAATATTAAATTACTTCTCAAAAAACAGTAAGCCTTCAGATGCAACTGTACATGATAAATGAACAGAGCAATAAAAATTTGTATAATATCAATAATACATTGACTATTTTGATGCAGTGTTTCTAATGATTAGGTTTTTAAGGTTCTTTGCCTCATTTTTTCCCATATATCTATTCAGAATTACCTTTCTGTGAACCTTACCTCTTGCTGTAGGCTTTGTAGACTTTTTGAATACTTCTACTATTCTGAAAATCACCCTTCATTATTTGCATCAAGTTGAAAGACCTGTAATCTGATTACAGTTTCCTGGGATGGTTCATCTGTTCGCGTCATTCACCTCAGGGGCATAGCTGGCTCAGAGAGACTGATAATGAGTGACTCAGTAATTGAAATTGAGCTGTGTCCACTCCAACAAAAAAAAGTTACTTAAATGTTTTACTTAAACCGCCATGCTGTTTAGTCTTAATCCATTAGATCATAATCCTGTTTGCAATCCTTTTGTCATGTATGGTTTGGGGGTTGGTGTGTGCAAACTGTGAGACCAAGTCATTCATAATGGGTCTTCTGTGTTATCTGCAGGAGTATACTGGTGGATTAACAGCATCTGGAAATCGAAAGATTATCTGGATGCCAGATACAGGAGATCTAGTGTACCAAAGAATCAATCACTTTCACGTGGGAAAAAATAAACCATGCCTACCTCTCGTCTATCATATTAGAATACTGGATTGGGGCACATGGACACCGGAAATCTGTCATGCTATTTTTGATGGATATATGACCTATCCAAGCACGTTTAACGAAAATAGTGACTGACTTCCAAACTCTCTTTAAATTTACTGTGGACAAACGCAGCATGTTGTAGTAGCTCATCTTTTTGTATGCTTTTGTGTATTTGCCATTTCTCCATGACTTCTTTTTCATACCACACTAATGATAAAGAAGCACAATGTCCACACATCAGCTGGATAAATACATAATAAAAACTGGATAAAGGATAAAGACTGCACTTAACAATGGCTAAGGACACAAATATAGCCATTTGGCCTTTTCCATTGGTATTCTCAGACAATGGGCAAAGGGGTCGAATGTTTCAGAGACTTTGTCCTCTGCCTCTTCCACTCTATTCACTTCTTATCCTTTCAGTACTATCCTCAGTGGGACTTAGCAATGTACCAGGAGTAGAATATGATTGGGGAGCTCACCCCAAGTTAGTTTGCATGCCTCTACCTGCAGACACTGATCCAAGTTGTTTCCCCCCAGATGGGGTTACTCATGGCCCTAGTATTAATGGACATAACAGTGGTCATGGCAATAGCCACAGTAATGGACATGGGAAGGGACATTTTGCTGGAGGCTTGCCTAACAGTCCTACTGGCAGCAGTAGTCGACGGGGCATATCTGATGAAGCAAAAGCTACAATTCTGCACTTGAGGGAAAGCCTAGTGCGTCAGAAGGAGACCATTCTGGATCAGAGGGAAACTATACGGGAGTTGACTGCAAAACTGACACTCTGTGAGGGCTTTGGGAGGGGTGCAAGTGGGCACCACAATGAAGAAAACCATGGACATCATGGCTCTCACCACTCTTCACATCACTACGACAGTGACCGTCATTCTGATCCCCACTATCCTCTCAATGGGTACCACAATGACCATCACAGAGGAAAGCCACCATTTATGGGGAAACACGGATTTTCCCCTGAGCAGGCAGGGAAGACATTGCAGGCTCTGAAAGAGAGGCTGGAGAATTTACAGGTTGGGGATATTGTTTAGAATTTCTTTAAAAAAAAAAAACATAAGCTAAAAAAATATTTAATCTGTATTTATAATAATATGGTGCATATATAAAACTTGAGCAAAAAGCATTTTTGCATGGATCAAATTTGCTATATGTTTGGTAAGTCTTAAGGTAAAATACAATAGATATATCAAGAATAGAAAGGAATCTGTAGGAACATATTTCCTTAAGAGCCATAGATTGACTTAGTTCCCTCTCAGTCATGTCGACAAGAGTATATCCTTAAGTAGGTGCAAAACATATGATGTAACGGTATCCAGTGCCAGGTACTGATCACTAGATACATCCTCCTTCCTCTCAGGCAACCTCACATAGCTTGCTTAATTTAATTAGCCCTATTCCCAGGAAAGCAAAAGGCTGAAAACAGAGAAGCCAAGATGGAAAAATATTGAAGCAAACGTAATGCAAACACATATTTAACTTCCTAAAATTATGCTTTTATGTTTTTTTTTAAGACTGTGAAAGGTTCTGACTTCAAGGATTATGGAATATTTTAGTATTTCTTTACCATTAATAAAATATTGTGCCATCATACATGCTTCAAGAGAGGCAATTCAGAGTCTTTGCTTTGAATACGATTCGAAAATATGGCTCAAGCTTTATTACTTGCACCTGTCTCGGAGAGGACATGCTCGTAGAGCACAGCTGTAACCAGGTTCTGTGACATGCTTGCCAGTATCACAACAAATTACACTTATCCACATTGATGAGCCATTAATCGTAGTGTACTATAGCATCGAGTAAGCCGGATTTGCTCTACTAATAAGAGGAAGGAGGTTGACAGTGAAGGAGGGGTGGTTTAAATGTCATCAAGCTTCTCTACATATTGACATAACAAACACTGCACATATGGTTATTCTAAACACAAATGTGTCTCAAATGTGTCTCTTATATACGCCTAACCTCATGCTTGAGACCAATGTCTTGTTTAATCCTAGTCATCCTATTTTCATCCTTTTGTACTATTATCTTCTACAGTGGGTTTATTTTTAAATAGGTTTAATTTAAAATGGATTAAATGAACTTTTTTTGCCATTAGTCAATACACAATAACGCATAATGGCAAAGTGAAAACAATTTATTAAACATCAAAATCTCTCTCATTTAGATAAGTGTTCAGACCCATTATTTAGTACTTCTACAAGTTTTGCACACCTGGAATCTACCAATTTCTCACATTCTTCCTAGCAGATCCTCTTAAGCTCAATCAGATTGGATGAGGAGCACCTGTGAACTGCCATCTTCAGGTCTCTCCACAGATATTCTATGGAATTAAGGCTGTGCTTTGGCTGGTTTTGCCAGATGTAGCATTTGGCTGGTTTTGCCAGATGTAGCACTTGGAGTTCAGCCCAAAGAGTTACATTTTTGAGTCATCAGACCAGAGAATCCTAGAGTCCTATATGTGCCTGCCATATGCCGTTTACTCAGGAGTGGCTTCTGTCTAGCCTCTCTACCATAAAGGCCTGATTGAGTATTTCTGAGATAGTTTTTCTTTTAGCAGGTTTCTTTTCTCCTATCTCTGTGAAGAACCTCTGAAATTCTGTTAGTGGTCATTGGGTTCTTGGTCACCTTCTTGACCAAGGCCCTTCTAGCCTGGTTACTGAGTTTGGTAATCCAGCTCTAGGAAGTGTCTTGGTGGTTGCAGACATTCCAGACCTGGTGGTTCCAGGTGGTTCCAAATATCAGTCTTGGTGGTTCCAGGATGCATCTGAGCTCAGTTCGGAGTGTCTATCTCAGTATTTGATTTTTAATAAATTTGTAAACATGTTTTTGTTTTGCCATTATGGATTATTGTGTGTAGCTTAATGGCAAAACAGTAAATGTAATCCATTTTACATTAAATCTATACCATAAACATTTACAAAAACTGAAGGGGTCTGATTACTTTCTGAAACTACTGTAAGCGTATTCCCTTATCCCTTAAAGTTAGCATTATTACATTAATGTAGTGTTTTAGTGGTGAAATTGTTAAGATGTTAAATCTGTACATTTTCTTTTATGATCTTTTTTGGTTTTGTTGTTTTGTATGTATTCTCCCCATAGGCAAGGAATTCGTCTAGCACCTATTCAAGTTCACTGAAAGACCTTCTGCAGCGCAAAATTAATGCACTTGAAGAACAGCTCCATCGTCACTATGACAGTCACCATGACTATGGCACCCACGAATCTCACCCTGGGCATGGCCACCGTGATAATCACCATGATGACCACAGTGGAGATCACCATGATGACCATGATAACAACCGCCACTATGGTCATCATTACAGTCACTATTCTGGCCATCATTATGATCAACTCGGCACACCTGACAATGATAATGATAATCACCATGATGATCATCACAACAATAATAATGATGACCATCATGATGACCACCATGACAGCCACCAGAATGAACACCATGATGACCATCATTTTGACCCCCATGACAGTGATCACCACAGCAGCAATGATCATGGCCACCAGCGCCGTAGCCCTCTTAAGCAAGTAGCATCTAGACCACGTGGTACCTACAATAAGTTGGATTCTGTGCTGAGCCATCTGCATCACAGGTCCCCAGAACCAGGTGTCTTACAATGAAGAATTGTCTCATATTTGATGTAACAATAATCTTTGAACAGCAAGGTAATAGATTACTAACAATGTCTTGCCTCCTCACAGAAAACCACAAGAGACCTAAAAATCCTGATGGCTTTCAAATTGGATTCCCCATGCACACTAACTACATGTATGGCCGGATCAAGCGCACTCTTCTCAATGAAATCTTTGCCTTAACTGTCTGCCTCTGGCTAAAGGGGGGTTCAGGCTCAGGGATAGGCACCCCTTTCTCTTACTCTGTTCCTGGCCAGGCTAATGAGCTTGTCTTGATTGAATGGGCCAACAGTCCAATAGAATTACTGGTGAATGACAAAGTAAGGACATAGCAATATGCAAGCATTTCCATTTTCTAATTTTACCATCACAATTCATCATTAAAACATTGATGTCTTTCCTAATCCTTAGATCACATCTTTAGAACAAGTATCCAAATGCACAGGATAGGACATATGTTTGGAAGGGACAATGGTCTTGTTTTGCCATTTTGTTCAGACATAGTTCATTGACAGGGCTTATGCCTTAATTCTAAAGGAAGCCAGGATTTAACTAACGTGCTAAAATGTGATTGGACATTTGCTAAAAGCTGATCTGAATTTGCAAAAGGTTGATTGTGATTATATTATTGCACCTTAGGGACATAGTTCTTTAGTTTCTGGAAGGGATTATGATTTTTTTTTTGTTCAAAAACTACACTATATGGCCAAATGTTTGTGGACAGCTGACTATCAACACCCATATGTGCTTTTTGAACATCTCATTCTAGATTTAGCCTCCCCCCTTTGCTGTTATAATAACCATTAATAAATAAATGGCTGTGGACATTCAGCCACAAGAGAATTAGTGAGGACAGGCACTGATGTCAGGTGAGGAGGCCTGGGGCGCAGTCAGCCTTCCAGTTCATTCCAGTTCATTTATAATAACCATTAATAAGTAAATGGCTGTGGAGTTTTGCCCATTCAGCCACAAGAGCATTTGTGAGGTCAGGCCCTGATGTCAGGTGAGGAGGCCTGGGGCGCAGTCGGCCTTCCAGTTCAGTACAAAGCTGTTCAGTGGGGTTAATGTCCGGGCTGTATGCAGGTTGCTTGAGTTCTTCCACCTCAGTCTTGGAAAACCAAAGAGAAATGTAATGCTACAGCATACAAAGACACCCTATACAATTGTGTGCTTCCAAATTTCAGGCAGGCCCTCATATAAGCGTGATGGTCAAGTGTCCACAAACTTTTGGCCATATAGTGTGTCATCTGTAAGGATTTAGGAAATAAGTTACAATACCTCCCTCTTTTTTATCTCTCTTTTTTTAAGGCTGTAACTCTACCCCTATCTCTGCAAGACAGAAAGTGGCACCATCTTTGTGTGACTTGGTCGACTCGAGATGGTGCATGGGAGGCCTATCAGAATGGAGTGAAAAGGGGTTCTGGGGAAAATCTATCCCCCTGGCACCCGATAAAACCAGGAGGAGTCTTTATACTGGGACAGGAGCAGGTAACTAAATGAATGATTATTAATCATGCTTTAACCTCCTACCGATCATTAAATCATATTAAAATATGCTATTTTCTTTACCTGACTATCCTTCTGAAAAATAACAGGATACTCTTGGGGGCCGTTTTGATGCCACACAATCATTTGTTGGAGAAATGTCAGACCTACAGGTATGGTCACGTGTTCTTAACTCTCAAGAGATAGACAACCAAGCCTCCTGTTCCAGCCACCTCACTGGAGATGTTATCGCTTGGAGTGAGTCCATTGTGGAACTTCATGGAGGGGTTACCAAATATCCCTTTGACCCTTGTCACTAAAGGCCCAAGTGGGCTGCTGCTACTGCTTCTTAACCCTTAGAACCCCATGAACACAGTTTGCAGGAATTTCTATAGGTATCTTGATGTCATAAATAAGGATCATTTATCACTTGGAAATAAGGCACGCATTTTTAGAAGCAGAAAGACTCTTTCCAAACATCCTGGTTATGAAATACAGTATGAGTGAGTAATCTGTTTTTGAAAATACATAAATGTTCAGCAATGTGTTCAAACTGCATTTATTATCTCATAGTTTTTCTATTCAGATTAGAGAGAATGCAAAGTTTGATATTTTCAGACCTCACATCCATGCTTTCTAAGTGTCTTTGAATGAATGCATTGATGTCATTGGTGTCACCAACTTGTCAAAATATCTGGAAAAAAGGGGGTTCATTCTTTTAGCTCTAAAAAATATATATTACTTTCACTATCATTATTTATTTCCAGCATTTTGTAATGTCTTTGTTTATGCTGTCAAAAGTTGATAAGTCAATCTGCCTTGTCAATCAAAATGAAGTCAGATGATGATGCATGCACACTAGCTCTAGAAAGACCAGTTTTATTTTGCATAAAAAACCAGAAGACTACAGTTGGACTCCTACTGGAGAGACACGGATTAGCAATCAAGAAGACATAAGTAAATAAAAGAAGTACATGAAGTATACTTAACTATACTCAAATTTATACTTCAATTTCAACATGCAGTATGATACTAAATTCCCATGTCATTCGAAATTAAATAAATAAACAACAACAAAAAAAAGAACAGCTCTCTGGATGAAACCAAGAGGAGACAATATCAATGAAAACTGTTTCCGTCTTACACTGAGCATATATTCTTTCACCATACCAAGCCATAGAATGTTCTATCATCATAGTTCATGTATTCTTATAGAGTACAACAGTTAGTTTCTAGTCCACTAATTTTGATTGGAAATTAAGTAGCATTATTTAGTATAACAGCGCTGGTACATTTCACTGTTTGTATTACTCTGTCTGTGTTCAATTTAAAATTTGAATTCTAGCAATAATTCATTACATTGAAACTGTTACTACACTTACTATAGGCAACACACAATGCTCTATCCGGCTGTGGCTTCTCTGGGAATTATTTTTGCTGACAGACCTATGTACTGAAATAACTGTTTGATGTACATACAAAAAAGGTACTAATTTGAAGAGATGTTTAATACATTTTATTGATAACAATCTGTATAGCCAAGGATGTCTTGAAAAGATATTGTAGCATGTATGAATTCCTATAGGCAGTCGTGGCCTAATGGTCTGAGAGTGGGACTTGTAACCTGAAGGTGAACCTGAAGGTGGTGGGTTCGAGTCTCNGTGTGTGTGTGTGTTCACTACTGTGTGTGTGCACTTGGATGGGTTAAATGCAGAGCGCAAATTCCGAGTCTGGGTCACCACACTTGGCCACAAAGTCACTTCACTTCACTATAGTGATTGCAATGTTAGAGGCCTAGTTAGAGGACATGAAAAATGCTTAAAAACAGTCTAGGGTTCTAAGGGTTAAGCAATAACCATACCATATTCAAACATGCTGCTAAATATTATTAGTAAGTGTTAAGGGAAGAAGTTTTTAAATGCTTTATTAGATCTTGCAGCTAAGCGGCTCTTAGCAGCGTAGCACAATGAGAAGGTTTTGGGGACTATTTCAATGTATTTAAGTGTTCCATACTAAAAATAAACAACAGAAACCTTTATTTTGTCCTGTAAATAAATTATAATCCAAGGTGCTCTTTTAGTCTGCTTCTCTCTTCAGGTTCAGGTGTAACTGCAGGGAAAAGCTTAGTTGTAGTTTTTTCATACTTATGTAACTGCCATCTGATCATTTTTTCAACTAGTAATGTTTATGCATATATGTATGAGTGGCATGTGTTGATGCTGTGTAATGTGGACAAGTGTAAAAGTATTTGTATTTTTTTTTTTCATACAAATGTTACGTCTATATTTCATACCAATTTGCATTTGAATACTGAAGGTAGGTGGGGGGTTGAAATGGGTCTGCATATGTACATGCAGCAAGCCAGGAGTTGCATGAGAATGCAGAGGTGTCCATGGCAACATAGCTTAAAGAAGGATTAAACAGACAATGAGAACACTCTGATGTAGGCCTATTCTCTTAGAATGCAGAACATGCAATCTTCCTGGCACTCTCTCTCTCTCTCGCTCTCTCTCTCTCTCCCTCTCGCTCTCTCTCTCTCTCTGTCAGTTCTTCACTCACACAAATACAGTGGTTGGTGAACAACTCTATACCGAGAGAAGACATTAATGTATCGTGGAAAACCATCCAAATAGCTTTTGGTTTCTGTGTAACACTGTTGTATTTGTATGGAACATGGATTTATTTATTCTATTTATGCAAATGCTTTAGTAAAATATGTTTTGTAAAATGTTGCAGAAATGAAAAAAATGCCCAATGTATCTCTAGCTCATAGCCTCTACTTGAATGACTTCTATGTACTAATGTGTGACATAAATTGTCTGTGTGTGTGTGTGTGTGTGTGTGTGTGTGTGTGTGTGTGTGTGTGTGTGATTGAGAGAGAGAGAGAAAATCTTACATTTTAAAAATCTTATGTGACTGGTTGTGAATTTACCGTTCTCTGAGTAAATCCTGTAAGGGAGCAGGATGGTATTCAGTGTTTGTCTCTCATGGTTTTTAAAGAGATGCAGACTGCAGTTAATGACATCTCACAATCATCATCAGGTGCAAGCGCGCAGTTGCCATGGCGACAAGCCGGGCACCATTTTTTGCTTGTAGAATAAGTGTACACTACAATGTTCATGCCTGCTTTCATGAACTTTGCAGAATACTCCCTACATAACATACCACAGAGGCCAATAGAACTCTATCTAACTGCACCATGCCAACATTTCCAATTATCCAATTATATATATATATGTATATATATACCGATCAGCCATAACATTAAAACCACCTGCCTAATATTGTGTAGGTCCCTGTTGTGCCACCAAAACGCCTCTGACCCCTCGAGGCATGGACTCCACAAGACCTCTGAAGGTGTGCTGTGGTATCTAGCACCAAGACATTAGCAGCAGCTCCTTTATGTCCAACAGGTTGTGAGGTGGGTCCTCCATGGATTGGACTTATTTGTCCAGCACATCCCACAGATGCTCGATCAGATTGAGATCTGGGGAATTTGGAGGCCAATTCAACACTTTAAACTCATTTTCCTCAAACCATTCGTGAGCAATTTCTGCAGTGTGGCAGGGTGCATTATCCTGCTGAAAGAGGCCACTGCCATTAGGGAATACTGATGCCATGAAGGGGTGTACTTGGTCTGCAACCATGTTTAGGTAGGTGGTACGTGTCAAAGTAACATCCATATGAATACCAGGACCCAAGGTTTCCAGCAGAACATTGCCCAGAGCATCACACTGCCTCTACCGGCTTGCCTTCTTCCCATAGTGCATCCTGGTGCCATCTCTTCCCCAGGTAAGTGACGCACACACACCTGGCCTTCCACATGATGCAAACAAAAATGTGATTCCTCAGACCAGGCCACATTCTTACATTCCTCTATGGTCTGGTTCTGATGCTCACGTTCCCATTGTAGGCGCTTTCAGCGGTGGATAGGGGTCAGCATGGGCTCCGGCTACACGGCCCCATACGCAGCAAGCTGTGATGCACTGTGTGTTCTGACTCCTTTCTTTCATAGCCAGCATTAACCTTTTCAGCAATTTGTTCTACAGTAGCTCTTCTGTGGGATCGGACCAGACGGGCTAGCTTTCGCTCCCCATGCGCGTAAACCTTGGGCGCCAGTTCACCAGTTGTCTTTCCTTGGATCACTTTTCGTAGGTAATTATCACTAGGAACACCACACAAGACCTGCCATTTTGGATGACTCTGATCAAGTCGTCTAGCCTTCATGATTTCACCCTTGTCAAAGTTGCTCAGATCTTTATGCTTGCCCATTTTTCGTGCTTCCAACACATAAACTTTGAGATCTGACTGTTATAATATATATCCTAATTATATATATGCCTAATATATCCCACCCCTTGACAGGTGCCATTGAAATGAGAGAATCATTGTTTTCACTTCACCTGTCAGTGGTTTTAATGTTATGGCTGATCGGTGTATCTATAAACCGGATATATATATATATAAATTCAACTAGAGGGTTTCAATCACGTTAATATATATAAAAACCCGTTTCCGTGTCACAGACTAAGCTAAACATTTTATGATAAACAATTTAACTTCCATAAGAAACAAGTGACTTCTAATTTATGTTCATAAATTAAATAAAATGATCCTGCTTAAATTAGTGAGTGCATTTTGAAAAGGTATTGAATGGAAACATTTGTCTAAAAACACCACTAAATAGACTGAAAAATTCAATGAGATAAACAACTACACTGCTAGGGCCAAACATTATGACCACTTTCAGATTAAGCAAATACCACTGGTTATTATGGCAAATGTCAAGGTCTGGGATTTTTTTACACGCTACGCAAACAGCCAGTTCTTTAAAATCTTTAATGATGGTAATGGAAGGAACTTGTCACAATACACAGTGCATCACACCCTGCTGTGTATGGGGTTGCATAGCCACAGCCCGGTCACAATGCCCACACTAACTCCTGTCCATCACCGAAAGCACCACCAATGGGCACGCTAGCATCAGAACTGGACCTTGGAGCAATGGAAGAATTAATTATTCTTATTAGGCTATTAATTAGACCTGGTTTGTAGCATCTATGAGGAACATATAGCAAAATATAGAAATTCAGTGCAATTTATTACTATTATTTTTATTGTCCATAAAATATGGTACATAGAACTAAATTCAGTTCAGTTTTATTTGTATAGCGCTTTTAACAGTGGACATTGTCACAAAGCAGCTTTACAGAAATAAATGGANGTGGTGACGGTGGTGAGGAAAAACTCCCTGAGATGGTATGAGGAAGAAACCTTGAGAGAAACCAGGCTCAAAAGGGAACCCATCCTCATCTGGGTGCAACAGGTAAAGTGCAAACAGCTCTACAAACATAGGACACAAACAATGGACAAAACTATAGCTTCAGTTTAATATGCTAACTTAAAATGTTGATGATGTGAGGCAGACCTTTTCTAGTTCAACTCATTTTTTGGCTACAAAACATGTAAATGCATAATAAGACATAATACACACACTATATAGGATGTCTGTATATAGGATGTGTTTGTATGCTGTAAAATTTCCCTTCACTGACACTAACCTGTTCCAGCATGACNGAGTGTCCTGCACAGAGCCCTGAACTTACTCAACCCCACTGAACACCTTTGGGATGAACTGGAACACCGACTGCACCGCAGACCTCCTCACCAACATCAGCGCCTGATCTCACTTGTAGCTGAATGATCACAAATCCCCACAGCCTCGCTCCAACATCTAGCAAAGGTGGGATTAAATTTGGAATGAGATGTTCAACAAACACATATGGATGCGATGGTCAAGTGTCTACAAACTTTTGGACATATAGTGTATCTCCTACCTCTCATAAGTACCTACTTTAATTTTTCTAGTCTTTTTATGTATGAAAATATGTTTGAAACTGCTCTAAATCCTGTTATATTTTTATTTGGCCAACTCTAGCATCATTGAAAAAAAGTGTATTGCATTACTGACCAAGACTGCAAAGCATTTGAATTTATAGCTATATTTATAGATGGAATTATATTTTACATGGAAAACTGTTCAATGGCCAAAAAATTACATGCTAAAGCAACATGCCAAGGATCCTTGGAAACATCCCAGTGGTTTTTACAGGCTTTTAAGACTTTTAAAGACTTTTTAAGTACCACTCTACAGTTGCCATTGGAATGACCTCAGTAAAACAGTGAAAATGAAATTATATCTGTAAATCAATATTTTTATTAAAAATATTATGAAGGACTTTGGTGAGATAAAGTCCTGTTTTGCTATACTAGTCAGTTCTATGACTTACATTTTCAGTGAACTTGAAAATATAATGTGGGCTGATCAAAAATCATATGGTGTGCAACAAAGCATCCGAAAATTTGATGATAAGCTACAAGCGTAACATACTTTCAAAATACTGAATATTGAGAAATTGCTTGGCAGATAGAAATTTTACTTTGAACATTTATTTCAAATTTCTTTAATCCATTTCAAATAGGCTAAACAGTGTGTCTAGCTTGTCTAGCTTATCCACAATTTCATCTAGGAGAAATTCCTAGAAACTCAATGGCTTCATACTATAGCGATTTTCTCATCACTGTGGCAAATGATTAGTGATTTTGGGTCGCATTGGACTGCTCCACTCCACACTGCTCGGTGAGTCTCGCATGTAAACTCATTCATGCTGCACCATCTAGTGGGTCGAACGCACTGCTGAGATGAATCGGTTCAGTGTGTGTGTGTGTGTGTGTGTGTGTGTGTGTGTGTGTGTGTGTGTGTGTGATACACTTGAAATTTCCTCTAACCTTCAAGTGATGTGCCAAAGACATGAAAGAAACAGAGAGAGAGAAATGGAGGGCTGCATCCACAAGAAAAAAATTATCAAGGCTGTGTTAGACTTTACATTTCTACCCATGAAAGGTTCAAAACATTTTAATACGCATTGCATCTTTTATAAATTATTTTTAAGTTTAATGTTAATGATAGTATGGAATTTATTGTGCATGGATCTTTTTTTTTTTGTTTTTTTTTTTTAAACAATGAATGTTCTCATATTTTGGTGTGACCACCCACCCATACAGTATCAAAATCACCGATACTTTTATCAGCTGTATGGGTTAAAAGAACAAGTCTGTGAAGTGTATGATGAAGGAGGTAGTGCAGTTATAGGACGCAAATAATTATTTACTGAAATTCATAAATAATGCCTGCATGTTTTTCTGTGGATGCTACTGTAGCTGAAATACATTGTCAAAATTTTAAGCGTATTAAGGAATCCTGAGGTCTTGAATCTCTTTGAGTCTCTTGTAACTTTTGAATTATATTATTTGGAGGGTAGATCATAGTACATCATTTTTAAGATCATGGCCAATTAATGTTGATGAAAAAGTGTTAAATTAACATAACTCCATGATCCATGATTTTTAGATTGTAATTTGATTTTCAATATCATTGTTCATCACTGACTCAAAAGTAAATATGCCTATCATACTAATTAACATAAATAATATTTTTCTTCTCTGGAACAAAAAGAATTATGGTAAATATGCAAAATATTATTGTATACATTTAAATAATGTTGAATAGTAATAATAGAATTTTGTTTTGACTACTTTAAATTCTTCTAAGTTCATAATAATAACTAACTGGAAAACACAATGCACTCCATAGCTTATTTAGGAAGAAAGAGCTAACAATAATAAATGTAATTTTTTTTAATGCATGATACAGTTCCTATCTGACTGGCTACATGCAATGCAGTGAACAAACTCATTTACATGAAGCTGAAATTTGCTTCATTTCTTCCTCTGCACAGTGAGCCAGATTGCTTTGCATCACCAGCCGTGGATGGCGTGGATCCAGCGATGCTCTCCATTGAAATGAACGTGTCAAACCTGCAAGTGAATGATGAATGCCAAAAGTATATATAAAGCACAGGTACTGGATACAAAAACAACTACCACTTTTTTTCCTTGCTCCTGTTCCAGCTATGCCCTATCCTCAGTTTCATTCCAATAGCACTATGTTAGTCACACAAAATAATACATGCTAACAATGCCACATGGTAAGTACTTGGGGTCAACAGTCCAGAGTAATGGAGAGTGTGGGAAAGAGGTGAAGAAGCGAGTGCAGGCAGGTTGG
>CM074973.1:10436236-10454008 GCA_037577455.1 Pangasius macronema | reverse complement strand
TAGCACTTTGAGATTTTCTTTAAAATGTAAAGTGCTTTATAAATAAAATGTATTATTATTATTATTATTATTATTATGTTTTTCCCTTTATATGTGATTATATATAAAATATGTAGTGATTATTATATTAATCACTTGTCCTACATAAATCATAAAGTCCTATAAAGAACTAATCTGCTTGTATGATTAGAAAGGAGGCCAGTTTTATCCCTTAGGTTATGGTAGGGATCACTGGTCATGTTTATCAAAGAAATAAATCATCTCAGAATCACTCACCTTATCATAACAGCTATTTTTGTTCTTCACTTTATCAGAAACTGCATGCATTCTTCAACGACACATGGATGGAACGTTATGGCAAGCCCATCGAGCCTGGAATGTGCACCATTGTGTGGAGTTTAGCAGTGGCTATCTTCAGTGTGGGTGGAATGGTGGGCTCCTTCAGTGTTGGTGTCCTTGCCAACAAGTTTGGGAGGTCAGTGAGAATAAATCTTTTAGCACTCATGTACTGATTCTTGTTCATGGTCTGTCAGTTAGTATTTAGTCCTGGTCACAAATAAGCTGTTGCTAAAGTGTACAGTTGTCATTTTGTCACAATTAATTATTATAAGCACCACTTGCCTCTTTGGTCATACTGGGGCCTGTTCCTGGTGACAGAGCACACAGAGCAGTATCAACCACCGCCACCATCAATTTTCCAAAACAAGATGATTCCATTACTGGCACATGCCCAGTCAGAGTACTGTTCAAGTTCTCAGTATGTAACAGCAGACATCAATACAATATTTGTTCATAGGGAAACTGCTCTAGATACAATAACTAGAAGAAAAACAAGTGAGGTATACCAGCAACATCCAACCAATCAGGATAAGGAGGTGAATCTACTTGCTTGTCAATTATTTTTTTCCTTCAGCTGCTCCTGTTAGGCGTCGCCATGGGGGATCATTAATTTTTGCCGGATGCCCTTCCTGACGCAGCCCTCACTAATTTTATCCAGGCTTGGGACCAGCATAGGTAGTGTGCTGTCTAGTGCAGTGCAGTCCAGTGGCTGGGGTTGGTTCCCTGGCTGGAATTGAACCCAGGCTGCAATGGTGGGAGCACCAAGGTCTAACCACTAGTCCTCCAGGGACCCACTTGCCTGTCAATCATATGGGCTGTGAATATAGAAAAATTTGGTTTTGGACTAAAGGGAAGTTTTTAGTTTTGAACAGCTTACTTCAACAAACCTCTGTGAAGCTACCCCTCCCACACATAAAAAGAAATCAAATAAAACATGTCTTTTTGTGTTGTGTTCATACAACAGGGGTGATGCATAGCAAAGAACCATCTTAAGGGGTGGGCGAGTACCCTGGATAATTTTGGCAATCATGCTGAGAGGATATGTGTGGCATGTGAACATACAAATTATCTAAAGAACTGAACATAACTAACGTGTGAATGACAGCATAAAAAATTAAACCTTTCTTAGATGATTACAAGCTCATATTGTCATATCTGTTTACCAAGGATGTCAGAACAACTGCAGTAGGGTTTATTGCACTGTGATGTCCTGCTTGACAATTGACTTTAATTGAAATATGGCAATTCTAAAATCACATAAACCAATAAACCAGCACAAACAATTTGTTTGCAGCTCAAAAGCAATACAAAGAAAATGACCTTAATTTTAATCCATTTCTTTTTGGATTGGGTGCCAGCTTCACAGAAGTCTTCAGCTAAGATCTGCCAAATAAATTGAGTACAAATTTAAAGCTTTAGTTGATTGTAATAAAGTCTTACAAGTCATAAAATCAATTGCATTTGTGTTCCTTTGAATGTAAGAAAAGAATATATGAAGAACGTGATGGTTAACTTTGACTAGTACACTGATCTATCTCCTCCTAACCACTGGGGCAGTGTTACACCTGGATACCTCATGTATACACAAGTCAAGACTTTTTGACACTAATTTCATGGCGTGCATACCAGAAAAAGCCATCGGTAATAGCAGACATTCCCTTTTATTCTTCTTGTTTCCTAAACATATGGACCATTTCAGGCTGTCTACGTAACAGGTCAGACTCAGACTTTGGAACAACGTTCCTAGTGACTAAGAGCATTTTGGAAAAATATTAATAGTGGTATGTCATAATATAACCATCCCTGGTGGGCATTCATGCCCACAAAGCCAAAACACAGTGTTTGTCATCTGGACAAGATCTCATGATACTGCCTTGCATATGGTGTCCTCAAGCATTTGACTACAGCTGCTTACATGGGAACATTTACTTCAGTCCACAGTCATTGACATTTCGGTGAGCAAAGTTGTTCAAAACCTCTTGACAGTAAGATGCCTAGAATGGGATGCAGGGCAGATCCCTATCAATGTGGTTGCAGTCATCTCAGCACTATCACCTTAAATGTGGGTGGACCTTTAGTGGATGTCCCCACCCCATGGAACCATTCAGGAAGGACAGAGTCTGCTGATGTGACTATTATGGTCAGAAACTTTATTTAGCAGTGTTTGCATCAGACAGGGATTCTAATGGCTAAGCTGCAGGGATTTAAGCTTCAATTCTGCCTTTGAACCAGCTATTGGGGCTCAGGGCCTGGCCAGATTCTACTGCTCAGAAACCAACTGTCCCAAGAAAGTACTCCTTCCCTGGACAGAGAAAGATAGATTTCATGTTTTGAACAAGAAATTCTATTTCACATGCTTAGAGAAGGATGGTGGTCCCCATCTGAGTCTTTTAAGCCTCTCTTTTAGATGGGGTCACTTCAGTAGGCCTGTCCATCCTTTGTGTCCTCACTACTCTGGAAAACAGTGGTTGCCTTTTTCAAAAACAGGTCAAAGCATGTACCTCCTCTCTAGAGCAGATGGCATAGACAGACATCCCGGAGGCATCTGAGGGACCAGAGGCATAGGAGTACACCCATATGCACAAGGTTTTTCAGTGGGCCTCCAATAAGGAGCAGGGTACCATAGAAGTGTCCACCCTGTTGCCTTTGTGAGTGGCAAATGTTATCGTGCTTTAACAGTTTGAATAGACTGCTATGAGCGGTTTCAGGTTTTGTTGGAATGACTGGGCTGTTAACTGCAGTGGCAGCAGTAAGCCCCTCAAGGGTGTTTGGGATTAAGGAAATTTTCTCAAGTAGTTTAAGCCTGCATTTAACCTCAAATTCCATAGACAGGAACAAACCGTCATCCCATTGAGAGAACCCTAGCTCATAGTCCAAGGAAGCGTGGGGATTTACCTCAGAATGTCAACTTATAAAAATATAGGGCACCTGGATAGCCCTCAGGTCCTTCCTACCAGTTTTATTGTGACGCTATCAAATCCTGAGCCATTCCGACAAGTGGATTAAAGAAAGTTCTCCAACTCACAAATAGCCCTCACAAATGGGCTCACCAACAGTAGTTTCACAGAGAGTTACACACAAGGTCAGAGCAATGGCATGGTGGCCCCGCTGCCGATAATGCACATATGCCCAAAAGAGTGGTACGTGGGCTCTGAGGTGGTACAACAGATCTAAGGATTCATCCAGACACACCTTTTTTCCCTAGCTGAACTGAACAGCCCTCTAGGAAAAGCACAATGCTCAATGACTGACCTAGCCCCTGTTGTATGAATAGTCACGGGGTGACTTTATGACAGAACTCAAGGTTCGTCCCTAAGATTAGGTGTCTCAAGCCTAAGAACCTGGTGATTAACTTTGCAGTGTGCTACAAGGGTGTGTGGAACACTCACTACAATGTCCAGTACACAGCTGATAGTGTTATGTGAGCTGAACAACAGCTAATTGGTCATAGAACCATAACTGGAATATTTGGATGCCTTTCCAATCATTCTGAATCGGTTCCTCATGACATATTAGAATAAGGTTATTCAGGTTTTTAAACTCCACACCTGGAAGATATGGAATGGTGAAATAAAATGTTGAGTTATACATGTAACCCTGTTCTGTGAACACCAGAAAACCACCAGGGGCCCCTGCCACACAGAACCTAAGCCATGGTAAGAAGGTTCCAAAGAGAATGTCAGCCATTACTAATGTGTTTTTTTTTTTGTTTTTTTTTTACTGTGGTCACCATGTGTCTTATTGTCAAAAGGTTTCAACAATGTGTGCAAACCCAGGTGTTGAAACACCACCCGTGGCTGTTATCCAGTGTTCATAGGATATGGTTATATCTATAACTTTATGTTTGCCTCTTGAGTTTTTAGAGTTTGTTTGGAAGCAAAGTTATTCCACATCTTTTTGGGGACCATCTTGATCATTATGGTAGCTTCAGTCCTTCAGAACACCGCTGCTTTATCTTTTACCTCCCTTTAACTGTTATTGTAATATTTATTTTGTCATGTCCCACTTGTTTTAACCACCAATTCACAATGAACACCCTTGTTTGAGTCACCCCTACTGTTTGTTTCCTCAGAAACCCACATAGTCTTTTCTCTTTCTGTTTATGCAGACGCAATTCCATGTTTTTGGTGAATATCTTGGCCTTGATCGGTGGAGGACTCATGGGGTTTTGCACTCTTGCCTCTTCTTTTGAGATGGTTATCGCTGGCCGCTTGGTTATTGGCCTCTTCTGTGGCCTTTTCACTGGTCTCACCCCCATGTATGTGGGGGAGGTTTCCCCCACTCCTCTCCGGGGAGCTTTCGGCACTCTACACCAGCTTGGAGTGGTAATAGGCATCTTGATTGCACAGGTGAATTATTTCATGTCTGCCATTGTGTGATTTATTACAGAATTTAAATAGTTGTCTTTCAAAAATGTCCTACTTTATTTACAGTTGCACCCAAATAAATAATTTAACTGTGCATTACTGTGAATTTACTACAACTACAAAGCCATTTAAGCCTATAATACAAATTACTTTTCCAGAAAATATAATGACCGTCAGTGGTTTGTCTTCTCTACCAATCCCTTATCGATCTTGCTAACCTAATTCAAGCTAACACAAGGTGTCTAAATTTTCTCTGTTGCTGACTTTCTAATATATTCACTATATGGCCAAAGATTTGTGGACACCTGACCATAACAATCATATGTGATTTTTTGAACATCCTGTTCTACATCCAGACGTAGTCCCCTTTTGCTGTTATAGTGAAGGGAAGTGACTTGTGGCCAAGTGTGGTGACCCATACTCGGAATTTGTGCTCAGCATTTAACCCATCCAAGTGCACACACACAGTAATGAACACACACACACACACCCGTGAACACTCACCCGGAGCAGTGGGCAGCCATTTTAGCTGCGGCTCCCGGGGAGCAGTTGGGGGATGGGTGCCTTGCTCAAGGGTCTCTCCTCAGTCAGGGTACTGAGGGTGGCAGAGAGCGCTGGTCATTCACTCCCCCACCTACAATCCCTGCCGGCCCAAGAATTGAACCCCCGACCTTCGGGTTCACCTTCAGTTTACAAGTCAGACTCTCAGACCATCAGGCCACTCGAGTTCTTCCCCTCCAACCTTAACACACCATGTCTTCATGGACCTTGCCTTATGCACAGGGGCATTGTCATGCTGGAGGAGGTTTGGGTCTCTTAGTTTCAGTGAAGGGAAATTGTAATGCTACAACATACAAAGACATTCTACACAGTTGTGTGCTTCCAACTTTGCTGCAAGAGTTTTAGGAAGACACACATATGAGTGATGGTCAGATGCCCACAAACCTTTGGCTATATAGTGTATGTAAGTATATATGTAAGCTTAAGCGTGTGCCTCCAATTAACTTTTTGGCTGCATATAGATCTTTGGCTTGGAGTTTCTGCTGGGCTCAGATAAATTGTGGCCTCTGCTGCTGGCTTTAACTGTGATCCCTGCTGTGCTACAATGTTTGCTGCTACCTTTCTGCCCTGAGAGTCCACGCTATCTCCTCATTAACCTCAATAAAGAGGACCAGGCTCGCAAAGGTAAAATTCTATCATGTAACATTAGTATGATCTCATTTATGTTTTTATTCACTGATAGCAACACTACCATTAATATTTGTGATGTGTAGAAATGTTTGCCAAACATGAGAGCTCTTAAAGCTGGAGACTTTCCAAATACCAAACAGGAAACCTGGAGCCCTCAAAGGTTTTGATTTGCAAAACTTTAACTTTTTAAATTAACATTGCTGGTGATCTGATGAGATTTAATAGTATTTGACCACATACATTTAAAATGAGTAAATATAGGCAGACTTACTCTGGCTTGCATTAGGATCCTGTCTCAGGCACATGTAAACAAATGTTTGTGATCAAAGATAGAAATTACCAGCCCACATGGTACTGCCTGTTAGAATTTACAAAACCAAACCAAACCAAACCAAAAACAAAGTTAAACAAAGGTATTTGAAAAAACAGTGACAAGGTAAGACACAACTTTTTGTATATGTAGTTGTACATATGATTACTTATTCTGAAGTTTGTATTCCATTCTTCTGGCCCTAAAATGATCCCACCACATTCCATATCTGTAGTGGTTCATTCTTAGTTACTGGTTCAGTATTGTACCATTTGCAGTAGTTACTCCTTTGCAATTTAAATGAATATGGTCTGCAACTGCACTGAACAGCAATGAGAGTCTCTGACAATAAATATTAAATTCCGAAAGAAATATGTGAATATCTGAGGCCCTAAAGTGCAAAATAAACTTCCTTTGTAGTGCAAACACAAGACACAAGGCTGATGTCCTTGAGCCTGAAGAGCAACAGCAGATTGTGACACTTGCATTGAACTCAAATAAGGAGCACTTTGCTGTGCTTTGCTTAACAAAAAAAATACAGACTATATAGTAAAATAACATTTGGCAAGTCCTGTCATGTTAAAAGCTGACTAATGTTACAAAATCACATCATCTTCAGCACTAACCGGTTTTAACAATCCATACTGTTACATGGATGAAAGTAAAATGCAGGAAGGAAACTGTGGCCATCTATAAATATCTATGAAAAGTGCTTTGCCTGCTGACAGACTACTTCAGGGCAACCAATTACTCTCTGCAGTGTAGTAACTTTTAGCAGTGGACATAATTTAACTTTGAAGATAGCTAGCTGGTTGTGATACTGAAAAAAGCTTTTGTGGAAATGGGAAATCTGGTACCATTCTGACCCTGAGGAGAACACTTTGTGATGGTGATGTGAATGAGGGGAGTTAATGTTGCATAGCTATGTATTGTAAAGGAGCATGTTCCAAATCTATTCATTCATTAACCATTTTATCAACCACCATGGATCCAGGAAAGGATTAGGATTTGCGAATACTAGTCACTTCCCAAGGCCGCAAGAAACATTGCAGCAGTTTAAACCATATCTCAGACAGATATTTGATTGGGGTATAATGATATGGCATATCATATTCATATTCAGAAGTGAAGAATGCAGGAACACATTAGGCTCTAAAAGCACTACTAACTTACAGCAGAATGGACAAAGCCCCATTCTTCATACATGCCCCGTTGTGAGTCATACCAGTGACTTGGTTGTGTTTAATTTTATTACATTCAAATGTACAGCTTTTATTTCATTATTATTAAGTTTAAATTATTATGCTTTTATTATATCCAATGTTTAATCAAATGAAAATGAAAACATGTCATATTCAAGCAATGCTTATTTTTGCTGTGTCAAAAATGCATCATATCAAGACACTACAACATTGTATTGAATTTGAATTTTGAGTATTGTTACACCCCTAGTATTTGATTATCCGATGTCTAGGGAACAACTATCATTGCAACAAGGAAAATATCCTACATCTTTTTTGCAGATGAGTGAGTGAGTGAGTGAGAGAGTGGCTGTTATAAACCTGCCCAAAACTGCTTTTTGTCCTGGACTCTGTGATAATCTTCAAACATAACTAGGCTATAAGGACAACAAAGTCACTGAATCAGTTCATTTAGTGGGCTGTAAACTGATAACCTGTTAAGGTCCAGATGCCCATGATTTCTCATAACTCTTTACAAATCATGTCTGACTAGTAGGTGATGCAATAGAAATTGGCTGTGCCAAACTGACAGTAGAGGAGAAAAATTACAGAAGAAACGATGGACTTTGAGAATTGTGAGGTGAAAGGTTGTTGCCAAGCTGATTATAAATCATGGACACATAAAACATCCCTGCCCAAGTGACCGTACATGTCACTACCTGGATTGAGGACTGAAAATGCACTTTGCCCATCTTTTTTCTCTTTTCATCTCAATTACTCAATATTTCCCAGCCCTTTTGTTTTTATGCACTAGATGTAAACCCCCTGGGAAATGGAAGGGTGGACTTCAAGGGTGCAACATACATCCTAATCACTGCAGGCTTCTTTTTCTTTTAAAAAAGAATGGGATTCTACTGAGTACAGGGATTTAAATGCCATCACAGTGAAATACCATTACCAATTCCCTTTGGTAGAGGTGCATGATGCAAAAATATTCACCAGACTAAACATATGGAGTGCATATAATCTCATTAGAAACAGAAAGGGGAGTGAATGGAAAACCATTTTCATTACCGCATCAGGCATCTATGAATATTTGTTCATGTTTTATGGACTGGTCAGTGTCCTCCCCATATTTCATTTTTTGTTCCTCAGCAGAACATGTCAAGCATATATGTCTGGTATTTACCAAACTCCTTGAGAATCAGCTCTAGGTGAAATTTGAGAAGTATGAATTTCACAAGCACACAGTAACCTTATTAGGACATATCCTCAATGCACAGTGAGTAGAGATGGAAAAGGTCAAAGCAGTGACTTTATGGCCTCAGCCTTTTGGTGTCATGGTACTACAGAGATTCTTAGGGTTTACAAACTTATATCAGAGATTGATCAGAGGTTTAATTTTTACATTTACAGCAGACACCCTTATCCAGAGTGACTTATCCAGAGTGATTATCCAGACTAGTTGCAGTAGTCCAGTCTCAAGGTGGCTGGACTGAACAAGTACCTGAGTGGCCTCTGTGGATAGAAATGGCTAGACCCACCTGATGTTATAGGAATAATATATGGCTAGACCCGCCTGATGTTGCAAAGAAAAAACCTATATGACTGAGTCAGATTAGCAATGTGAGCTGAGAAGGATAGTTGGTTGTCCAGGACTACTCGATGGCTGCATGCAGTGACAGCGTCAGACATGCTGAGATCCATGAAGAATGTTGGATTGTGTCGAAGACTGCGGAAAGGCCGAGTCAGTTTCTGTGGAGACCACCAAGTAATGCTGATCTCTTTTCATACCACTTTCTTTTGTCAAGGTTCCTCTGTCTGCTCAGACATCCTTCTACAAGGGAAAGCTGGGAGCATCTGCCCTTCCTCCCCTCCTTCGCCCTCCTTCTAGGGTGCTCTTTCACCTTTTTTTATTAGAAGGTTAAGCAAAAGCTGTCAGTCTTTCTTCCTAGCTCTATTACTACACTGGATAATACGTCTTCCCCTCCCGTCTCCTTAACACTTTTTTCTTTTCTTTCTACAAAAGAGATCCTGCAGCTGCCATCTGCCCACTGGAACCCATACCTTCCACAATATTCCAGACCATCTCCTCCCCTTCATCATTTTATTGTAAATAATTCCATAACATCTGGTCCTGTATTGATTACCTTCAAGACAGCAAGGGTTATACCCATCCTAAAAAAGCCCACACTAGATACCTCAGACATCAGCAACTACCAAGTGGTATCACTTATTTCTAATTTAATTTCTAAATTTCTAAATCTATTTCTTACCCAAAACAATGTCCAAGCCCCTAACTAGACTGGCTTCAAAGCAGCACAATCCAAGAAACTGCCACCTGGTCAGCCAAACTCATATCAGGCCTGATCCTTCTTGACCCCTCATCAGCCACTGAAACTATTAATCACAAGACTCTCCTGTCCATCCCTATGAGCCTTTGAATTAGTGTCACAGCATGCACAGACTTCTTACCTAGAGGGATAGTTATATCAGGTAGTAGGGTCTCCATCTGCTTTATGCAGACTCTTCACTAGTGTAGAGGTAATACCCTCACATGGCTCTTCTGTTGACCCCCAACTCATCCTCTCATTTCCTCCCTACAACACTCATGGTTCTACATGGATCTCAGACTGTCAGACAGACATCTTGCAATTGATGGCAGCTCATCAGCTGAGACTAAATTTCAACAAGACTCAGCTGCTGTAAATCTCTGGAGATGTCAAGATCTTGTGATCTCCCTGGATGACTATTGTTTTACACCTCCTGTTAAGCCTACAACCTTGGGGTAATCCTGGGCAACCAACTGTCCTTCTTTCCTCATACTGCTACTTGCTCATGCAAGTTTATCTTTACAACATAAGACCTTGAAGAACATGATCTTGTCATCCCAAAGGTGGTGGAATGAACTTCCCCTTGTTGTCTGAACAGCTGAATCACTAGTGGTCTTCAGACAAAGACAAAATCCTTGTGTGATTTTTCTTGAAATAGGGTTTTAGTTTGATGGTATTCTTAGACCCTAACCTACTGTAAGGGAAGGCATGGTTGCTTAGTGGTTAGCAATGTTGCCTCATACTGACACTCATACTGACACTTGGGGCTGGAGGTTTGAGTCCCACGATTGTCCTGTGTGTGTGGAGCCTGCACCTTCTCCCTGTGCTTTGGGGGCTTCCTCTGGGTACTCCCCCAGTCCAGAGACGTGTTGTAGGCTGGTTGGCATTTCCAAATTGTCTGTAGTGTGTGAATGTGTGTGATTGTACCCTGCAATGGGTGAGCACCCCATACAGGGTGTCTCCTGCCTTGTGCCCTGGGTTCCCTGTGTAGGATAAGTGGTACAGAGGATGGATGGATGGGTGTTTGCTTGTGAAGTGCTTCCAGCACTTTGAGGACTCTGGGTGATCACCAGATTAATTATTCTATTAAATTTGATCATATAATGCACAATATTTGAAGAAGATTTAATTTACCACAGCTAGAGTAAAACTTAAAAGATATTTAATATTTCAGAAACATTGCAGTACCTTCTTAAGGCAAAACTAAACCCCCTGCCCTTCTTAATAAACAGTCAAAATAACTAAACACTGGTTTGTGCTTCAGCATTGATACGTCTCCGTGGCTGTGAGGATGTGTCAAAGGACATGCAGGAGATGAAGGAAGAAAGCGTGAAAATGAATATGGAAAAGAGGGTGACCATCCCCGAGCTCTTCCGCACAGCCACGTATCGTCAGCCACTACTCATTGCTATCATGCTTCAGCTTTCCCAGCAACTGTCTGGGATCAATGCTGTGAGTGATATAGACGGTAAAACACACCAGACACTCTAACAACTACTCTAGTGTGCACTTAACTAACATAGTTGTGCACTTATCTGTATTTCTTTCAGGTGTTCTACTACTCAACAGGTATTTTTAAGTCTGCTGGTGTGACCAAGCCAATATATGCGACCATCGGAGCAGGGGTTGTTAACACTGTTTTCACTGTGGTGTCTGTAAGTAAACAAGCTTAGCTAAAACTGTTGGTATCTAAATGAATTCGGGTAAATAACTCATTTAGATGCTTTTTTTTAATCTATTACAAATATGTTTGATCAGCCAAGCCCTGTTTGCTTGAGGTTGAGGTAAGCATGTATCGAAGGGACTCTTGATGCTCAGACCTCAGAACAAAATACAAACTTAAAAACTGCTGACAGTTATGCATTTTTGTGCACATGAGGTAAGGAGAACTAAACTTTAACCTTGAATTCTTTTCTTCACCTGTGATCAACTTGAGCAGTATTAAGTCAGCTTGACTTGCCTAACAACCTGCTTTGTCACGATATTTCATGCTCAATTCTCTGAGCTGCAAGTCTCATTTAAGGCATATATCTCTGAGCTGATGTCTGAGTCATGATTCAAGTCTGTAGTTAACTCAGTTTGTTATCTGTCAATGTTTATTGCACATAAATAAAACACTGCTATATTATTTCTAGGAAAAGTACTGCGGTGCCCATAGTACAGGGTACAGCCTATCCCTATTAAATATCATTAACTATACACATTTTACTTTCAGTTCACATGTATGAATTATTAAAAAACTTTGTCAACTTTCCCAACTTTGCCTTTTGTATACTTTGAAGCCTTTTGTAGGAATGATGGTTAATGTTTGTTTGACTATGTATGCCAGCATGTCAATTGATGTTTGTGGATGTCTTTCGTCAGTGGATGTTCGTGAATGTCTACTTCTATGTTGGTCCGCAACACTTGAATTTGTTAATAAGTTTGTTTGATGAGCTTGCCATGTCATGTTTCAACATTGCTTCCCGATCCAACCATGAGAATGATTTCAATACATTCTTCTTTTGTAAAAGGCATTCTTAAATCTGTATGTATGATATAAACTAAGCATGTATGATATAAACTAAGCATGAAAAATTGTGGCAGATATTTTGCAAAAAAAATGTTAATTTTTTAATGGAGACTTTTGGGACACCCTGTATAATGGCATTACCAAAATGCAAACGCACAGCTCACAGGCTGTGAAAATACAGCTGTCTATTCATCACCTTATTCTTGCACTGCATGGACAGAGCAAAGAATGAAGGGAACAGCAAATACAACTTCAAAGCTTTCTAGGAAGAGAAAGGAATGGAAGTGGCCATAAAATGCTGCTTAGCGCTCCAGTGGAAGAGGAGAGAGAGAGAGAGCCTTTACTGCATTGGAATGAAGAATAGAAGACTAGAAGTGCTGACAGTGGGCATGGGCCAAACAGAAGAGTTCTTTGTGGAAACGCAACAATGCTTTGAAGTACAGAGCTCAAGAGAGCCAGTGACAAGAGAGACAGAGCTCTTGATATCACTTGGAAGCTCTAGGACTACAGACTGTGCAGTTCATAGGCATGAAGCTTGACTCAAGGTCTGTACAAGCCTTTTTGATGGAAGACAGTGCTGTCTCAAACCTAAAGGAAGTCAGAATATTATGAGTGCCACACACCACCCATATGTACAGTAGACTTTTCTGTTATGGCAGGAACGCTGACAGCATCAGCCTCATTGGGAATGCTATAGCTCAGACCATTTCAGTGTCAGCTGAATGCTTAACAACTGTCAGCAAAAGCATGTTTAACTATTGACAAGACCATACTTACACACCTTGGGGAATTGGCCCATTGCTCATTTTCTCCTTTGAGAAATCCTTGAGATAACCCTTAGGTGTTTAATTTATTCATTTTTTGTTTGTGTCATTATCCAGGCCAGAATTTCACAAATCTTAAGTCTAGAGTCTGATTCAAGTCAGTCAAGTTAACCCCCAGCACTGCCAAGCTGAAATTGTCAGACCCTAGAGCAAGTCCCTTAACCCTATCTGCTCCAGGGCTGACTATGCACTCTGACCCCAACTTCCTAACAAGCTGGGATATGCAAAGAAAAGAATTTCACTGTACTGTAATGTATATGTGACATATGTAAAGGCTCTCTTCTTTCTTCTTCTTTCAAGTTCAAGTCTGAGTTGAGTCATGAGTCCTGACTCTGGTGGGCATCCAAAGATTAGTGATTTAACAGAATTGCTTAGTTAACTCAGTTAGGTGAATAAGCTGAACAGGCTATACAGAATAAGCTATATGCCAAAAAGCTAATATAGCATAACTGAATAAGATATATTATTACTGGACACCAGACAGGTCTTGGCTGATTGAACACACATGGGTTAAGTAGAAAATAAACTATTCTTTTAAAATTGTGGAGAACATGTTTATTAGCCTGTGGTTTTCATGTCACACTTCTTTTGCTTGAAGCTCTTCCTTGTTGAAAGAGCCGGACGAAGGACTTTGCACCTTATTGGCTTGGGTGGCATGGCAGTCAGTGCCCTGCTAATGACCATCACCCTTGTACTGGTAGGTCCCACATCCTCTTTACTGACATCACCTTTTTTATTTTCATTTTCCAGTGACCAAGACCTGTTTGTTATTGTCTCTGTTCCTGACTAGGACCACATCGAGTCTCTGAACTACCTGAGCATTGCAGCAGTGTTTGCCTTTGTCGCTATGTTTGAGATGGGTCCAGGACCCATCCCATGGTTCATTGTTGCTGAGCTCTTCTCTCAAGGACCACGGCCTGCAGCCATGGCCATTGCAGGATGTTCCAACTGGACAGCCAACTTCCTTGTGGGCGTCAGTTTCCCAAAACTAAGGGTTAGTAATGTTACTCTAGATATTAAAGCACCAGCGTATGTGAATAGAAACACTACTAAAAAGTATTGTGTAAATTCTTAAATTATTTTGCCATAAACAGGTGATTATATCATGTTTAAAGCTACATAGCCACATTAGAAGCTTTGAAAAGAAAAGCCTCTAATGAGTCCTGTTCAGTTCCACAAATTCCTCCAAAAAATTTTTTAATATGCCAATTTTATGCATTATTTGCTTGGGCAGCATATGTCTGAATGTATAGTTATATCGCAGGCTGTTCAAGACCTTCTTTAACGTTCTCTTCATACTCTGCACACTGTGGCACAGTGAAATTCTTCCTGATTGGCACCGTCCAAAAGAACATATTTGATACAACGAGCTGCACATCAGCTTGTAGTCAAATCTTTTCTGCCACCATTTTTGAGGCTGACTGTCAAGGCTTGTTTTGAGCCTGCAAGCAGTTCATGCGGGCTGGTGAAGGCTAATTCAGAGTCATTGCCAGATGCTGCTGAAGAATAGGACATCACATTTCAACTGTTGGTTCATCGTCAGACTGAAAATGTTTCCCAGACATGGTTAAAATCTGTTCATCAGTCATTGTTGGGCATGTTTACAATGATCAGCTTAGAGTGAAGCGCTTGGTTCAGATTTATCTCCTAATCAGGGTCTAAATCTGCCAGCAGGGTGCACTGTGTTTGCATTGGCATCACCGTGCACTTAGCACAGGGGATGTCCAAGCCTGCTTAGATACTGCTTTTCTAAGGCCAATACAAAAGCAGTGGACACATCGCTGGTGTTTGCCCTCAGCTTCCAGGGAGCTATGGCAAGGGAGGAAAAAAGATCTCGAATGAGTCAAAGAGGGGTTAGTGGAAAAGACGCAGCTCCAACCGCAGTGTTATTAGCAATCCAGCTAATGTAGTAGTAAGCTACTGTATCTATGAACAGTGTCTCTACATGAGAGCAGACTTAGCCTCAGGCCTGCTGGTTAGCTAGACAGCAAGATATTGGAAGATCAGTTGAGAAAGTACAGTGGTCCAGCTAACATAACAAGCTCAACAGTGGACAGCGGCAGTATATTGAGGTATATTAACCATGTTAGGGACGCTAGTCACAAGGCTGCCAGTGAGGGGCCTGCAGGACAGAGCCGAAGCACTGAGGGATGCATCTGCATGCATGTTAGCAGAGTCTAGCTTACTTAACAAGCACAGTGTTGGAGAGTGTGGTATGGTTAGGGAGTGATTCTGACCACTGAACCGCAAAATTTCACAAAAACTCTGAGCAAAGAACTGTTTGTAGCTAACTCCTGGACAGTGCAGGAGTGATGAATAACTTGCTACCCAATTCAAGCAAGTAAAATTCAAAAATTGGAGCCTGAAGAGATTATAGCAGATGATGAAAAGTCATAGGAGTCCAGGTAACCTGTACCTCTGATGGTCACAAACACATGGTCCAGAGAAGGACTGGACCAATGGCTGAATGACATTGGTATTTAAATCAAATACTTTGTCACCTAGTTCACTTTGTGACTTGAAGACTTGAAGGTCTTGGATTGTGCGTGCTGTATTCTAGAACAAGTTGGATGTACCCTATTATTATTTTTATAATATACTATTGTAGTTTATTGTGGTTTTCTTATTTGGAGGATTGTTAACAAGCTATGAATCTTTCTTGACAGGAACTGTGCGGGCCATATGTTTTCATTATCTTCATGATCTTCCTCATCATCTTCTTCATCTTCACATTCTTCCGTGTTCCTGAGACCAAGGGTCGGACCTTTGAAGAGATTGCTCAAGTCTTCAGCGGTGCTCCACCTCCTCCAAGCACCAGTGCACAAGAGGTTGATGTGGTCACAGTGCCTGCCACTACAGTGAAGGAGAAAGTCCCATTGGTGGCAGCAAATTCTGAAGCGATGGAAAAGCCAAGTTCCTCTGGAAACACGGCTTCAGAAGCTATGTCTGGTGAGGTGAAGCCTGAATCTGCTACACAACCACTGGTTAAATCTGCTTCAGAGGAGAAATGCAATATTAATGCCCAGGAAAGTGTTTAGTAAAAAGTGAAGAATTTTTTTTTGTTAGATAGAATTGAATACTATGTCCACAGTGTCAGTAAAATGTATTGAAGTCATTTTTCTGTGTTGATGGAGCTAGGGCAATGAAATCATCATGAATTACTTATATGGCTTATATTAAAATTGGACTGAACATTGGGGAATTTAGTTTCCATCACAGTGTGCATATTATACATAATGAAACCTAGTTTAGGTTTATACTCAAATAAGAGAGTGATAGCTAGTTTTAGTACACACATCCATGAAAAAAGGGTTTGAAGAAATACTTAGGAGTTGCTTAAACAAGAATATAGTTGCTGCAGTAATAGTGGTAATCACAAAGTAGTAATGCTTCCAAATGTAAACACACAATTATCAGTTAGTATATAATGTGGCCTCAAAGTAATTGCTGCCACCAACAAACTATTAATTCAACTTATAGGTCAATTAAAATTCCCGGACATGAATGTAACAGAGGTTTTTGAAAAATTATGGGGGTAAAGGCAGAGAAATATCTTTTTTCCCCATGTTTTCTTAAGTGGTTTGTTAAGTGTGCGTTTATGCCATTTTTAAAATTAAATTTATTTATTTATTTATTTATTTATTTATTTATTTATTTATTTATTTATTTATTAATGAGTGAATGACTATATGTGATATATTTTTATTTTTGTTGCTTGGTATATTGATATAAGATATTGATAGATTTGTGTAAAATCTATTTAAAATCTATATCTATGAAAATGTATTTATTGCTGTGCACTTTTAAGGCCCAGAGAGTGAGATGAAAAATATAGCTTTTTCCTGTCTTAATGTCAAAAGTGTGACTATAGTACTATATGTCTTGTAACAAGTTGAACCTTTCTTGTCAAGATGATGTGCAATTAATGTATCTGATTTTTCTCCTTGAAGGCCAAATTAGTATGTGTTTTAGGTCTATGTGTACTTTTAACAGCTTTCTGAGTCTGATTGCATCAAATCAAGGGGGCTAATCGCCTAGCAAAATGTTTTGAGAAGTAATTTTAGAAGCCATAAAATGGAACCAATTTTTTTTATTCTATGCCATAGAACAGGGGTCTTATCCCCTGTTCATTTCCAAACAGAGTCATTGTGGCTGCAGACTTTCACTTGTTTAATCAGTTCATCTTAGTCTCCAATCAACTATCAAGTGTGCCTCCAGTTTGGCTGGAATAAACGCCTGCAGCCACATTTCTAGATAAGATTGAAAAGCCCTGCTATAAAATGTAAAGAAAATATTACCAAATATTACTCATACATTGCCATCACCCCCTGCATTATTTGCTTCAGTGTAAACACCATTTCGTGTGCAAAGCTATAGAGGTATTTTGATATAAATACATATTTTAAATGTTAAGTAAATGTATCTATATTTAAATTCTTATTGATGTTTTTTCTTGATTCCTCTGCTGCTTCTGCTACAACACAAATATTAAGAGAGAAATCAAGTAGAATGTATGTATACAGTCAGGTCCGGATGTATTTGAACAATGACAGAGTTTTTGTGATTTTGCCTTTATAAACCACCACAATGGATTTGAAATAAAACAATCAAGATGTGATCGAAGTGTAGACTTTCAGCTTTACCATTTAGGAATTACAGCCATTTTCAGCAAAGTACTTCCATTTTCAGGGGCTCAAAGGTATTTGGACAAAGTG
>CM074973.1:10321673-10337312 GCA_037577455.1 Pangasius macronema | reverse complement strand
ACCGCTCACACACCATCCCACCTATGGACTGGACACAAGGGAATGAAGGGCTTAGTGATTTGGGTCAGGATGCTAGCGAAGTTGCAATAGCATTTAAAAACTGGAAAAACTAGAACAGCATGTAGATGAAAGAAGTTTAGATAGACCCGCTGTTTTTGACCAGCATAACTGAATAAGATAGACCAGCCCAGGACCGAGTCGACTTGTCTATTTGCCCTCCTGTGACTGTGAGGTTCGACCTCATCCTACCGTCAGGAGATCAAATCCAAAGCCACAAGCTATGCGTGGCCGGGAGTCCAAGAGTGCAAAATTGGTCAGGCTTTCTAGGTGAAAGGAGTACCACACTCTCTCCTCTGTCAATCAGAGCAACACTGAGTAATCGTGGGCATCTCTGAGCTCATGTATGTGGAAGAGGGTAGATAGCGCTTTCCTGTGAGTGTTCAGCTGTCTTGGAGAATGACCAGACTTGGAAAGCCAAGTTGGTAGCTGTCATATACAGCATGGCCATTAATATGGAGTTGGACTTCTTTTCTCTTCTGGGAAAGTGTTCCACTAGACTCTGGAGCATGGCTGTGGGGATTTGTGTTCATTTAGCTACAAGAGCATTAGTGAGATCAGGCGCTGATGTTGGTGAGGAGGTCTGGGGTGCAGTCGCTGTTCCAGTTCATCCCAAAGGTGTTCAGTGGGGTCGAGGTCAGGGCTCTGTGCAGGACACTCGAGTTCTTCCACTCCAACCTTCACACACCATGTCTTCATGGAGCTCGCTTTGTGCACAGGGGCATCGTCATGCTGGAACAGGTTTGGGCCTCTTAGCTCCAGTGAAAGGAAATTGTAATTTTACAGCACACAAAGACATTCTAGACAATCGTGTGCTTCCAACTTTTTGGCAACAGTTTGGGGAAGAACCACATGTGAGCGTGATGGTCAGACATCCACAAACCTCTGGCCATATAGTGTACACTCTATTGCACTCTAAGTAAGCAGACTTCGGTCTATGATTTTATAATCCTTTGTTCAGAAAGAGCTCTCACTTTCTGGTTTGGCTCTTTCTTGGGATGCTTTGTGATTTTCTTGGCAGGAGCGACCCCCATCTTGGCAGATTTGAACGATTCCAGGCGACTTCTCATGGTTCTCTGGAAGATCTCCTGTACCTCATCTTCATTCTGGTTGATGGTGAAGTCACTACGGCTGTACCTGTGGCGGTGCTGTGGAGGGAAATACAAAAAAAGCTACTCTATGGAACTGAGATTTCTGGGAAGGGGAGTGTGTATGGCATTTTTTGGATGATAGGCATACATTTTTCCTGCTCCTGTACAGATGTTGCTGCAGTAAGTGGTGGGCACTGATGTCCTCATTGATGGCTTTTGTATCTTGCTCATGAATGTTCAGAGACACGGAGGGAATGCTGTCCCGTCTGCGTGGAAAAAAAGAACAAATGTATACATTTTGTTTGTGGATTTTGTGTGTCGTTAATGACGACTTTTTTTCCAAGGTTATAAGAGACAGTTTAACCTCCGTAAGGCAACAATGACTGTATAGTGGTGTGTCTTTCATAAACAGTCCTATATTTACTTCTATTTTTCACTCTCATTACTGTAGCTATAGAGCATGCAGGTGAATATTTACACGCGACGAGGACAAGGACGAGGACGAGGACGTGACCTTAAGAGCAATGGAAGAGAAGCTGTAATTTTCTCATACTATGTTATGTTACATTACATTAGTAAAAGAATGAACACTAAAAATGACTACATTATTGGGATATAAGTTAGTTACATATCATATTAGCATAAAAGAAGCTCTTTTTCTCTACAAAAAAGCAATTTGAGTATAAAGCAGTCTTACACGACTAAAACATATCTGTGTACATTTTGAAATCACAAGTGATGAATTTCAAACAAAGGGCTGGAATTAACTTGATTAAAGTGCTAGCCGATTATCTGAGATAAGATCCAGAGGCAATGTGAGGAAATTTATAACTAGCTAGAATTGACATTAATAGTTAGGTAGCAGTTCATAATTAGTTATTTTAATGCTAAGAGTAAAAAATGATTAAGTAATTTAATTAAACCTTTAAATTTTTCTGTTTTGAAATTCTGATATTTCAGACATATTTTCCCCTCAAATATTGCTAACTAGCATACTTTTTGCCAGTAGGCTAACACTGGCTCTGGAGAAAAACTGCACTAAAAAAGTTATTGCCTATATTAATGTCTAGTTAATAGAGAAAATCATAAGTTAAATTGAACAGAAACATGTATTTCTTGCAGCTGTAGCTGATTTCTTCAGAGTTTTTAACCCAGCATGTTGTCACCAACCCATTAGCAACCCACTTTGGGTGACGTTGGCCCCACAAGCCAAACAGCATTTTATAGAGTGTATTCATTTATATATGGGGAAAAGGTGCTTCTCTGAGTTTACATCTGCCATATACAGTTGATAAGATCCAGTACACTCACATGATGGAGGTCACTGGCACGTTGTCAGTGCCATAGTCTAACTCAGATGTGATGTCAGGCATCACTCCAGAAAACTCCAAACCAAATTTTTTCTCAAAATTAACATTAGTGCCTTCATTGTTGTTCAGGAAAGCCAGAGATCCTTGTTTTTCTCCCTGTGATAAGATAATATTTAAGTAAGACTTTTATTAGGTAAGGTTCAACTTTATTGTCATCCCATTAAACTTTGGTTAATCAGCCTGTGTACAGAGAGTAATATTATATCTGAAATAAAATAAACAGGTCATTTGTAATCTCAGTTCGTACCTCGGTAACATAATTAACAGCATCCTCCAGATTAAGTTTGTGGAAGATGCTGAAAAGGTAGTCGTTGTTTTTCCTGGCTTCTGACTTCATCAAAAACCAGGTGATGTACGTCTCCTCAAACCGCTTCCATCTGAAGAAAGATTTACATCAGCAAATAAGTCATAACATAGTAGGTTTTTTTTTATAAAAATGCTGCAGTGTGATGATATCAAGATCCTAATGTTCCAGCACTCACCCTCTGGTCCACCAGTTATCTCCTATGCGTCCAGAAATGTCCTCCATTGCTGCCAGAATATGCTCACATGCCTGTGACCCAAATACATACAGCACAATTCAGTCAAGCTGGTACATGTAGAGTTTCTGAAATTTGTTTTTGTTTTTTTTTTGTTCTTTGTTGCATGAGTGCCGTAGGATAAGTTACCCTGTTGTTCACTTTCTCAATAAGTTTCAGTTCAGTTGGAGCCACCCTCTTAACTTTTAGCCATTTGACAAGAGGCTTCATAGTGAGACCCTAAGAAATTAAAAGATTATAGTGTAACTGATGCCAAAATGCCAGACCTATGTGGATGCCTGACCAGGACCTTCATACGTGGTTCTTCGCCAAACTGTTGCCACAAAGTTGGAAGCACACAATTGTCTATAATGTCTTTATATGCTGTAGCATTACAATTTCCCTTCACTGGCACTAAGTGACCCCGAACCTGTTCCAGCATTGCATTGGTGGGGGGTTGGCCATGCCATATTAATGCCATGCCTTGGGAATGAGATGTTGAACAAGAACATATGGGTGTAATGGTCAGGTGTCCACATACCTTTGGCCATATAGTCTACTTTATCTACTGATGTTGATATGAATGTAGTACTTGCGTAATGAAGTGAAATAGTTGTACCTGAAGGATGACAGTGAAGTACACCACAATGAGTGTTGTGGTGATAATTAAGTTCTTCTCTTTAATCCTGGTCTCATCTAATGAAGCTGACAACCCATATGCCACGGCCCCACGCAATCCACCATAACTCATCACTATCTGATCAATGGTCTCTATGGGAACCAGTCTATACCGGTTTAGAATCCAGGTCAAGGCGAAGACACCTGGAGATTCAACACACAACAGAAACCACACAGACATAGAAGAGTAGGGTCTTAAATAAAAGGTAATGATATCACGTGTAATTTGATTTGAGTTATAGACCGAGATTACTCGATCTTTAAGACGAACCCAACCTTAATGCAACCCAACCAACTCACCAATAAATCTGTAGACTAGAGCGAAGAGCAGTGTAAGGAGAATAAAGCCAGTATTCCAGACCCAGATGACATTATCGATGGCGGTGACACCCAAGAAGACAAAGATCATGGTCTCTGAGCCAATTGCAAATACTTTCATAGCGTACCGCACTGTAGTAACAGACTTTTCATCCATGTTAGCATTCACGTACTTCTGGCAGCAAACACCGAAGAAAGTGATTCTGTAAAAGGAACAGTTAAAGGTTTGTCAAAGACAAGCCAAATAAGTCATAGTGATATGAAACAACAGCCACTACTGGTTGAAATGATGCAAAGATTGCCTGCTAATTATAAAGTTATAAAGTAATTGGATAAGATACTTTAGTGTGCCATTTGATGAAAAAACACATTGATTATATCAGAAAGCTGGTGAAGAATAGTTTCTTACGAAAGGATGGAAGAGAGTGAAAGCATCTCGGCTGTGAGGTAAGACAGATAGCCGAGCACGAAGATGAAACCAGCCTCAATGATCTGAACTTTCCCCGTAAACTTGGTCAACAGTGAGATGATGATGGCAAACACAACACCAACGAGTGAACCTCCAAATGCCACTACAAAAAATGAGACTGAGGAGAGACAAAAAAAAGAAAGATGTAGGGAAAAAGCTGAAATGGGTCTGCAAGCGAATATGATCGACTGTAATTACATTTTCATAGCATGAGAATGTTCAGATTTTAAGGTTTCTGCCCGCACCTATGCCTTTGATGATTTCACCAGCATTAATCTTTGCCCCTCCCAGTGACACAAAGGCATCAAAAACATTGTACAGCACCTGTTAAGTGCAAATGAGGAAAAGTGAGACAAAGATCAAAATGAAAAACTGACAAAGGCGTCACATGTTAAGCCATGGTAACTTGCGCGGATGCATGGACTAACCACTGTGACTCCGTCATTGAGCAGCGACTCTCCAAACACCCAGATGAACAGCACTTCATTTACATGCACCTCCTCGAACACAGCAATCACAGCCACTGGATCTACAGCAGCAAGCAAGCTGCCGAATAGCAGAAACTGTAACAGTCCGATGTCGAGTTCACCTGATAAGCAGATACAAATGGTCAACGCATCCTTACACTGCATACTGTATGTTACCAAATTAGTCATGCCAGATGAGGTTTAGTGTGAGGTTTTAAGAAAACACTCAGATATACCCATAGCTCCTCCTAGATAGCAAGCCCAGAGACTGATCCCCACTGCAGCTGCATTCCAGACTGTCCCAATAACAGCATGAACCAAGATGGCACCCAGGTTGCTGAAGAAAAGCTTGTTGGGCATGAAGTATCCAGTGTCCAGGATGATCTGTGGCAGTAAGAAGTAGAAGAAGTTTCTTGGGCTGAGTGAAAATGTCTGTACCTTGTCTGCACCCCAGACGATACCACCCAGAATAAAACCACAGATGATCAGGAGTCCACTCTCGGGAAAAAAGCTTTTGAGCCAGGTATTCATTTGTATCACTGCAAAGAGATTGAGAAACTAATTAATTTGTATAAATCAATGAAGATTATTTATACAGATTATATCACTCTTTGTACATAAGATTCCCTATACAAGAGAACCACATCACTTGCCATGTAATGCGCACTACTTTATTGCAGATAGGGTTGCTATGAACCTAAGCATTATTCAGAGTTTCAAAAAACCCAGAATACGGTTGTCCAGAACTGGAGTCAAACCGAGTCCATTAGTCCAAAGTGCTTTTTGCCCTATCTGTGTGCCAGGGGCATGAAGCAGACACTGACAGGCACTACCCCTACCACTACCAGGACCTCTACCTTGGTCCCAAAAAGGAACTTTAGATTCAGTCTGGCGAGAGGTCTGAGAGAATGGGGACGCTTTTATAAACAAACTGAAACTATTCTGACCAGCACAAAGGAGCGGGAGATGATAATTCACACTTCATCATCTTCAGAGCTCTTTCATCAGCCAATATCTGGAATCAAGTAGACCATCTTCCAGATTTAGGTTCTGCCTACAGTGATCAAGGGATTTAAAAGAACCATATTTACCAATGTTTGATTAATTTCTCAGTATTCCTATTGTTCATACTTTCCAGGATTGGTAGGTTAATGCATTTTGTGTGTGATTTCTGTGATAATGGAGACTGTGAACCTAGTCAGTCTTCCAACAGAGTAACCTGCAGGTTGACCAGTTTGCAAAATAATCCCAGGATGCATTCGGTCTGCGTTATATCGCCAAAGGTATGTGGACACCTGACCATCACACCCACATGTGCTTTTTGAACAGCCCATTCCAGATTTAGTCTGCTTTCGCTGTTATAGTAACCTCCACTCTTCTGGGAAGGCTTTCCACTAGATTTTGAAGTATGGCTGTGAGGATTTGCTCATTCAGCCACAAGAGCATTAGTGAGACTGGGGGAGATGAAATATGATGGGGGAGCGGAGGTTCGCTAATATCGCTTGTAATAATTGCTTGTAATAAATACATTTTCATAGCAGGATAGATTTTAAGGTCTGTGCTCACACCAATGCCTTGGTAAGGGGAAGGAATTGAGGAATTGTAGCCCCAAAACTGAACTTGTATGGGATTAACCCATATCAATCATACAGATTTGACAGATTTATGCTTATTTATAGTGCCATGACGAGTTAATCACGGCCATGCTGTTGTTCCATACTCCGGTCACACTTACACTTTTAATACCCTTAAAAAACAGCAACAAAAAAGGAAACAGAATTGCGAGACTGAAGCATTTTGTTGCACTCTGTTGACTATTTACAGAGCATTATAACTGATACCTTTCATGAGATATCTGGCATCCTTACTTCACTCTCATCTGCCACAGTGCCCTGTCTTTTAACAGGTATAGTACTTTACCCCTTGAGTTATTTCATGTGTTTTTTATATCTAATCATGTATCTGCCACAATTATGTTTGGTAAGTTATTCTCTCGCATCCTTGTTTCTTGTCTATATTTATCAGTAAAAGTTATTTCCTTAAAAACATCTAATCTATGATGGTACCATCTTAACCCTGTGATTGGGTAGCTGGTCAGACTAAGCTGGGTTTTTACACCAGGGACACTTCATTCATCTTCAGTAACCACTTTATCCTGATCAGGGTCACATTGGACCTGGAGCGTAACCCAGGAGCACCAGGCGTGAGGTGGGAATACACCCTCCATCACAGGGTACCAGGCACACACACATTCACTCATACCTAGGGGCAATTTCTGCATAACCATTCCACCTAATGGCACATTTTTGGGATGTGGGAGGAAACNCTGAAGGAAACTTGCATGGAGATAGGGAGAACATGCACAGAAACTCTACACAGACAGTAAGCCAAGCTCTGGATTGAACCGGGGATGCTGTGAAGATACCCACTGCACCACTGCGCTGCCCTGCAGCTAATTATCAAAGGTATGTAAATATGATGGCGTGACTGAGCCAATATACTGTTCTCCATAATCGCCCTCTTATTATTATCATTCTATTTCACAATTTGTACTGTTTTAATGGGTCACAATTATTGACGTAGAAATATGACCTTTGGTACAATCGTAGATCCCATATAGGAATGGAGTGCTTGAGCTTTTGGGAAAGATTGGGATTGTGGTTGCCACATAGCAACGCTCCGAAATCGGCCATTTTTCCTTAGGGGAGACTTTGGGGTACCTTTATTTTTAGTCAGCAGGCCAAACCATAGGAGCTACAGACATGAAACTTCATCATTACATGATATGATTACATCATTACATTATATACATGGGGAATCAAGCAACACCCTAGCAACCACTTGGAATATCGTAGCAAATATCTAGCAACACCTTAGCAACCAGCTGGGTTAATATAGCTACCACCTAGCAACACCTTAGCAACCAGCTGGGTTAGTATAGCTACCATCTAGCAACACCCTATAAAGCAGCTGGGTTAATATAGCAGTCACCTAGCAACACCCTAGCAACCAGCTGGGTTAATATAGCAATCACCTAGCAACACCCTAGCAACCAACTGAGTTAGCATAGAAATGTTTTAACGTTTTAATCTTTGAACATGTTTTAATCTTTTAAAGTTTTAACATTTTTACCATTTTATCTTTTAAACATAATTTTTAAGTTGTTAACCTTTTAGCCTGTTAATCTTTACACACTTAACTCTTCAACTTTTTAACATATATTATAATCAGTGAAAACAAGTTGAACTCTTTTAGCTTGTTTAGCGGGCTCTCTCACATCAACATCAAGTTCATCCATGAACTTTAACCTTCTGGTTGATCATCGATTTTTCTGCTTTTTTTTTTTTTTTTTTTTTGAATAAGTTGTCACCCTAATGCAATGCTGCTCAAAGACAACTTTTTTAAGTAACAACAAAAGACAAAATTGTGGGACTTTATTCGAGGATATTCTTCCCTCGTTTCATCTGCCTCACTGTTCACTCTGACTGGTCCTCCTTCACAGTCGCGAGGAGTTGTGGGCTCTCATGAGCAGCCATTTTTGAACCCTTTGGTGAGGAACAGGATGTGTACGGCCTCACTACCACGTGCATTTGGGACAGGCCATATAGCTTGCTCATTTGTGAACTCTGATTTATCCATAGTCTCTGAATCAGATTATAAACCTAATAATGCCATTATTTTTTCCTACACACCCAAACGAAAGTGTGATTGTGGGATTTCAATGGATTTCTATAGAGATCACGTTTCACTGAAAGGTGCACAAGTGGAAAAAAAGGTGTGCATTTACGCAGCAGGTGTAAAATAAACCGGTGGTTAAAACGTAATCGTGACGGTCTCTCACGGTGTCTTATGAAAAAAGAAATAAAAAACTCTTTAGAAACATATCTGATGCCACCTGGTCTGAATGGAGCTATAACACCACATCAACATCTCCTCAGAAGGGGAGTTAGTCATACAGTGAACCATAGCCTAACAAAACACATGAAAAAAGCGTCACTGGTGGCACGTACACACACACACACACACGCACACACACGCACACACACACACACACGCACACACACACACACACACAGATAGATAGATGGATATTTTAATATCTATGAATGTTTGATTTGTTTGTCTTTTTAATTCTAAAGTAATATGCTATACATGATGTTTAAACCCAGGTAGGTTCAGTGTTTCAGAATTACTTACACATATGTATCTAAACTTTTATTTATGGTATTTCTACATACCAGAAACCTTTGCCACTCCAGCAACAAGTATCCACAGTACTACCAGGTAAGGAGTCTCCACGTGGTCCCACCTCAATGTCACTACAGGAAGATTTGTTAAGTTTGTCTCTGCATGGTTATGTGTCACCTCTCCAGCCTGTCCTCCAGCCATTGGAGCAGTTGCATGTATCAGAAATGCAACCCACATCAGACAAAAGAGACGGGTAGAGCGAGGCATTGTGTCGAGCAGAAAACAATGTCTCAGGTCCTTTTTTGCCTTCCCCACACTTACAGCACAGTTATTCAATGGCTATATCTAGTCCGGAGTGTCCATGAAAGTAGCCTTTTGTCACACTCCTGCTTCATTGTCCTCTCTCTCTCTCTCTCTCTCTCTCTCTCTCTCTCTTTCTCTCTCTTTCTTTCTCTCGCATACACACACTGTCCTATACTTCTTTCATCCCTGATCAGTGCTGGTGCAAAAGCCTAAGGGTAGAGTTCTTGAGAAATCCACTCTCAGCCTTTTAAACTGACCTTGATGGACTGGAGAGGGCTAAATCCTTCCTAGCTAATGTGTCACGTTTCTGAAACATTTTAATTATTCACGTGCCATAAGGCAGGGTTTGTCAAACTTCTCAAAAAAAACAACAAAAAACTGTAGATTTATGAACCCAATTTATTGGAATATCATAAGAACTCATTAATACATAGTATAACTTTGATAATGGTGAGTTGTGATTTGCACGACTGGAACAATATTTTAAAAATAAAGCAGTAAAATAAAGTAGTTTCTCATAAACAGGATCATTGCCATTTGAATGTTCTGAAATATTTTATTTGCCATTATTATTAAAAGTGCACTAAAGGAACACTTTGTGTGTGAATGTTTGAGCTGGTTTATCATTCACTATGTTCCAGGCAGTGAGCTGATGCCGGTTTTACGGTGACATATGCAACAGATTGTGTAACATTTTTATAAAAGTCATCTACTCTGGCATTTAGTAAAACCAGTCAATAATTTGAAGCATTATAAATTATAAATCACTTAATCATTTAATATGAAAAATCTGTATCTCCTTTATTTATATTATGACCAATTTCTCGTGAAAAATCTCACCAGTGATTGAACAATAATTTGAGTTATATGACAAGATATCATGCAATGTTATCGATTTATTTATGGCTGAGTTCATTTTTCTCCTGAAAGGTGCATGCATTGCTGGGCACATCCGCTGAGGAAACTTCATTTTAATGATTGACACGAGTCTTTCCAAACGTCTGTTAGTGAGCCTTCTGGTGCGAAGGCTGGCAGACTTTAGTAGGATATTATAGTATTTTCTTTCAAAGAGAAACAGATTTAAGGTTATTCATACACTGAAATGGACTAATCCTGGTCCATGAAGCTGATTTACATCACAGTAATCGCAGTTAAATTGTATTAAATCAAAAGCAGACCTTTTGAAAGACTCGTGTCAATCATTACAATGGACTTCATACGGGTATGTTTGTAATTCGCCATAGATATTTCTGGTTGAAAGACATTAGTCAGCACTTTCAATGGAAATCATATGTTTCTTTCTAGTGTTGTCAAGTTCTACAAGTTCTGTGTGTCTGATTTTTTTTCTACTCTCTCTCACCAAAAGCATGTAAGTACCCTGAATAAAGCACAGTGCTGCTGAAGCCGAAGTCACATAGCATCTCACAGCTTCAAGGACATGCAATTACACAAGTGAGCCATTAGTTATTTAAAGCATCCATTATTAACCCAGGCTATTTCCATACACTGGTAGTGAGAGCGGCTACTGAGGAGGAAAAAATCATAATGTCACGCATTAATTCACGGGACACAGAGTGATATTTCCGAAACCGGTTTGTGTGCACTGGGTTATATTAAATATACAAACAGCCTGCAGGGTATGGTTAAAAGAAAGAAAAGAAAAAAAACACACACACACAAGAGAGTGTTTTAAGTCTGTGGCTGAATCTTAAATTGGTGTTAACTTTCCTGTGACTTTCCAAAGCGAGAGTTGTTAACGGGTACAAACTTATCTAGTGATGCCTTATGTAGTCCACTAGCCATAACATATCACCCATGACTTAAAACATGACAGTGGAATTGAAACTAATCTGACTACACTAAACCTGCAGAACACATCCAAACTAAGAGTGTGATATGGAAAGAACATTTTCAGCATCATCATGCCATGTCATCATATTTCCCTCAGTAGAGTAATTCCTATCAGTCCTATCATTAGCCGAAGCAGCATGTCAGTGTTGGCTTACCTAGTTTGCAAAGCCAGCAGACAAAGACCCATAGTGCCACCAAGTATGGGGTTTCCACATGGTGCCATTTCCAGGTGACGATTGGCAGTGTGGTGACGGTTGTGGAAGCATTGGCAGAATGTCCTGACTCCGTGCTACTGCTGGAAGAGCTATGACTCTCGGTGCTGCTCCTTAACAGGTCAGCGCAGCACGAAGTACTCAATAGTAATAGTATGGTGACGAAAAAGCTCAGCCTTGGTAAAAGTGACATGTTGGAGAGGTTTCAGTAGTTAGGCCTTTTTTTAGTCCTGCGTCTTTTCGTCACCTGCTTGTCCTCTCTGACCTTGGAAGTCTTTTGGGCTGTAAAACTCGAGACTATTCTCACATACTTATTTCTTCTGCTTAGACTCAGTCTCTCTCTATATTTCTCTAACACATTTTTGTCAGTCTGCAGCGTGTATATACCACCTGTGTCCATCCCTTGTTTAGGCATTGCTCCTCCTCTGGATCCAAAGAGACTCAGTAATGGTTAGGATCTGGCCACACCCTCTTGACTCACCTGTATTAATAAGAACCAGTAGCCACAATGAAACTGGATCCAGTTCAAAAACAATACAGACAAATAGCTGTCCAACGATTACCGTAGCAGACTACAGTTTTTCTCTCAAACATCTTCTTGAAAAAAGGTGTACAGGAAGAAATTTCCAAAACAATACACAGTCAGGGAACATGGTAGTGTACAGTTTTAAGGTATCAACAGTATAAATGTACCACCAAAGCTACAAAAGTGGGCCTTCAGATCCAATTTAAGCTTATGGACCCTAATGATGTCCTACGTTTGTGCTTCTCAACCCAGAGATGAGTTTTAACCAACATCAGAGTACATTCAGAAGCAAATCAACCACACTGATCACTCACCGTTCATTTTCTCAGAGCACATATTCCGTTAAACCGACAATTCTTAATATGTGTTCGTTCTATTTATTATTTAGTTTAGAAATATGTTACAATACAATACAAATGGAATTTATAACGCTAATCTAGCTTTAGTTTTTTTTGTGTTTTTTGTGTTTTTTGCGTTATCATTTTTATAATACTAATATTAATAATAAGGATAAGGAAGAAAAAAAGAAGTGACGATGCACAACACCTACACAACTCCCCTTGGCGTGTGTTAACGAGTGCATGTCACACAGCTCCACTACGGTATGAAATGAGGAAAAGCTGAGAGAAAAGAATATAAGAAAGTGGATCGGTATATTCTGCTAACACAGTGTATGAAATATGAAGCAGGAGACATGTGTAGGATGTGTAGGATTCGGAGGTTATCTACTCTACTTCTAGTTACTGTTTAATATTTTTCACAAAAAACAGCCTTGCAAGTTTTACCAAAAAGTGTGCCCTAGCAGAGATAAGATACTCATCAAATCCAGTGTGTTCTGTATGTTTTATATTATCTCATCTATATGATATATATATATATATTTTAACTATATCTATATATATTTTAACATACTGTTTTTCTATCCTGTCCCATAACATGCTAACATTGTCTTGGGCTTATAATGGTACTTTAAGTCACCTAAAATAGTAGTGGCCTAATGGTCTGAGAGTCGGACTTGTAACCCGAAGGTGAACCTGAAGGTGGTGGGTTCGAGTCTCGGGTCCGGNGCACAAATTCCGAGTATGGGTCACCACACTTGGCCACAAAGTCACTTCACTTCACTTCACTTCACTTCACTTCACTTAAAATGGTTGCACCGATATTTGACCAATATATTAAATAACGGTGATCAAATTTAACCCTTAAATGCCCACATAGCTAAAATGTATTACAACATGATTATGATGTTATGATTGATCTTGGGGAACTGTAGGAGAACAACTCCCCAATGACCCGTTACAAGATCTAGATTCAAATCTTTGCAGAATCCATATGGGCTCTGTTCAGAGAGTGTGATGTGAGGATTAAAGACTGTGCTATAATTAAATTCTAAGGATTATGCTAAAAGTAGGTTTGGGAAATGATCAACTTACCACAAAGGTTCCACTTACGTCAAACATGGTCAACCAGCCAAATCATGTTTGGTATCTACATTTGGCACGGAGTTTACAAGGGGCTGCCTGGTTTAAACACTAACTGATTGGTACACAGTTTAGGTTATATGCCCTGAGACATGGATAATTAAACGATATTTCATTTCACCCTTCAAACAATAGAATTTGCACCTATTCATGACACAAGTTTTTTTCCTGACAAGAACAACTAAAGAGGTACTCGGAAACACCAGCACACTTTTCTTTTCTTTTCTTTTCCTTTCTTTTCTTGATGCTCTGGTAACAAGGTGATTCGTTTCGGTTGCTCTGCTTCTGGCAGAAATTCTGCGCGGACAGTAAACACAGGAAGAAATGGAGAGAGGAAGTCAGAAAGTGAAAAGCAGTCACTGATGAAAGGTGGATTGACCATGCAGGAAAATGGACAAAGACGTCTCAGGTACTCCTTTACCTTTTCGTGTTTATCCTAATACTTCTTCTTTATTTTTAGACATTTCTTAAATAATTTGGTTATAACAGTGTGGATATGTTTAAGAACATGAATAATGTACACCATTAAGATGTATAAATAAAATTTTGCATGGAAGATGGACAAGAAATGTACAGGATGGCTCAAGTAGCCTTGATGTCAAGGTGAGTATCATCTTGACTTCACTCACATTTCTTGCCTTTTTTTTCTCTGTAATTGGTTTGTGACCTGGTTGTCTATTTCCTCTCCCCCTTTGTTTCCTCTTAGCATCCTGTACATGTTATTAATTTGCTTCCTGTTGTTGAATCTGTCTCATGGGGTATACTCAGCTTTAATACAGATAAATCCCCGCGATTTAACCAGCCTCTGAATCCATCGTGTCCTGTGCGATATCCACTTCACATCCATCTCATGTTTAACCCAACTATGGATCGATCTCCGTCTTGTTTACAGTGCACCTTATCATATCCCTGCTTTCCACTTCATTTATTCTTTTATTCCAGTTGCCAGATTTCTCATGCCATGTATTCAGATAACTCTGAGGTCTAACATTTTCAATAACAATGTATTATACAGTATGTCCCATGGAATCAGTGAGTATATTCCCAATACAAAGAGTGAATAAAATAAACAGAGTAATGTGATGATGCAGGATTTCCCTTCATAAAGCATATTATGTGGGAGTATAGACGGCAATTTAGGACTAAGGCTAATGCAAGTAGTTATAAATGTCCTTATATTTCACAATAAATTGCATTGGTGTCCATTTTGATCTTATTATTATTATTATTATTATTATTATTATTATTATTATTATTATTGTGCCTAAAGATGTACAATTGCATGAGGAGACTCCATCTCATGTACCCACTTTTATGCAATGCATCTATACAGATTTATTACAATTTGGCAAATTGGCAAAATATCAATACAATAATCACAACTGACTTTCTCAGGGAATTTTCTCAAGATGATGAGTAATTCAGAAATAGTCATCACATCCCAGGATACAAAATCTCTTAAATCTGTTTAAACACCAGACTTGGAAGAACACGAACGGTCTTAACAGATGGCCCGGTTCCAGACAGCAAAATCTGTTGAACAGGATAAGCCAATGTGAAAGTTCTACAAGTTTCTCTTCACGTATTTCCGTTTTGCAGGAACGAAACAGTCCAAATTGGCAACTAGTTTCAAGACTTTCCAATAGATATGAAACATGAAACATTATCTGACATTACTGGAAAGTTTGGTCACTTAAAAAAAAAAAAAATAACTAAACACAGAGATTCAGTTTTATTAAACACCACTAATGCAATAGTAAATAATTTAGGATCTGTGGCTTCTTAGGTTGTTATAACATCAGCTAGCATGTTAAATATCAAGTGGATTGGTGGATTGGACATTGGATATTGGATAAACCATATCAGATATCGGATCCTGTAACAAACAGCAAAGATTGGAATCAGATTTGGAAAAAGAATTCATTTTAGAAATTGGAAATGTTTACATATAAAGAGACTTGGCTGTTAGGATTGATTTTATTATATTTATACTTTATACTTTATTATATTTGTTATATTTACAATGTAAATCAAGACAGTGGTGAGAGCGGCCATGCTGTATGGTTTAGAGACAGTGGCACTGAGGAAGAGGCAGGAGGCAGAGCTAGAG
>CM074973.1:10292556-10307018 GCA_037577455.1 Pangasius macronema | reverse complement strand
AAAAAACTATAACCAAGTGTGTTCTAAAAAAAAAAAAACAGCCTGTCTAAGAGTATTGCACAGTTGTGTGTTGATATATATATATATATATATATATATATATATATATATATATATATATATATATTAAACAACATGGAAAAAGTTTGGACACCCTGGTCTAGGTGTATTCAGAAGATGAAAGTCCACATTAAATTATAATAAGGTATAATAAGTTTAGTGTTTAACAGGAAGTCTACCACTTTGTGCTAAATTACTGTTAACACTTGTTCATGTTATCGCTAACGCAGTCGCCTCACATGACTCGAACTCCCAGGGTGCTGCGCGGTCAACTTCTGCCAACACAGCCGGGTTGTGTTCCTGTAACCAAACCAACTCAACCTGTTCAGCCAGGTCACGCCACACTCTCGGTATATCGCGATACTTCGTTGATTAATTCCTTCGCAGCTGTCCAAGTTCCACTCCGCGCGCGCGTGTTAGTGAGTGTGTGAGTATGTATGTTGGTGCGTGTTAGTGAGTGTATGTGTGCGCGCGCGCGTGTGGGTTAGTGTGTGTGTGTGAGTATGTGTGTTTTTGTATGCTCGTGAGTGTGTGTGGGTTATTGTGTGTGTGTGTGTGTGTGTGTGTGTGTGTCAGCAGGTAAGCCAATGAGACGGGAGGTTCAGATGTCTCTCTGTAGGAAATGCAGTACACTGCTCAGGGAGTGAGCGCTGTTCTGTCACAGCCGGTGCAGTGCACTTGTGGAGGAAGTGTGGAAACATTTCAGCTTCGTACATCCGCCTTCCTTCTGAACTGTTTCTTGAGTGGTTTGTTTTAAGGCTCTGGCGCGAGTCTGTTGGCTATTTGTCTGTTTTTAAAGTGTAAGTTTTGCGGAAGTTCTCCGCAGCAGCAGTGCTCCTGGTGGTGGTGGTGTTAGGAGATGGTGTGAAAGCTACACGTCAGGACTCGGCTTACCCGAGAACATCTTCACCTGGTCACCCGGTCAGAGCTGTACACTCTGCAGGTATGTCACAGTAGTATACAAGCAGAGTAAAACTGCACAGGAGGCTTCAGTACTCGTCATGTTTCTTTGTAACCACCCTGTGGACACCAGGAGACTCTCTGCTGAGTTACATTCATTCCAGAAAAAACAAGCAAAGCAAAACTGAAACCATTCTGTCTCAGTAGTTTCCATAAAGAAGTGAAATAATTATCTTAACTATGTAACTTGGTTTATGTGTCAGAAAATATGACATATTTACTAGAGGTGTAATGATACACTCCGGTCACTTCTGCTGAAAAAACAAAACAAAACAGAAACTCATAGAATTTGTAATGGTTTTAATGGTTATAATTGGAATTGTAATGGTTTTAATGGTTATAATTGGAATTGTATTGGTTTTAATGGAAACTGTAATGGTCCTAGTGAGTCTCTACTGGTAATTTCTTGCCTTCTCTTGGTGACATGTTATGTCTTGTGAATAGCGTTAAAGACCACTAATGGTAATGGTTTAAATGGTTAGCTGTTGGTTTGTAATGGTATTTGTAGTGGAAACCGTTACTGTTTCTGTGATGGTTTCTATCGGGTTCTTTTCAGAAGGGATGATATGATTCAAATTCGATTCTCAGAATATTTTGAACAAAATTTAAATTAAAAACTATGCCTGAAAATTATTTCTGAATCCTAAACAATGCAAAACAATGTGATTTTTTGTCTGTATAAAACTAAATAAATCCAAATTTGTTATGAACATTACAGGTTCACCTGTATCTTAAACATGTATCTTAAACATAAATAAATACATTTTAATTTGTTCCAAAAATTTGATTGAATAAGCAAAGTCTCAGATCGATTTTGAACATAATGAGCTCCGTAGCAGTCCCCGAGGTGTCATTTTAACCAGAAATAGAGCTCCAAAGTCAGCTAAAATGCCCGGTTTCTGTGGCTGATTACCATGATGTGAGTATTTACTAGTATATCTACAAAACTTTTCAGTGTTTATGTAAATAGTTTTCCCATGCAATGGCCTTTATATTGCTATTACATGGCCTAAATATTACAAGAATTAAGTCTGTGTCACCCTTTATAGCCTACTTATGAGCAAGTTCAAAAATTGCTTCCATATTACCATATTGCATCTTTAAATGAAAAATCCACATGGAACAATGTCATTAATTTTTATAATGAACACGTGATCTTCAACTGCATCCAAGATTTATTTTGTAATGAAATTCTGAATAAAATTTATAGTTGGTCTGTTTTCACTTTGGCTAACAGTTTCCTACATTACCCACAATAACCCCAACTTCAACTACATGAAGAGAGTAGGGCCGGTAGGAATTAGCCTTTGTTTCATCTCTACCTAAAGAGAGTGATGCAGCAGTGCTTTAATCCATTCAGCTGTCCTACCTCCTCATCTGTACACTCTGCTCAGACAGATCAGCTTCCAAACCTAATACCCTCATCAATGCCATCATGCTCATCATCTCATTGATTGGTAACTAGCCAAGTTTCTGTTGTAACTCGTCGTATGACTGCATCGTATAGATAGCTGCATGGTATTTTTAAACGTTGGGTCCAGCATTTGCTGTCTCCACTTCTTCTACGTTGAGTTTCTTATTAATGTGACATTGAACGTCACTGAAAATGACGAGTGAGCAAAGACCCACTTCCTCGTTTGTTTGCAGTTGTGAGCAGTGAAGCCTGACCTGTTATGCCTTACGTTTGAGGTTATTGAATTTTTTTTGTTGTCTTGTTAAACGCAATTGTAACTGCATTTGCAATGTCCCCTTGTACACCGACTTCTCACTGGAATAACGAAAATACAGCAATACAGCAACAACCAACCAATTAGCAGCAGAATTGCTAATCACATCACAAATATTTTACTCTAAACATGTTTAACCTTCTTCAGGGTGGAGTTTTCCTTTCAAATATGTAATAAGACAATCAACAAATGTTTTCTTTGAGCAGTCAAGATAAGATTTAGTGGAATCAGGAAAGAGCTATCACTGAATATAAAGACATTACAGTAAAGGGTATAAAAAATATATATGAAAGGATTTAGGGATAAAATTATAAAACAGTAACTATCATCTAGAAACTGAAGAAACTCTGACACAAATACACTACAAACAGAGGAAGAGAAATATATATATATATATTGTTTTACCATTAACATCTTAACATGCATTTTGACCATTTTTTTAATATTAGTTTTGTAATATTGGAACATCTGTGAAACCTAACTTGCATTATATCCTCATTAAACTCACATTAACTCCTAACTCACGGTTGGTTCTGTCATTACAATGTAATGCTGCTTTCGCACTAAATTGTAATTAGCAACCAGATTTTCATTTTACCTGAAAATGTATCCATATAGCGATGTGTATATATCAGACTAAATAGTTTGAGAAGTAAAATATAAGGCTGAGATTGATGGTCGCAATAGTGAGTCTAAATATAAATTGAAATGGACTTTTACCCTAAGAGGGTAACACTGTTGTCATCATACTACGGTTTTAACTGGGCTGAACAAGTTATTGATTGCAAATCATTATGGAATTCACAAATAAGCACTTTCAACAACAAATCGAGAAATTCATTTGAGGAATTGCCATGGCTAGCTCTTTTTTTTCCCACCTGTTTCTTGTTCCTGCTCTTGGGTCACAGTAATATTGATTACACACAGTGAGAGAAATCAGCAGTTCTGCATTTCACAAGACCTTCAACACACTGGAGCTCCATAGAAAGTGATAAAGAGAGTGCATGCTGCTGAGATAGGTAACTAGTTTAAGTGATATAAAACGTGAGTGTTTAGTACTGAGTACATCATCAGTGTCATGATGGGTGGAGGAAATCCTTCTGTGTACTTGTCACATATATCAAGTTATAGCAGAAACAATAATTAGAGAAATCACTCACATAAGGATGATTATACAGTCAGTGATTGTACTGGTTAACTACAGAGATGTTTGAAGGTTTGAACACAAGGTTTGTTTACATAGATTACACTTTTCTCTTTTCATGTTGAAAATGCTCTCTCTCTCTCTCTCTCTCTCTCTAAGCATGGATCATCGCCATGTATTCAATACCCTGGAGACAGTGTGTGAGGAAACCATCTCTGCCATCTCTATGCATTCAAGCTTGCTACAGAATGATGCCACCAGTCAACTGCTGGCAACAATGAGACGCATTCATGAGCATGGGCAAGCTGTCAATGCCCTGGTCAGTGGCTTTGCCGCTGTGTATCACCATTTTGATTTTAACACAGAGACACCTGCAAATGGCTACCGCACTTTAGTCAAGGTATGTTTAATATCTATCTATCTATTTATCTATCTTAGAGGCATTTTTCATGAAAATCAGCACTTGAAGTAGTCATGAAAGGTGCCAGTATTTATGGAGTTAACTGTAATACAGGAATGTGACCTGTCTGGGTGAATGTCTGTCTCTCACACATGTTTGGGATGATTTAAGTTGCACCATGTTGATTATTAAAAATAATAATTGCTAAATCTTTCATAGGCATACAATAGCATTTTGCTGCAATCAGAGTGTTTGTTTTAGACCTGCTCTCTGTTTTGTCTGCAGGTGGTCCTTTCCTGCGTACTCTATATAATCCAGAAGGGCCGCTACATTGCGTCCAACTGTGGGGGGATGTTTTTTCGTGTGGAGCACAATGCTGGCGAGATGGAGGCGTACTGCATGGCGCTTTGTCAGCTGCGTGCACTGCTCTACCTGGCACAGCGTTTACTCAGCAACAACAAACATGGGGAGCTCCACTCACTGGAAGACGAAGGTCTGAGCAGGAGGTTCATCAACGAGTACACATCTATGCACAAGGCTTGTTTCTATGGGCGTTGCCTGGGCTTTCAGGTAAGTAGCTGTATGCTCTGCATGTTCTATACATTCATACATGTTGATTAATGCTTCTTGTAATGGTACTGACGTCGGAACCTAAATCACGTCGTCACAGTGTAATACAGTGTGTAGTAAGCTTTAGTTTGTATGTACAACAGGCCTGAGTATTTTACATTAGAGTATTTTAGGTTTTAGGTTAGTTTTTGTAACATTAATAGTGTTAAAACACACACTTATTAGTGATTAAATGAATTCCATGTTTGTCCCTCCTTCTGCTAGTTCTCTCCTTCTCTCAGGCCTTTCCTACAGACAGTGGTCATCAGTATGGTGTCATTTGGAGAGAACTACAAGAAACAGCAGACTAGATTAGGTGAGTGTAATACAGGCCAGTTCATGAACTTGGCACTAATTGTACCATTTTAATGGCTTTATAAAATTTAAAATCAGTCAGTAAGGTGTGTAATGATACACCCCGCTCACGATTCCATTCAGTTCAAGATAAGGGATTCCCAATTCAGTTCGATTCTCAGAATATTTTGAGCAAAATTTGAATTTGAAAACATGATTTTGATGCATTTGATGATTATCAGATGTTTGCATCACAATGCATGGTATCACATTGCATCGTTACACTCCTACAATCATGATGCATAATCTTAGTTGGCCTAAGGCATGGCAGCGTGCTATATGTAGTGTATCCGTTCTTTGATCTGTGTGTGTGTGTGTGTGTGTGTGTGTGTGCACGCACTTTACAGTTTGTTGGGAAAGTATTTAGATCCCTTTAGTTTTTGCATACTTTTTTGCATAATAGATTCAATTTAAAATGGATTAAATTTACTTTTTGGCCAATAATCTACACACAGTAATGAAAAACAAAAAAAACAGCATTTCCAGCTTTGTGTCTTCTTGGGTAAGTCTCTACAACCTTTGCACACCTGGATTTGGGCAGTGTCTCCCATTCTTCCTGGCAGATCCTCTCAAGTTCAGTCAGATTGGATGGGGAGTGTCTGTGAACTGCCATCTACAGCTATCTCAATGGGCTTCAAGCCTGGGCTTTGGCTTTGCCACTCAAGCACATTCAGAGACTTGTCCTGAAGAAACTCCAGCACTGTCTTGGCTGTGTGCTTTGGGTTGTTGTCATGTTGAAAGATGAACATTACCCCGGTTTGAGGTAGTGTACAATCTAAAGCAATAGCACGATGCTGCCACCACCATGCTTCACCGTAGGGATGGTATTGCCAGTTGATAAGCAGTGCCTGGATTTTGCCAGAATTAACACATGGAGTTCAGCCCAAGAGGTTCAATTTTTGTCACATCAGTCCAGAGAAACTTTTTCCTCATGCTCTCAGAATCCTTTATATCCCTACTATATGCCTTTTACTCAGGAGAGGCTTGTGTCTAGCCACTCTACTATAAAAGCCTGATTGAAGGATTGTTTCTGAGATGGTTGTAGTTCCAGCAGGTTCTGCCATCTCTGCGGAGGACCTCTGAAGCTCTAGTGACCATTGAATTCTTGGCCAACTCCCTGACCAAGGCCCTTCTAGCCCAGTTACTGTGTTTGGCTGAAGAGTCAGCTCGAGAAATAGGTGGTTCTGAACTTCTTCCATTTCACAATGATGGAGCCCACTGTGCTTCTGGGAATATTCAAACTTTATCTGTATGTCAACACAATTTTGCGGACTGCGGAGAGTTTCTTGGACTTCATAGCTTGGTTTTTGGTCTGACATACAATGTGAATTGTGTATGCCTTTCTAAATCTTGGACTTCAGTCAAGTTTTAGAGACTATTTAGAGATTATCTACAAAAATTTTCTAAAAACATGTTTTTGCTTTGTTATTACTGAATATTGTGTGTAGATTAATGATCAAAAACTGAATTAAACTATTTAATGTTTAACTGAATCTGTAATACACAAAATTGTGCAAAAAATGAAGGGGTCTGAATACTTTCAAGGCTCACTGTACACACTTCTTTTAGTTTGGAAAGAAAGGTGCTGAGGACGTTCACATCATGTAATTTGCACAGTGACTGTTGCAGTCTTTTCTTATGATTCAGAGTAATTTAAATTTTTATTTATAGGAAGGGCAGCACTTGCGGTCATTACTTCTGGGAAGTACGTGGTGGATCCTGAGCTGAGGGGGGCGGAGTTTGAACGCATCACTCAGAACCTGGATATGCATTTCTGGAAGACTTTTTGGAACATCACTGAGACAGAGCTGATATCAGTTAGTTTGATTTTTTGTGGATCCTTTTACTGCATTTTGGGAAACAACAGTCAATCCATCACCTTATTAATCAATCGTATTGTAAACTGGGCTGAAAGCAAGTTTCACAGGCTACATACATCAATCGCTCACTACATTATCTGTGTGCATAAGTTATACATTAACATATAGTACTATTATTATATAAAATAGGTCAGTGCTCACATCATTTGAGTACTTGATCCTGTAAGGAACAGATCAAATCCATGTAGTCAAGATTCCAGGTTAATGTCTGTTAGATGTGCATGGAAGCGCAACTTGATGTGGCACAGTGCGTTCACATAATACACTATAAGGCTTAAAGTATGTGGACACCTGACCATTACGCTCATATGTGCTTGTTGAACAACCCATTCCAGCATTAGTCCCCCTTTGCTGTTATAATGAGCTCCAGTCTTCTGGGAAGCTTTCCACTAGATGTTGGAGTGTGGCTGTGGGGATTTGTGTTCATTCAGCTNTCAGGGCTCTGTGCAGGACACTCGAGTTCTTCCACTCCAACCTTCACACACCATGTCTTCATGGAGGTCACTTTGTGTACAGGAGCATCGTCATGCTGGAACAGGTTTGGGCCTCTTAGTTCCAGTCAAGGGAAATTGGTAATGCTACAGCGTACAAAGACATTGTGTACAACTGTATGCTTCCAACTTTGTAGCAACAGTTTTGTGAAGGCTCACATATGGGTCTGATGGTCAGGTGTCCACATACTTTTGGCGATATAGTGTATGTTAATGCAAATTCCTACCTTCATTACTGAAGCATTACAGTTTTTAATTCATGTTTTATGCTGGCTAAACAATCATGTTTTTATCCAAGGTAATGTAATCACTAAGCCAGGCTACTCTACTGCATACATATGTAAGCTGTAGCATTTATAGATTTCTGAAATCTAATTATCAGGAAATCTACTGAGTGGTTGTACATGAAAAGAACCTTCTTAGTTGCTTGGTTAATTCAGCTGAATATAATTTTTTATAACTTCCAAGTGTCACTGGTTTACAATATTGAGTCACAAAATAAGGAATGTACATGAGGAACAAAAGTTCCTGGTTATTATTTCAATATATAGGCAAAGTGGTAATGCCAAAAGGCCAGTAGTGATTAGATTTTTCTCTCTCTTTTTAATCTCACTGTCCCTCCAGAGTTTAGCAAGGATCAGGTCACATGCTGTGCAGGTGAATTTGACTCTAACTGTTCCAGGTGTGCCACTGAGTTTACCTCTAGCCTCAGACACAAGCCTCTCAGTCACAGTGTCGCCTCCCATTGCCCACTGGGGGCCAGGACCGGTTCACGTACGCCTTATCTCTCACATGCTGCGCCAAGGACAGGTGCGTCATCACACTCCGTGGTTGTGGTAGTTTATATGCATATCAATACAATTCAGAACGTCTTGATTCACCAGGTAACTGAAAGCCTCTGACACACTACCTCACTCTCTCTCTCTCTTTTTCTCTGCAGGATAGTGCTGAGTTGCTCTCGTTCTCTCGGTCTGAGGGATCTCAGCTCTCTCATTCTGTAGGCTTCAGGTCTCAGAGTGGCCCTCTCTCCCCATGGCTTCTCATCCACTTTCATGGGGGTGGATTTGTGGCCCAGACTTCTAAATCTCATGAAGTATGCTAAATCTGTTTGTTGTTGTAAGAATCAATGGAGGGATATTTCATTTGAGTACATTACTGTATTCAAAGGAAAGTCTCTGTATGTAAACTGTGGAGTCTTGGTATTATGTCCACTTTCTATACTCGAAATATTCTACAGTTAAATGTTGACCTCCTCTTCCTATTACATCATTCCTGGATTTCTCTGCTTTCTAGAGTTACCTAAAGAGCTGGTCAAAGGATTTAAATGTGCCTATTCTATCTGTGGATTACTCACTGGCTCCTGAAGCCCCCTTTCCTCGGGCTCTGGAAGAATGTTTCTATGCTTACTGCTGGGCTTTAAAGAACTGTCAATTACTGGGTACACAAATGCACACAAACACAAAAGAATGAATAAAACACATTTTTTATAGTGTAGAGAGATTCATAAACTTAACCCCCCATTATTTTCTCAGGCTCAACAGCAGAACGTGTGTGCCTAGCAGGAGACAGTGCTGGTGGGAACCTATGCATCACTGTCTCTATGAAGGCCATGTCTCATGGAGTGAGAACCCCCGATGGCATCATGGCTGCCTACCCAGCAACACTCCTGACAACTGACGCCTCACCGTCACGATTTCTTACGCTCATCGACCCAGTGCTACCTCTTAGTGTGCTTTATAAGTGTGTCAATGCATACACTGGTAAGACCATCACTAACTACTTATCTGGATCCTGAAGTTAGAACCACTACCTGATATTAACATAATATCATGTTCAGTTGATGGCTTGTAAGCATATCTTTCTCTCTCGTACACTTGTTCTCTATCAGGTATGGATTGTGTGTCGGCGCAGCCCAGGCAGCAGCTGGACAGTCTGAGCACTCTGGGACGGGACACTGCGCTTCTTCTTGAGAACATCACACAAGGAGCTTCCAGCTGGCTGCAGTCGCTGCTTGACCGCATGTCTCCCTCACCCGCTAGATCATCTGATGGTTCTCAAAATGCCGTGCCTCATTCTGCCGACATGCTGCAGTGCCAGAGGGAATTCCCAGAAGGCTTTGAACCACTGCGCTCTGGGTGTCTGGCAGAGATTCATACCCCTTGCACTCCTATCATGAAGAACCCATTTGTATCTCCTCTACTTGCACCTGACAGTCTCCTCAGGGGACTGCCACCTGTACATCTAGTGGTAAGGACCAGAATGGAAGTAGTGGGAATGTACTGAGTGTATAGAGTAGGATCTCCTCAGGGGACTGCCACCTGTATATCTAGTGGTAAGGGCCAGAATGAAGGTAATGGGAATGTACTGAGTGTATAGAGTAGGGTCTCCTCAGGGGACTGCCACCTGTACACCTAGTGTTAAGGGCCAGAATGAAGGTAGTGGGAATGTACTGAGTGTATAGAGTAGGATGTCCTCAGGGGACTGCCACCTGTACATCTAGTGGTAAGGACCAGAATGAAGGTAGTGGGAATGTACTGAGGGTATAGAGTAGGATCTCCTCAGGGGACTGCCACCTGTACATCTAGTGGTAAGGACCAGAATGAAGGTAGTGGGAATGTACTGAGTGTATAGAGTAGAGTCTCCTCAGGGGACTGCCACCTGTACATCTAGTGGTAAGGGCCAGAATGAAGGTAATGGGAATGTACTGAGTGTATAGAGTAGGGTCTCCTCAGGGGACTGCCACCTGTACACCTAGTGTTAAGGGCCAGAATGAAGGTAGTGGGAATGTACTGAGTGTATAGAGTAGGGTCTCCTCAGGGGACTGCCACCTGTACATCTAGTGTTAAGGACCAGAATGAAGGTAGTGGGAATGTACTGAGTGTATAGGGTAGGGTCCAAAGGTCTGAGATCACTACCAAGAACTGCTTTTCTCCTTGCAGAAAGGTTAAGGATTATGTAATATTTTAGAGACTTACACTTTATATAGGTTTTTAGGACCTTGGGCAAGCCCCGACCCCTGAACTTAGCTGTATGTTTGTATTGTATTCAGCTTCTACAGTGGATATAAAAAGTCTACACTCCCCTGTTAAAATTGTAGGTTTTTGTGATGTAAAAATCAAGATAAATCATGTCAGATCTTTTTTCACTTTTAAATCAATATAGCAGCCAACATAATTCAAGTGAAAAACAAATAGATACATTTTAGGGGGGAAAAAAGAAAAAGAAAAAACTTAAAATAACCTGGTTCTACAGGTGTGTACACCTCTTTCACTCTTCCTTGCAAAAATGCTCCAGATCTATCAAAGGGGAGGGGGATCTCCTGCACACAGCACTCTTCAAGTCATTCCACAGCATTTTGATAGGATCTGACTGGGCCAGTCCAAAATGTTGACCTTCTTCTTCTGAAGTCATTCCTTTGTTGACTTGGATTTGGATTTTTTTTTTCATCTTGAGCTGTCTAACAGAGGCCTGCAGGGTTTATGCCAAAATAGATAGGTGGAGCTGTATCTTGACTAGAGTTCCAGCTTAAGTGAAGCAGCCCCATAGATTGATGCTGCCACCACCATGCTTCACTATGGGTATGGTGCTCTTTGGGTGATAAGCTGTCTTGTTTTTGTGCCAAATATATCTTTTAGAATTATGCCCATAAGTTCGACCTTGGTCTCATCATACCATAACACATTTTGCCACATGGTTTGGCGTGATTTAGGTGGGCTTGGGTGTGTTTTTCATGAGAAAGGGCTTCCGTCAGACTGCCCACCTCCACAACCAAGACATGTGAAGAATTCGAGAGTTTCCAAGAGAGTGTCACATGCAGGGAGTGATCACTACTTGCGAGATACTCCTGCAGCTCATTAATGTTGCCGTAGGTCTCTTTACAGCCTCCCAGATAAGGTTTCTACTTGTCCTTTCATCAGTTTTGGAGGGATGTGCTGTTCTTGGTAATGTCACTGTGGTGCCCCATTTTCTCCACATGTTAATGATGTCCTTCACAGTTTTCCATTGTACCAGGTTTTTCATTTTTTCCCCTAAAAGAATCTTGGGATCTGAAGATTTATCTTGATTTAACTTTTTTATATCACAAAAATCTGCAATCTTAATAAGGATATGTAGACTTTTTATATCCACTGTAAGCTGCTTTGGGGAAAAATCGGTCAGAGGAATATATCCAAATCCAGCAGCACATTCTTATTACAGCATATTACAGCATTATAATACATGAACATAAAGAGTGGGGCAAGTGGCTTACAAATGTAGTTTAATATACTCTATATGTAGTGTATATACACTGGGTAATGAATCCAATAATCAGAAGCATAACCACAGCAAAAAAATAGAGAGAGACAGCAGGAAGAAAGAAATGTTTTTTTAATCATTGACCATTATCTTCTGTAGGCTTCAGCTTTGGATGCTCTGTTGGATGATTCTGTGATGTTTGCCAAAAAGCTGAAGAGCATTGGCCAACCAGTGACCTTGACTGTAGTGGAGGACATCCCACATGGCTTCCTCAGCCTTTCACAACTCTGCAAAGAGACTAAGGATGCATCGGACATTTGTGTAGCACGAATCAGAGAAGTCTTTGAGCAAGACGCACCACAGTAAAACTCTCTTATCGAATAAGCCTAATGATCACACATTAAATAGTCCTAATAAACTGACAAAGTAATGTTATGAGAGGGAAAGAGGTTGATAAGAAAAAATGTAAGGAACTGTGGGGAGAAAAAAAAAATAGAAAAACACAGTTCCTTAGACTAAAGATACCTCAAAATGGCACACTTTCATGTTGTAACTTGAAGTACCGAGATTAGGAACCTCAGCACTGTGAAAGTACAGCAAAAGAGAGACTGTGTTTTCTGTGCAAATGTCAGAACAAAATAACTTAGGTTTTATGTTTATTTCTTAATATTCTACAAATTCACAACATGTGCCTCTTTGGTCATTTCAGACATTTCAGAACTTTGTGTTTTGCCATCCTTCCTACCCAGAGAGTACGGTCAGTTTAGCTCCCTTGACACACTTGTCACAGAAGGCTGTGGTTACTTTTCTGCAGCACTGATTGAGAGTATACTTGCCTTAAGCGAAACAAGTGTTATTTATGTATTTAAACCAATTTACAAATTACTGTACATTTTTAATATATGATATATGGTTTTCTGAGTTTAAATGTCATTCACACCCTGAAATACTTAATCGTAAGGTGCCAGCCCTCTCGTGTGGCCTTATGAGCTACAATATTTGCACACAGCTCAGCTTGAAACTGTAAAAAAATATGTACGAGCGTTGAAATTTGGTATTCATGAAAATCCCTTTAAATCAGAAAAACATCCGTATCCTACTCGCGCTTCTGAGTGTGTGTAAATTTACACGTAAGGAGACTAACTAATATAAACCTCGATTTGATCGACTTCAAATCATATCATTTGCATGGATTACTGCATTTTTATATATGGAATATACTATTGAGGTTAAATTTTTATTACATTTGCAGCATTTAGCAGATGCCCTTATCCAGAGCAACTTATAGAACATGAAAAATAAAGAAAGCGAGCTAGCACAAACCCATAAATTTAGACAAATAAAATTAATCTTTCAATTATTACAAAAGAAACGGTGCAGTATAAATGGAGGATGGGCCAGTCTGTCTGCACAGAGCCGTAAGCCTTAAACCAACGCCTCAGCTGACAAAAGATTTAGCGCTTGCTTATTATTATTAATATAATATATTTTAAAATATTTTTATTGGCATAGAAATAAGTCAGAATAACCTCCAGTTCTGTCTTTCAGCCTTTACCCTGATTATTCATTTCATATTCCCAGCTGTCTGCGCACTTGACCTTTTATGGGGTTTTGTGGGTGTCACTAAATGCAAATGAGCTTTGTCAGGAACTTGATTTGCATTTTACAGGCGATCAACATACATACACAAGCACGAAGAAAATCAGACTTTCTGAAACTTTTGTAAATCTGACCAATGTATAAATCTGGTTATAACACTTCAACTTGGAGAGTTTAACTTTGTCCATTTTTGGCTGGTGTAGAGTTAATAAAAAACTCTGTCTGTGGATTTTAAGTAAATTGAAAACAAACTCAGTATGTGCTTTCATTTGAATAGATGATGGTTTTGAAGAAAGCTCCAAATTCACATGAATTTTCACAAATGAAGAGATGTCTGAAATAATTAATTAATTATTAATGTCTGAATTATAACTGACAACATTTTGCAATGTTTTACATGTGCAAAAAAAACAAGCTGCCTTGGTACGGCAATAATGATGAACGCGGCGTATTTTACTACCACATAACAGCCTTTTTATAACATTATAACAGTGACTTATTTCTAATCAGCTGTCCTTAGACCACTCATGTTTGTATTTATATTTCTTCATATTTTTAAGGATTCAGGACAACTTCAGAGTGTTTCAACTTTTCAGGAATGTTTTTTTTCCTGTCTCATATCTAATAAATATCATTTTGGACATGCTTTGAACACTGTCTTTGGCATTTTTGCTTGTTTTTTTTTCGAACATAACAGAAGATTCACAAATAATTAATGATCCATTTGAATGCTCAACACGTACATGTACCACTGTATGGTGCCATTCATCTGTTTCTCTGAGACTGAGTTTTATGTTAAACAATTTACAATTTTGTGTTGATCTGGAAAAAATATTTGATTTGTTATTTATGATACATTTTTAATTCGTTATTTTATAATAATAATAATAATAATAAGAAGAAGAAGAAGAAATAGAAGAACAAAGTGGCATTAACCCTCTACTGCATGAATTATTATATTTACATCAAAAATATTTTTATGGATTTTTATTACTTTAATTA